>JAGIQG010000625.1:0-21425 GCA_024679065.1 Sphyrna mokarran | reverse complement strand
CCACATATCCTCTGACACTAAGGATCAATTTAGCGTGACCAATCAACCTAACCAGCGCATCTTTGGAGTGTGGGAGGAAACCAGAGCACCCAGAGGACACCCATACAGACACAGGGAGCATGTGCAAACTCCATGCAGACAATGACCCTGAGGCCGGAATTGAATCAGGACCCCTGGCGCCATGAGGCAGCAGTGCTAACCACTGTGCCACCATGCCATCCTATACCCCATGCTTTAGATTGTATCTGAGTCATAACAGGCCTTGAGCACATTAAAGAAGTCAGCCAGTCTTTTCTTTAAACCCGTCACTGGGAGCATTCTATTACCCAGATCCCTTTGAAAGCTGCAGAGGAATCTGAACAGTATTAGAATACTGTGGATACTGCAAGCGCTGGAACTTACTTTAGCAGAATTAGAGAGTGCAGCCTCCAAATAAGTTTGGGGGGGGGGGGAGTTTAGATCGGAGTTGAGGAGAAACTTCTTCACTCAAAGGGTGGTGAGTCTCTGGAGTTCTCTGCCCATTGAAGTGGTGGAGGCTACCTCGCTGAATATATTTGAGTCACAGGTAGATAGGTTTCTGATAGACAAGGGAATTAAGGGTCACGGGCAGAAAGTGGGAAGGTGGAACTGATCCACTTCATATAAGCCATGATCTTATTGAATGGCGGGGCAGGCTCAAAAGGCTAGATGGCCTACTCCTGCTCCTATTTCTTATGTTCTTTGAAATGACACAGCATGATGTACAATGGCATTGATTTTGTTGCAGCTGTGATGGAGCAAAACATGAAGGAAAGAGTTGCATTTATATAGCATCTTTCATGACCTCAGGGTAGCCCAAAGCCCTTTATTGCTGGTTAAATACCCTTGGAGTTTAGTCACTGTTGTAAAGTAAGGAACCCAGCAGCCAATTTGCACACAGCAAATTCCACCAAACAGCAAATGATATAATTACCAGGTTATCTGCTTTTCATTGATGTTGGCCAAAATATAACTTTTGACACCAACAGAATTCCCCTGCTTCTCTTCACCTGAGAGGAATGATGGGCCCTTGGTTTAACATCTCATCTGAAAGTGGAGCACTTTCTCAGATGTTGCACTGCAGCCGTTCACTTGAATTGCATACTCAGATCTCCGGAGGGGAACTTGAATCCATGACTTACTGACTTAGAGATAGAAGTGGGGCAGCATGGTGGCACAGTGGTTAGCACTCTTGTCTCACAGCACCAAGGACCCGTGTTTGATTCCCAGTTTGGGTCACTGTCTGTGTAGAGTTTGCACATTTTCCCCATGTCTGCGTGGGTTTTCTTCAGATGCTCCAGTTCCCTTCCACAGTCCAAAGATGTGCGGGTTAGGTGGATTGGCCACGCTAAATTGCCCCTTAGTGTCAGGGGGGATTGGCTGTGATAAGTGCATGAGGTTATGGGAATGGGGCCTGGGTGGGATTGTGGTTGGTGCAGACTCAATGGGCCGAATGGCCTCCTTTTGCACTGCAGGATTCTATGATATAATGCTGCTGACTGAATCACAGGAGATACAGCTGAGTTCCTCTTCATTGACGTATTGAATAGCAGAGCAAGCTCGAGGGGCTAAGTGGCCTACTCCTAATTTGTATGTTCATTTGCTCCATGAGTCTCCTCCCATCCTACTTCACATCATCTGATCAGTTTAGCCTTTCTTCCTCGTATACTTACGTAGCTTCACCTTAAACGCACCCATATCAGTGTCAGCTATTTCTTGTGGTAGCATGTTTCACAACTCTACTGGATGATAGTTTATGGAAACCAGACCGCTTGCATCATCGCTAACATAATTCACAGGCTTTAATTGGACATGCATCACTGAGCAGGAGCTGGTTTATTTAGTTGTAAATCATCACTCCCTAACATATACCCTGTACTTACAGATAACCACCCCTCCTCTCCCTCCCCCCACCATGATGCTTTTCATTGTATGGATTGCAACACTCAAGCTATGGGAAAGTTGGTGCAGAGGGCAGAGGGGGGGGAGTGGATTTTTTCACAGAGCTGTTTTCATTCTTCTGGATTTTCCCAGGACACAGTCCACTGTCCAAAACTGAAAGCTGCTGTTTGTCCTTTGTGCACGGAACATTGCACACGCTAAGCGTATCTGGAAACTTGTTGCACATGACATCCGTTCAGTGGGCAGAACAGGATTTGCGTTCTGCTTGCTGCAGCAATGAGCATTCGAATAGTCAGAGGTTTGGTGCGCAGGGCTGCACAGTTAAGGGAGCTGGTGGTCTCTTCTTGCTCTGTCCACCACGTAAGAACATGTCCACATTATTCAATCATTTTTGTAATGTTGGATTTAGGCCAACGGGTCCCTGATGAATACCCTCACCCTTATCTGCTTACATGTTCATCCAGTGCAAAGTAATAGCAGGAGTGGTGGTGGAATCCCACTTTATATCAATGCCTGTCAGCAGCAACAATGAAAAATGTTTTCTGCAGGTAATCTTTATTTTTTCTTGGGGAATTAAATGGGAAACAGATGCTTGGTGATTGAGACCATGCAGCTGATGACAGGATTGCACTGGTAGGGCTCACATGCTATTAGTGAGCATCTGTTTAGTTTCACTGCTAAAATGACGTCCTCCTAGAGTGTGGGTTGCATGCTATCTCAAACCAGGTAGCAAAAGAAAAGACACTTAATGTATTTTGATGTTAAGCTGGCTTCAAGCCCAAGTTTTACTTTATAGAAAATGTCTAGCTCCATTCACGTGTGAGCAGAAGCAAGCCTCTCGCAATACTGTTGTTAGTGGCTGCAAAGCAGAACGTTTTACACATGCGTGCTATATTCAGGAGATGGGGCTGATCCTATTCCCAGCTGCATTTTCGAAAAGCAATACCAGTCAGAAGGCCTGATTTAGATTTATATAGAAATTAAGTTCTCGTATCTGTAATTAGTCTTGTAAACTTCACACTGGTACATTGGACCTGTTTTGAGAAGGAGCTGGATTTATTTGGATAGCTCTGTCAACAAAGTGGCAAAGTCTCCATCCGGTGCTGCGTGAATCTGTGATTCTTGCTCAAGCTTGAGTCTCCGTGCCAGACAATTGCAAGGACAAAATTAAACAAAACAGCTACTCACAAATACTCAAAACCCAATTGGTTCTTCCTTTGGTGCCTGTCTGATTTAAACACAGCTCCATTTACCCTATTAGACATGGGAATAAGATTCAGTAAACTGAAGCCATTAAAAAATGCAACTTGATCCCATGGTGGGAGAATAATATACAAAAACACTGAACTACCTTTGCTATTCCTGACGACTTGGCCTAGATTTTCATATGGATGCAGGAAAATCCATCCTGTGCATTTTCTGCTCCTTCTGAAGTGCACACCTGACCCATGAGTCATTTGCCCAAGGTTTTGGTACTGTGGTGAGCCACAATGGAGTGCAGCAAAACCAAGGGTGTGGTGACAGGCTGGTTCAGGCTGGTTGGAAACCCAAGGTACTCCTTGCTACCAACACATTTAAAGCCACCTAAACCTCACCACTCACATCCTCGTCCACCTCCACGCCATCTCAGATCAACTATGCCACTCATCCTAAATTCACCTTGTACAGTCAGTAGGAGGTGTGCAATAGCAATGGGAGTCATTTCAAAATCACTGGGGGAAGAGCATTAAACCTCTAATCAATGTTATAAAAAATTGAATTCAACCAAGGAGGTCTTGTACTGTCATGGGTAGTCTCCCTACCTCTAAACCAGGAGCTTCAGATTTCACTCTCATCCTGGGACTTGATGGCCAGCAAATGTGCATTCATAAAGTTTGATTATTAACCTGTAACTCCTAGTATACCAATGGCAGGTGGCAAGAGAAGAGGCAGTCTCCTACTCAGCCAGAACTGTGGTAGTTGTAGTGTAAAAGACTCTTGAAATGAAAAGAACCCACCTACAAACTCTTGCCATAGGGTGAGCCACATGGCAAGCACCCTCTTCACTATAAGGGACCGTAAAGGAACAAATGCATTCTGTGAAAGAAACGACAAATGATCTCAGTGGAAAATAAAGTATAATCTTTTAAGTATCACTTTTATTTGTAAACAAGCAAAAAACAAACATCAAAAGCATATTTTGTTATTACAGCTTCTTAAGAGTTGCAATCCTTCTTGGATCAATAGATTACCTGCTAAACTGAGCCATTTATTAGATTTTGAAACCCAGCCAAACATTCATAATGGTTACAGTTGTCACAACAAAAGCTTCCAGTTGCATTGCTAAAATTGGCAGAAGACAATGATGTTCCATTTCCATTTCAAAGAAGAGCACACTTCAATCAATGGAGGGGAACTGGTGCCAAAAGTTTTCAAAATTTTCTGAAGCCAAGATTTTTAATAGGCAAACCAGTCAATCAATTTAAATCAGCAAAAAAACTGATTTTAAAAAAGTTTTTAATGCACTTGCCACTTTCTCCAATGGAAAAAGTACTGTAATGCATACCATCACTTACACAATGGTGGTCAGTGTAAGTATCAAGAAAAATACTGATAATGGATCACTTCATTAAAACACTTCTACATCACTCTACAGCATATGATAGTGATATTTTATACTTACTTTCTAGAATGGTCCTGAATTCTTGGCAATTGTCTCCTAGTGGACATAAGCCCTGCACTTTTAAGGCTTCCCAAACCTACACCAGCGAACCAAAATAGTATACAGGAGAAAATAAACTTTTCTTGTGGTCCACAAAATGTGGGGGCATCAACCTTGGGAGAGGTGTGCTTGCAAATTGCACCCAAGACTTGACCTGCTAAAAGGCCCGATGAAAAGGGTTAGGGAGTCAGAAGAAAATTGTTTTCCTAGCAAAAAAAAGTTAAGTTCAGCATTTCACAACCTGATTCACATCTTCATTGGGAGATGAAAATCTGGCTCCTCATATTCATACTTCAAAGCATTAGTATATTCATTTGAAAGATGGTAATAAATCATTCAGGGTTCATTCATCTGAACTCTCTTATTCGATTACTGCCTTCCAATCTGTTCCTGCCATTCTCTATTTGCTGCTCATAGTATATAGTTTATAAAAGTATCTGCAAGGCTAAGCAACCTTTCTCACAGTGCATTGTTTGGTACTGATTTAATTAAAACCACGCTGTAAAAGTTAAAGCTTGTCAGTGATATTGAGCAGTTTCTTCAAATGCATCATATAATAAATTACTTGTGTGATTTAATTCTTTCTCTGCTCTTGAAAATCTGTCTCTGACCTCCTCAAGAGTGCCTCACAGCACTAGGGACCGGATTCAGTTCCCAGGTTTCCTCCTACAGTCCAAAAGATGTGCAGGATAAGTGCAGGGTCAAAGTGCAGGTACAAAAGGATGTGCAGGATCATGTTAATTTCTCCCTCAGCATTTCCAAACAGGCACAGGAGTGTGGCAACTAGGGGATTTTCACAATAACTTCATGGTAATGTTAATGCAAGCCTACTTGTGACATTAATAAATAAACTTTAAAAAAAACTTTTAAGCTTTGAATCATTTTTTCTAATATCACCCTACATGGCCAAGTGTCAAATTTAATTTGATATTGCCTCTGTAAAACTATGAAAGAAACAATATAAATGCATGTTATTATTGTTATCATCCTTAATTTATAAGTAACTTCTATAGATGATTGAGAAGTGCCACCAGAGGTCCTAACTGGTTCCATAGGATAAAGTATCCCTTCAGTGCTGTAGCTAAGCAGGGATGAATCACAATGGACTTCAGTGTAGTCTTGTGCATGTGCACCTTCTATCAGGGATCATGTGACAGCAAAGAGGAGTTGAAACTCTTGTCCAATTTGAATACAAACCAACCGCCCTAGAATTTTCAGATGTTGGCTCACCCACCTTTTTTTAATACAGGCACTGCATTGTGCTGTCGCAAATCTGCAGGAATTTGGAATTGTGTTCCAGCAAATCACACAGCACAGCTTCCCATCCCACCAGTTCTCCAGGACAAGTGCCCTCAGAGCCGGCAGCCCAATCTGAATAATGTAGCCCTCTGCTATCCAGGACTATTTTCACACTGACTTCCACAGAGCAAAGTGGATTCCATTCTCAACCATTGCCACTGGCAACTTAGCAACATTTCTAATAGTGACAAATCACTGAGTAACCAATCAACAGCACAAATTAAGATGGGCCAAAAGCCGAATCACAGCTCCAGGGACCTGAGTTTGATTCCTGGCTTGGGTCACTGTCTATGCAGGGTTTGCACGTCCCCCCCATGCCTGCATAGGTTTCCTCCAGGTGCTCTGATTCCTTCCATAATCCAAAGATGTGAGGGTTAAGTTGATTGGCCATGCTAAATTGACTCTCATGTCAGAGGGATTAGCTCAGATAAATGTGTGGGGTTATGGGAATAGGGCTTGGGTGGGATTGTGGTAGCTGCAGATTTGATGGGCTGAATGGCCTCCTTCTGCACTGTAGGGTTCTATGGGTTCAATGGATATGCATCCTGTGACAGCAACATTATCTTGATATACATGCTAAATTGCCACTTAGTGACAGGGCAATTAGTAGGATAAATACGTGGAGTTATGGGGATAAGGTTAGGTGGGATTGTTGTTGATGCAGGCTCGATGGGCCAAATGGCCCTTTTCTGCACTGAAGAGATTCTGTGATTATTGACAGGTTGAGACCACAGCCAGCGGTGCGTGGAGTGTGATCTTCCTCACAGGGGATCTGTTATTTTCTGCATTCTTTTTAAATGCTGCTATGTTTGCCTTTGCATGAGAAATCAATTTGTCCAGAGAACTGTGTGATTTTATTTTCTTGGCTAAATATTCTTTGACTGCCGTTAAAAGTGTCATTGTGCTACTGTCATTTAGTGGAGAAAAATGCCAGACAGTTTTCATTTCAGCAGCTATGGTTAGTTAGCACTGTTTATCATATGGGCTGGAAGACGGGAATGTTCCCGTCAGACAGATGTGATTAAAATAAGCTTGTTCTGTCCCTTTTATTCAGCTATTCATTTAAAACACATCAGCTACTGAGATTGGACGTTTCACCTCTGAAATTATGATCAACATAATGACCCTTGCACAGATTCCGGGATAGCGGGCAATATATTTCTCATCAAATTATATCTTTGCATAAGGTGCTTTGAGAAAATAGACAGAATGCTTAATATTAATAACGTCCAATTAGAAAAACAAGTCATCTTATCAAGTGGCTCTTGAAAGCCCTTGAGCTTTTACAAGTCACGACGCTGTTTTCTTTTCTCCACAAGTGTTTCCTTGCTTTAGTTTCAAACTAAAACCTCTACAACAGTATACCTATAACTATCATCACTTACCTCTCAAAAAGAAACAAATATAATCTCAGTTGCACTGCTGTGGGGTGTTCAAAATGCATTGCCTGAGATGCCACTGAGCCTGTGCATCAGTGCATAAGTCGCAGTCAGACCCACCCAGCACTCCATACTCCGCACGGTGAGAACTGTTGGTTTGCAAAGGTCAGGAGTGAAATTTATGATCTAACAAAGAACAGTACAGCACAGGAACAGACCCTTCGGCCCTCCAAACATGCGCCATTCACATTGACCTATCCAGACCAACTGCTTATATCCCTCTATTCTCCATTTGTTCATGTGTCTCTAAATGTCGTTAATGCGTCTGTTTCAACCACTTCATATGTCAATGCATTCCAGGCCTCCACCACTCCTTGTAAAAAAACTCCCCCTCCACATATTTCCACTGAACCCCCCCCTTATCTTGAGCTTGTGCCCCCTTGCAATTTGTCCTATGAAAAAGCTTCCAAACTGTTCACCCTCTCTATACCCCTCATAATTTTATAAACCATCAAAAAAGTCTGACAATGATTTCAAATAGGTTGAAACATAAAGATCTTTTCAGAGTTGATGATCGCACTTGTGCGATTCATTCTTGTCATTTGTTTTTATTCCGATTTCCTGCATTCCGAAGTTATGAGGAAATGAATATCTTTCAGGCTACCAAATAGCAAAGTGAGTTATATATTTGTACCCCAATGAGTGAATCTCAGTTTAAACTGGTGGCAATTGATTGGTCATACCCTATCTGCCACAGAATCATTGCTCTGCCTGAGAAGAATTGCTCTAATTTTAAAAGAACATTAAAATATACAGTGAATTCTAACATCACATGCAGTGTTTATTATTTAGACTTCTGTTCCAGCATTTATTCCATGTGTTTCTTTTAAAATTTCATCTTTGTATCTCAGAAGATCAAGTGCATCTTAAAAGATGACTATTTATTATTTACGACACAGAATCAGAGCATTCAGTCCAACTAGTTTTTGCCAATGCTTGTGCTGCACATGAACCTCCTCCAATCCCAATTAATCCAGCTTTATTGGTATAATCTTCTCACTTGTACGTGTAGCTTCAAAACGTCCATGCTATATGCCTCAGCCATTTCATGTGGCAGTGCATTCCAAATTCTCACCACTCTCCACTCCATCAAAGGCAGCACAGTGGTTAGCACTGCTGCCTCACAACGCCGGGGACTGTCTGTCTATGCTGTGTCTGCATCTTACCCCTGTGTCTTCTTGGGTTTCCTACCAGTGCTCCGGTTTCCTCCCACAGTCCAAAGATGTACAGGTTAGATAGATTAGCCATGCCCCTTAATGTCCAAAGGTGGGTAGGTTAGATTAGTGGGGTAAATGCTTGAGGATATGGAAATGCAGCTGGGTAAGATGCTCTGTTAGAGAGTCAGTGCAGACTCGATGGGCGGAATGGCTCCTTCTGAACTGTAGAGATTCTTTGCATTCTGTGAGCTTTCTGTGGATGGGAAAGATTTCAGGAGCTAACATCATCTCTTTCAGGCCTTATATTATTTGCTTGCTCATTACAAATGGGCAGCAGTTAGAACCAATGTTGTTCTTCAACCCCACCCAGTATTTGCTGAATATTGGGCCATGCCTTGTGGCTAAAAGACTGGATGAAATGATTTTTTAATAAAATCAAGCTTCATTACACTTTTGAACCTGGATGGTAGATCAAACTAATGTCGCCAACTCCTTAAGTGAATAAATTATTCAAGGGTCGCTTTCCAGCATGACAGATTCAATGATACCTGACTCATTAGATAGGTTGTTCCTTTTCATTTTTCAATATTTTCCCTTCTGAAGAGTTAACGTTGCCAGTTTGCACCTTCTTGCAAATCAACTGAGGATGAATGAGTTAGGATCAAGCTTCTCTTCAAGTATGCACAGCCATTTATACAAAAGAGAATCCATACAGTACAGAAGGGGGCATTCTGCCCATCGAGGTCCTGACCCCATAAACCTACATACCTACCCTGCTAATCACCCTGGTGCTAGGGAAATAGTGTTTTGGGATCTTTTACGTTCACCTGAAAGGGCAGACAAGGCCTTAGTTTAATGTTCCACCTGCAGCACTGTGTTAGTGCCCCACTGAAATGTCATACAATCATAGAATCCCTACACTGCAGAAGGAGGCTATTCAGCACATCGAGCCTGCATTGCACCAACAACAATCCCACCCAGACCCTAAGCTTACAACCCCACATATTTACCCAGCTAATTCTTCGAAACCGAAGGGGCAATTTAGCATGGCCAATCAAACTAACCCATGTATCTTTGGACTCTAAAGTGGTTAAATTTTCATATTTTCTGCAAAATGTCAGATTCTAAAATTTTCAGAGAGCTCAGAACTAGCAATAATAGATTAAGGAGGTGGTCATTCAGGATTCAGTTGAGGAGAAATCAACCTTCACTCAGACAGTTGGGAATTTTGGAATTTTCTGGAGGGCTGTGAATGCTTATTCATTAAGTGAACATTAGGGCACTAGGGAACAAAGGAATATGGGAACAGACCAAGAAAATGGAGTTGATATAGAGGAGGAACAGCCATAATCATCATATTGTAGGCCCTATTCCTGCTTCTGTTTTATATAGTTAAGACAAACCCTTAGCTGATATCTGATGCCAATGATATTGTGAACCAGTCTCTTAACAAGTGTATGAAAGCCAGTGCATCAGAGGGATTTGCCTTCTCTATTTTCATTTGCTGCACTCAACACTTTAACTTGATTTTATAGATTGAATACCCAACCAGTCAGTATCGCAGTGTACTGCAGCATCACTATCCTGTGCTAACTATTACTAAAGTTTCAAAATCCCCTAGTCACCACACTCCAGCATCTGGGTACACGGAAGGAAAATTTAGCGTGGCCTGTGCACGGAACCAGCACGTCTTTAGGACTGTGGGAGTTGGTATTAGTGTTATTGTGGGGGAGAAGATTCTACTGCAAATCCTGTATTAAACATGTGGTTAGATTGTGGTGAGACTGGATGTGGATAATTTAATCCTTCTTTACCATGGACAAGGATTTGGCCTCAATTTGGCAGTGGAACATGATGGCATATGCTGAAAGTGGAAGTTTCAAGATTGGAAGAGGCAGCAGGTGGGGTACACAAGCTTACATCCCTTTGCAACATAGCATATTGCATTAGTACTGGGATGCTCTCCAATAAATTTCTCTTAGAATTGACAAAACTTTGAGGTATTAAATTTCAGGGTGTTTAGCTAAAAACTGCCTGGTATTCATTTTCTGAGCAGTTTCTTCCCTGATACCATCAGCCTTTGAATGGACTTACCTCGCATTAAGTTTACCTTTGACAAGGTACCACATATGGTAGTTGTTGCATAAGGTTAAATTTCACAGGATCCAGGGTGAGGTAGCCAACTGGTTACAAAATTGGCTTGATGAGAGAAGACAGAGGATGGTTGTAGAAGGTTGTTATTCAAACTGGATGACTGTGACCGGTGGTGTGTCTCAGGGATCGGTGCAGGGTCCACTGTTATTTGTCATTTATATCAATGATTTGGATGAGAATATAGGAGGCATGGTTAGTAAGTTTGCAGATGACACAAAGATTGGTAGCATAGTGTTCAATGAAGAAGGTTATCTCTGATTGCAACGGGATCTTATCAATTGGGCCAGTGGGCTGACAAATGGCAGATAGAGTTTAATTTAGATAAATACAAGATGATGCATTTTGTTAGATTGAACCAGGGCAGGATTTACTCAGCCAATGGTAGGGTGTTGAGGAGAACAAAGAGATCAAAGAGAACAAAAGAACAAAGAGATCGAGGGATACAGATTCATAGCTCTGTTAAAGTGGAATCACAGGTGGACAGAGTGGTGAAGAAGGCATTCAGAATGCTTGGTTTCGTTGGTCAGAACATTGAATACAGGACTTAGGCCATCTTGTTGAAGCTGTACAAGACATTGGTAAGGCCACACTTGGAATACTCTGTGCAGTTCTGGTCAGTCTTTTATGGAAAGAATATTATTAAACTAAAAAGAGTGCAGAAAAGATTTAGTAGGATGCTACTGGGACTTAATGCTTTGAGCTATAAGGAGAGGCTGGATAAACTGGAACTTTTTTCCTCTGGAGTGTAGGAGGCTTAGAGGTGAACTTACAGCGGTGTAAAAAATAATGAAGGGCATAGATAGCTAGAAAGTCAATGTCTTTTCCCAAAGGAAGGGGCAACCAAAATTAGAGGACATAGGTTTAGGGTGAGAGGGATGAGATACAAAAAGGTCTATAGGGCAATTTTTTCACACAGAGAATGGTGAGTGTCTGGAACAAGCTACCAGAGATAGTAGTAGAGATGGGTACAATTGTCTTTTAAAAAGTATTTAGATAGTTACATGGTAAGATGGGTATAAAGGGATATGGGCCAAATGCGAGCAATTGGCACTAATTTAGGGGTTTAAAAAAGGGGTGGCATAGACAAATTGGGCTGAAGGGCCTGTTTCCATGCTGTAAACCTCTATGGCTCTGTGGGTCTATGAGTCTAAGTTGATCTTTCTCTATACCCTAGCTATGTCTGTAACACTACATTCTGCACTCTCTCTTTTCCGTCTCTATGAACAGTATGCCTTGTCTGTATAGGATTGCAAGAAACAATAGTTTTTCACTGTAAACTAATGCATGTAACAATAATAAATCAAATTAAATCATCAGAAAGGAGAAAGATGACACTACAGTATAGTGAACTATGTCTTGTAACTGTTAATTTGTAGTCCAGTTATGAGCTTAGCAAGAAAGGAGCAAAACTACTTGCTTTATTCATCCTGAAATACTTTAGAGGAACAGTGAGAATGTTAACCCTTTTAATAAAAATGCCTTCCCATGGCTGATTAACAACCTCAGGGCCATTGTAATTAAACTGCTTTGCTTTTTTAGAACAGATTAAAAATGTGATAAGGGAGAGGTCATTTTCCATGAAGGGAGAATAAAATGCTCACTGCACATCACATCTCTAAAGGTGGAGCAGAAAAATGGCACCATTGGGGTTAAGGTTCTGCTTCCATTGCCATAAGAGCACAGTATGACCTCTAATCCTACACATTCATGCCACAAAGAGCAATTGTTCAGCAGTAGAATGGGGGGATAGAAGAGTGAAATGAAAAAAAAACACGTTGGAACCAAAGGTCAGACAGAACCTGTGCCATGTGTTTGGACACAGTACACAACAACATCCTGACTGTTTACTGGGTGAGCGAGCCTTGTGTGTTAGCTTGAAAAGGGAACCAGCTAGTGCCTCTTGTTCAAACAGGAATGCATCATTCAGTTTAAAGGTCACTAAAGGATCCTTCTTTTTATTGTAAGCAATAGTGTATGCAATTTCTCACATTTTATGAGTATCCAATGCGTGATCTGTTTTATTTCTCTCTCTCTCCTTTCCTCTCTTGTCTCCACTCTGCCTGTCCCAGAAGACTATTCCTTTCCATTCCCTCCCCCCCGCCACCCTCCGCACCTCCCCCCTCCCTTCTTCAATATGCCATAATGTATAAGCTTCCTTAAGAGCTCCAAGTAGCTGGTTCAAGCAATTTATGCAATGTTCAAATGTAATTTTTCTACTCAAAAAGATTGGAAAGGAAATTATTATGGGCAGCTAGCTGAAGATTTGAAAATGGTTATAGAGTAGAAACTCTGTTATCTGGACATACTGAGGCGATAATGAGTATTCATAACTGAAAAATATCCCATAATTTTCAAACATCAGTACATATTTCATCTCAAAGTGGGCAAACCTTGAATTGCCCAATAGATTATTTTATTTATTCACATAAAACAGGAGATTCACTCTGTATATTTAAGACATGTTGAAAAACCATATTAAAATTACATTTATGTGATACAGTAAAATAATGTTTAATATAAATGTTTATACAATCTATAAGTCGATATTTATACATTCCCCAGTGTAGTTCAGTGGAACATTCTCGGGTTCACTTGGAAGGCAAACTAATTTGACCAGGAAATGCTACGTGTGTTGAAGAGTTGCATTGTGGGCATTTTGCAGTGTGGATGAGCGAGGTTACGCTTTTAATATTTAATGAGCGATTAGATGTAGATTATTAAATACTTTGTGGTTGGTCCGAAGGTGGCAAGTGCATGGTCTTAGGATTCGAAAACAATGGGTACATCTCAATGCAGTTGCTCTTTACCTGGAACTTCAGTTACCGATTCAGTCTTGGGTCACCTTTGACATGTCAGCTATCAATTTATAATCGACTCTAGTCACAGAATAATAATCGGTGTGGAACCCTGAGGAGAGATTAAATCGATTGCAAGCCATTTGGGAGATACTCTGTAATTGAAAGCAAAGTAATTATTATTATGACTCCGATTTTCTAGTGATGATTATCCAAATGCGATGTGCAGAAGCTGGTAAAGAAAGGTTGCACGTTGCTACATGCATTTTTCCTTAGCGATCATCTCCCCCTATATGTTTGCCCCCTTTGGATAGGTGGGTTGATAGGGAAGAGGAATTAATGGAGAAATTCTTCAACATGCTCTGCCTATGTTTTTAAATTCAACAAATTTGAATTGTTTTTTCCTGGCATCATGTAGAATCACCATTTTGAATTGCTGTTTGTTTCCTGAGCATGACAGAGGTTTTTATGTACATCCTATTATAGTATCCTGATTCTAACTGTAAGCTGGCCTATAATACCAGCTCCTGTGGAAACTTTGTGAGCCTTCTGCACAGTTTAGTATCACTGCGCTGGTTCCATGGTAGAAAAAGTAGATGATTAAAGTTCAGAAATATTGTATTTGTTTTGTTCTTTACTTCTAGTTATCTCCCTGCATCTAGGAAATAACAGCAACTCACAGCGGTTAATTTTAAAGTAAAAGTAAAGTTTATTTATTCATCATAAGTAAGACTTGCAATACACTGCAATAAATTACTGTGAAATTCCCTAAGTCGCCACATTCCACGTTTGTTTGGGTAAATTCACCTAACTAGCATCTTTCAGACAGTGGGAGGAAACCAGAACACCCCGAGGAAACCCATGCAAACACGGGAAGAACGTGCAAACTCCATGCAGACAATGACCCAAGCCAGGAATCGAACTCAAGTCCCTAGTGCTGTGAGGTAGTAGTGCTAACACTGTGCCAGTTTAACTTTGAATGCTAATATAAAATGCATGATATCAAATTAACCACAACGCTGATCAAATATCCTTTCCTTTGAAGACAACAAGAGACACTTTTGGTGGGGCTTATAATAGCTGCGTTGGACCCCAAATCAAATTTTTTTCCCTATGAATTTGCAGGCACAAACTTTTGTCCTACCATGTTAGCATACCAATATGCTGCAGTAGCAAATTCAATTGGTCAAATCTGATTTGTATTCACAGTAGTGGATCATCATTGTAGACAATGGATCTGCCCAATAATGTTTTCCTCAGTACCTCAAACAATTTTTACAGTGCATCCGGGAAACGACAGGGGTCAAATCAGGCTTTGTTTAGTTCTGCTCCACGCCATGTTGGAATACAAAATGGACATTGGTACGATATTTCATTTATAATTGGAAATAACCTTGAAACTGCTTCAATTTCTCTGTAGTTTCATTTCAATAATATACACAATGTGCCACACATTGTTTACAATTGTTAGGCACAACTGCAGCTAATAAGATCAATGTTGTTGTCATGTGTTGGTGTATTTGCAAAGAAAGCATATAATCACTGCCTTGAAACATTTTTTTGCTTAGCCCTGGATAAAACTCTATCACATTTATTAGAGGACTGAAACTTCATTAAAGCAATCTTCACCCCCAGCCACTAAAACTCTGGTAAAAATGAATTTGCCAGATAATGTGAAGGTTTGGGGCTGTTTCCTCTCTTTGCCTGGGGCCAACCTCTGTCAGTGCTGTGGAGTCCCAAAAGAAAGATAATATGGCTGAATAACAAATTATTTTCACCACCTTGTCACCGTAGAAACCTCACGCACGCACATCAGGAGACAAGGTCAAAAAGATGTTCTGTATTTACCTACGGCTTGCAATAAAATTGGTCCCTTAAACTAATGAATTAAGAACTATAAAGTTACAGAGTGATCTGGCATCATCTTCATGAGATGCCTTCCTCCTATTCTTATCCCCCAACGAGTATTTAACAAACCTCCAACCATATGATAGATTCAGTGTAATGTCAAGATGAATCCCCTTACTTGGCACAGAGGATGCTTCTTGCTGTAGAACCCATAAAATTTTAAAGTGAGTAGTCTGTTTCAATTCAAAGATCTTTCTCTGCCTGTGTCTTAATAGCCCTTGTGGTACTTGCGGTATGAACAGAATACTTTATAGGAAATGGCAGTGTGTATGTTGTTTTATTCTACTCGTGAGGATGAGCTATGTTAACCCACTCATGGCTTTATCATTGGTCAGGTTTACAAGGTCTTAACTCATAGAATTGGGAATAAAAATTACAGAGGTATTTACAACAAACAAATGGGCCATTCAATCCGACTAGCCAATGCCAGTGTTTCTGTTCACGTCAGACTCTCTCCTACGAGAATTGTTTTATCCCATTTTACTCCACCTAACCAGCATGTCTTTCAGACTGTGGGAGGAAACCGAGCACCCTGAGGCAACACACATAGATAGAGGGAGAACATGCAAACCCATGCAGACAAAGTGGAGTTTATCTAGTCTCCCCTTAAATGCACCTCTGCATCAATCGCTCTGGAAGAATTTGTTGCTTCTTCAGTTATTAACTGTGTGTTATTCAACACAGCCTCTTCTGCTGCATTGCTCAAATGCTATTAAATCTTCTCAGGTGTCACAGTGAACTCACTGCCATAATGTTAGGTAATGTTTTGGCAAGACTGTCACTCAGACCCATGATAATCTTTGTGTTGAACAGTGAGGCGACTGCAGTATCTCAGGAACAAATGTACATCATAAATTCATGCCACGCATAAAAGCTAATCAGCATACTGACTGGCAGAGAGTTCACACCCCCTTCCCACTCTCACATCATAGAATTCTTACGGTGCAGGAGGATGCCATTTGGCCCATCGAGTCTGCATCGATTCTTCAGAAGAGCATCTTATCCAGGATCTGTCCCCGCTTATTTACCCTGCTAATCCTGCTACTCTATACATCCTGAGGCACTAAGGGATAAATTAATTTTTCATGGCTATTCCACCTAACCAATACATCTTTCAGACTGTGGGAAGAAACTGGGATAACTCAGAGGAAACCCACGCAGACACAGAGAAAACATGCAAGCTTCACATGGACAGTTACTGAGACTAGAATCGAACCCAGATCACTGGCACTGTGAGGCAGCAGTCCTAACCACTGTGCCACTGTGCTGCCCTGAGAGCAGCCTAGCATACTGCAAGTGATAAATAGACTCTCACTTTCTGGGGTAACTCATGGAGAGTGGTTTCTTGGACAGACTGGGAGCCAGTGTCGGTGGGGTTGTATCCAATCATGGATTAGTTCCTGCAGTCGGGGAGGAGGGAAATAAATATTAGGCACAGCAGATGAAATAAAGCAATATAATGAGATCTTTGCTTTGATGCTTGCATCAATGCGCTACTGCCAGTAAATTAGATGGGATATCCCAACAGACACATCGGGCGTAAAACTAATGATGCCCTTTATCGCAACCATCTGATTTTCATTTCTACTGATTTTAGCACAGCACAGGCCAGGGATTAAACCTGAGGTCTTGTTGGAATATATACAGACTGGAAACAGCCAGAAAACAGGTCAAGACCAGATCAGCCATGGTCTTATTGAATGGCGTATGGCTATTCTTGCTCCTATTTCTTCTCAAGTTCTTATGTATGCATGTTATTTAAATAGAAATGAAATCAGGTGGTTCCACAATTTTTCACCGGGGCTTCAAATTGAAAATCTACTTTGCTGCTTTCATATTGCAATGTGGGTAACAGAAATGGCCTTACGTAATTCAAGGCAAATGCTTACAAAGTGTATCTCCCGCTGTGCTGGGTTGCTTTAAACCTATTCCAGCCAGTGCTTAGTGGAAACTTTTTAACTGGTTGTGACATACAATGTGACTTGAGGACAGACAGGAAGAAAAATTTACATTTGTGCAGCTGAACTTCAGTGAAGTACTCTAGGAAATGGGTGAGCTCCCAGAAATAAGCAATTTGATCATAACTGGACAATTGATTTGAGCGTTGTTGATTGAGAGAGAAATATTGGCTCAGAAAACTAGGAGTAATTCATCTACTCTCCTTCAAAATAATTCCATGGGATCTTTCATTCTACCTGACATGTACCGGAATTTTACTGACATGTTTGCCCCGGAATTGGAGTGGGCAAGGCTCATAGAACGGAATTCTCCGTTGGCGTCTGGTGGGATTTTACCATTGTCTTAGTGCCTCATCTGAAAGATAGTGCAGTACTCTCATTACACTGAAGTATCAGTCTATACTTTTGCACTTAAGTCCCTTGAGAAGGACTTGAACCTACAGCCTCTGACTCAGAAGTGAGAGTGGTACCCACTGAGCCAGAGAAGGCAAGTTGAAGGAGAAGGTTAATGCTATACTGCACCTTGATTCTAAATGATTTAAAAGTTATTGAATTATTGCAATGATCACTGTAATTACACAGTCAAACTGCCACACATGGACATTGTATACATATACACTCTATTCCCAAGGCATGACAATTTGGAACTACCACTCTATTTTTATACTATTGTCTGGTGCAAAGAAAAGGAAACATGGACTCATAAATTTGCAAAGGCTCAGCTTATCAGTACTTAGAACCCTACTTTTGAGATCTGTGCCAGCATGAGGTATTTTTTTAATTGGATGTCACCCAGTTACTCCATCTCGGTTCACTTGGGCTACTTGGCTATTTTCTTACATGCGCATATGACAAAACATGTTATAGATAGTGATACTTTTACCTGGGTATCTCTATTTTCAATTGAATGCTGTTCATTGGATGCCAGCCCCGTGCCAGTGTGTGTGACTGCTGGCTGCCTCAAAGTGCCGCTTGCTTGGGACTTCTATGTTTGACTGCCCACAAGAGGAGGCATTGCCGAAGCATTGTTAGTCACAGCTCTGACCTTGGATCAGAAACCATCTTTAGAAGGTGATGACACAGCGTCATGTACGCTGCTTGCGCGTGCCTGGGTCAATGCCCATTTCCAAAGAGGAATATTGCACTCTCACATTGTTTACCTCCAGTTAAATTTTCCAAGGGGAAATCGGCTCTTGCAGATGCATGTTTTGGTTTGGAAATGCATTCACCAATCACAGGAAAAATGTTCCACGTCAAAACAAAATAAACTATAGCTGTGCTTTGCTTCATCGCCTCCTCCTCCGCATCCCCCACCCTGAACAATATAAATCCCAGCAGTTCTTTCCCTTCCCTAGAGTGACATTGTTGACCTTTGCCACTGCCCTCAGGGCACTGCTGGAGAGGTTATTGAATGGATTTTGTTTGCAGTTGGTTCTACACTTGGAGCGCCTTCAGCTCAAGGTTACTATAATGGATAAAGGATGATGAGTGGCAGTTAAAGAGCTTTTTCACAGCATGACTTGAAATGCAGGTTTAATAGCTTCAAGGTACGTTTTGACATACTGAAGTTTTAGGATGAAGTTACCAGGTCAGTGAGTCTACTTCACCGGGACTATGTTCTGCTATTGCTCGCTTCTAGAAGCGTCTGTATGTAACATGATGATAGAATGTCCACAGGCAATCAGATTTTGATATCCTGCCATCTTCCGTGGCACCACACTTGCGTAACAGTTGCTGCACTTGAAGAGTAACTCATTCTTGCTGTGCTTCAATGTTTTGTTGTAACAATGAAATCTAAAGGCAATGAATAAAGGCAACTCGTATTGCGCTGAAGCATTCCAGGTCACTTCACTACTGGGGGGAGAAAAGTACAACTAGCAGTTGATAAAATAATAGACAACTAAGTCATGGGCCTGTTAGCAAGGAGACTTAAAAGATCAACTTTGAGAAGGTATTTAAAAGCTTAGACCAGATTTGATTTGATTTTGATTTGATTTGATAGAGAATCTGGTGAACTGGCGTGGCAGTAGTAAGTTCTCCCTCAATATCAACAAAACAAAGGAGATTGTGATTGACTTCAGGAAGCGTAAAGGAGAACATGCCCCTGTCTACATCAATGGGGATGAAATAGAAAGGGTCGAGAACTTTTCGTTTTTAGGCGTCCAATCACCAACAATACATCCTGGTCCCCCCATGCCAACACTATAGTTAAGAAAGCTTACCAATGCCTCTACTTTCCCAGAAGACTAAGGAAGTTTGGCATGTCAGCAACATGCCACTCTCACTCTCATCAACTTTTTACAGTTACACCGTAGAAAGCATTCTTTTTAGTTATATCACAGGGTTGGTTTGGCTCCTGTTCTGCCCAAGGCCACAAGGAACTACAAAAGGTCGCCCATTATGCAAACTAGCCCAATCTGTCACGCAAACCAGCCTCTCATCCACTGATTCTGTCTACACTTCCTGCTACCTTGGCAAAGCAGCCAGCATAATTAAGGACCCCATGCATCCCGGACATTTTCTCTGCCACTTTCTTCCTTTGGGCAAAAGTCAGAGGCTATATACCAACCCATTCAAGAACAGCTTCTTCCTTGCTGTTATCAGATTTTTGAATGAACTTATCTTGCATTAAAGTTGATCTTTCTCTACACCCTAGCTATGCCTGGAATACTACATTCTGCACTCTCTTGTTTCCTTCTCTGTGCTTTGCATAGCATGCAAGAAACAATACTTTTGACTGTATGCTAATACATGTGACAATAATAAATCAAATCAAATCAAATCAAAATGGGGAGATTGCACAGATGAGGGTGGAGTGAGTCCATGGGCACATGGGCAAGGATTTGCTTTATCATATTTGCTCTGTGCTCACAATGTAAAGTAGTTGTTAACAGTCTTCAGCTTTTCCTTGTTTCAAATAAAATTCAGTAATTGGCCTTTAGGGTAGAGTTGTACTGAATCTAGTCTTGGGTTGTACTGAACCTAAGCTTGGCAGTACTTACTATGTAGGTTTCTGGAGGTATTGTCACAAAACCTCCTGCCTCCAACCACCCAGCTGAGTAAAACAGCCATTCCCCACTATTTTTAATATGTTAACAGCAATAAACAGAACTGTTTAGTGAAAATAAAATAAAACACTTTTTATTGCCTCAATTGTTTTACTCCTGAGTTTACTGGCAGCAGTCCCAGAGTTTAATCTTTGATTTCTGAAGTTCCAGTGCAATCCAGTGTTAATTGTATGTCAATTATAATGTTAAGGTACACAGATAAAGGGTTTACTTAAGTACATATTAAGAGAGACTGCTGGGCATTCTGTCTACACTTCCTGCTACCTTGGAAAAGCAGCACTGACCCAAGAACAGCTTCTTCCCTGCTGCTGTCAGACTTTTGAATGAACCTACCCTTGCACTAAGTTGATCTTTCTCTATACTCTAGCTATGATTGTAGCACAATATTCTGCACTCTCCCCTTTCCTTCTCTATGTAAAATATGCTTTGTCTGTATAGCGCGCAAGAATCAATACTTTTCACTGTATACTAATACATGTGACAACAATCAAATGAAAATCACTGATTTAATTAGTGGAAGGGACACATATGTAGTGTTACATTCTGTACGTAAAGGAACTCTCAAGAAAATGATTTGCACCTAGTTTCATACTTTGACATCCTGCTTGGAATCCAATTATTATCCAGCAGGATAAAGAATGGATTCTGATTCAGAGAATGAGATTTTCTGGCTGTGCTCACTCCAAGATCAAGTAATGCTGCTCAATGTCAATGGTCCTATTCTGCCTGCTTCAATTCCCATGGTGGGTGGTGTGGGAAAATTCGCCCATAAATTCCAAAAGGTTCCAGGTTCAATTCCCATTCCAGGCCAGATTCATTAATTTAAGCTGAGGCAACAACTGAGTCTTGGAGTTGAGGTAGGGGAAGGTGGGGGCGGGGGTGATAAGTGGGTGGACTGTTTCTGCTTCTGTTCCCCTTCCTGTCACTCCAGTCAGAAAGTTTGCATGTTAAGTGAAGAATGGAGAGAAAGTGGGGTTGGTACCCTCCATGAAATCTCCAGGAACTAAAAATGAATCACTGGGTTTA
>JAGIQG010000624.1:0-21461 GCA_024679065.1 Sphyrna mokarran | reverse complement strand
TTATAGAGGAGAGTTGTAAAACACAGCGGCGTACGGGTGGGGTGGGGCATGGTTTGAGATGCGTATACTTTAATGCAAGGAGTATTCGCAATAAGGGGGAGGAACTTGCAGCTTGGACCAGTACCTGGAACTTCGATGTTGTGGCCATTTCAGAGACTTGGGTAGAGCAGGGACAGGAATGGATGTTGCAGGTTCCGGGGTACAAATGCTTTAGTCGGAGTAGAGAAGGGGGTAGAAGGGGGGGAGGAGTGGCGTTACTGGTCAAAGACTGTATCACGGTGATCGAAAAGAAGTTTGATGAGGACTTGTCTGTTGAGGTAGTATGGGCTGAGATTAGAAACAGGAGAGGAGAGGTCACCCTGTTGGGAGTCTTTTACAGACCTCCTAATAGTTCTAGAGAGGTTGAGGAAAGGATTGCGAAGTCAATTCTGATTAGGAGTGAAAGTAGTAGGGTAATTGTGATGGGGGACTTTAACTTTGCTAATATTGATTGGAATAGCTATAGCTCTAGCTCGTTAGAGGGGTCAGTTTTCGTACAGAGTGTGCAGGAAGGTTTTTTGACTCAGTATGTAGATAGGCCAACTAGAGGTGAGGCTACATTGGATTTGGTGCTGGGCAATGAGCCAGACCAGGTGTTAGGCTTGGAAGTTAGTGAACATTTTGGTGATAGTGACCACAATTCGGTTACGTTCACCTTAGTGATGGACAGGGATAGGCATGAAGCTGGGGGCAGTAGTTATAGCTGGGGGAAGGGTAATTATGAGGCCATCAGGAGAGAATTAGGGTGCATAGATTGGACTAGGGAACTACAGGGACTGGGAACATCTGGAATGTGGTGCTTATTCAAGGAGCAGCTGCTGCGAGTCCTTGATAAGTATGTCCCTGTCAGGCAGGGAGGAAATGGACGAGTAAGAGAGCCTTGGTGTACGAAAAAAGTTGATTTGCTGGTTAAGAAGAAAAAGGAGGCTTATGTCAGGATGAGGCTTGAAGGCTCAGGTAGTGCAATGGATAGCTATAGATTAGCTAGGAAGGAGGTAAAAAGTGAATTGAGGAGAGCTAAGAGGGGACACGAGAAGATGTTGGCTGATAGGATTAAGGAGAATCCTAAAGCTTTCTTTCGATATGTTAAGAATAGAAGATTGGTTAGGGCAAGATTAGGGCCAGTCATAGACAGCAGTGGGAAGTTTGCGTGGAGCCTGAAGAGATTGGTGAGGCACTGAATAAATATTTCTCTTCGGTATTCACGCAGAGTGCTGGAAATGTAGCTGTGGAGAGCACTGAGGTACAGGGTTGCAAATTGGGAAGTATTGTAGTAGATAGGGAGGATGTGTTAGAAATTCTCGAGGGTTTGAAGTTGGATAAGTCCCCTGGGCCGGACGGGATTTACCCTAGGATTCTCTGGGAGGCAAGAGAGGAGATTGCAGAGCCTCTGGCTCTGATCTTCAGGTCCTCGTTGGTTACGGGTGTGGTTCCGGAGGACTGGAGGATGGCGAATGTGGTCCCATTGTTTAAGAAGGGGAAGAGAGACCTTCCTGGGAATTATAGGCCAGTGAGTCTTACTTCTGTGGTGGGCAAGGTATTGGAGAGAATTATTAGGGATAGGATTTATAGTTATTTAGAGAGAAATGAATTGATTGGGGATAGTCAGCATGGTTTCGTGAAGGGTAGGTCATGCCTTACTAACCTCATTGAGTTTTTTGAGAAAGTGACCAGAGAGGTGGATGGGGGTAAGGCGGTTGATGTAGTATATATGGACTTTAGTAAGGCTTTTGATAAGGTGGCCCATGGAAGACTTCTACAGAAAATGCAGATGTGTGGAATAGAGGGTGATTTAGCTAATTGGATTAGGAATTGGCTGGCAGATAGAAGACAGAGGGTGGTGGTTGATGGGAGATATTCATCGTGGAGTTCGGTGACGAGTGGTGTGCCTCAGGGGTCTGTTTTGGGGCCCCTGCTGTTTGTAATTTTTATAAATGATCTGGATGAGGGTATTGAGGGATGGATCAGTAAATTTGCAGATGATACTAAAGTTGGTGGTGTGGTAGATAGTGAAGAGGGGTGTTTTAGTTTACAGAGTGACTTGGACAAGTTGCAGAGCTGGGCCGAGAGGTGGCAAATGGAGTTTAATGTGGAAAAGTGTGAGGTAATGCACTTTGGCAGGAACAATAAATGTGTAGAGTATAGGGCTAATGGTAGGGCTCTTAATAGTGTTGAGGAACAGAAGGATCTTGGTGTATGTGTCAATAGATCCCTGAAAGTAGGCAGTCAAGTGGATAAAGTTGTTAAGAAGGCTTATGGAGTCTTAGCTTTTATTGGTAGGGGGATTGAATTTAGGAGCCGCAGCATCATGTTGCAGCTGTACAAAACTCTAGTGCGGCCGCACTTGGAGTATTGTGTGCAGTTCTGGTCGCCACATTATAAGAAAGATGTGGAGGCATTGGAGAGGGTACAGAGGAGGTTTACTAGGATGTTGCCTGGTATGGAGGGCAGGTCCTATGAAGAGAGGTTGAAGGATTTGAGGTTGTTTTCGTTAGAAAGGAGGCGGCTAAGGGGGATCTTATTGAAGCATATAATAATTAGAGGTTTGGATAGGGTGGACAGTGATAGCCTTTTTCCTAGGATGGAGAAAGCTAGCACGAGGGGACACAACTTTAAATTAAGGGGTATGAGTTATAGGACGGATATCAGAGGTAGGTTCTTTACTCAAAGAGTGATTAGGGAGTGGAATGCCCTGCCTGCAGCTGTTGTAGATGCGCCAAGTTTGGTGGCGTTTAAGAGGTTAGTTGATAAGTATATGGATGAGAAGGGAATGGTTTAGTTAGGAGGGGCATTGCTTTTTATTTTGGTCGGCACAACATCGAAGGCCGAAGGGCCTGTTCTGTGCTGTATTGTTCTATGTTCTATGTTCTATCTACCCCCTCCATCCTGTATCAGACCGTATCTCACACCAATCCTCAAAACATGACCCCTTAGTGAAACTGAAGAAAAGTATTCATTTCAATGCCTCTCCTATCTTTCTGAATCTATGCACAAGTTCCCACGGACTTCCTTGACTGGCCCTAACCTCACCTGGTCATTCTTTATTTCTCACATAAGACGTAAAAAAGCCTTTGGGATTTTCCTTGTATCTCACTTGCAAGGGCTTCTCATGCTCCCTTCTAGCTTCCTAAGCCCTTTCTTTAGCTCATCCTAGATACCTAACAACCCTAAGCGCCTAAAACGAACCTTTGTTTCTCATCCTTCAATTGCTTTTTTTTCCATCTTAACAAGAATTTCAATCTCCTGTTGTGAGACAGGTTCCCTCACCAGCTAATTTCCCCCCTGTCTGCCAGGGACATTACCTATCAGGGGGGGGGGACACACAGTATTTGTTCCTGAACACGCTCACTTTTCGTTTTTGACCTTATTTGACAGTTTGAGGTCACCATCTTATGCTCCCTAATTCTTGTCTATCAATCATAATGACCCCTGTCCCAATTAAAAACCCTGCCCTGCATGGGAACCTATCCCTCGTCATTGCAATAAATGAAAGGACACTGAATTGTGTTCACTATCTCCAAAGTGCTCTCCCACAAACAAAGTATAACACTTGGCCCGGTTCATACACAGTACCAAGTCCAATGTGGTCCCATTCTTGTTGACTTATCCCACATATTTGTCATGAAACTTCTGCTTCACACTGTATAAAAACGCCCCATCTTAACTATTCAACCTATTAAAGGTTCCAATCAATATTGGAAAAGTTAAAATCACACATTCATCGATAATTACCCTGTGACACCTCCACATCTATTCCGTCCCATAGATATAGCTTTGCCACATTACTCCTCCATATCTATATTACTATTTGGCGGACTATCGAAAACACCCTGACAACGTGAACTGATCCGTCCTATTTCTAACTTCAGCCCAATTACCTCAGTGGGCAGTCCCCTCGAAATGCTTCAGCAGCTGGGTGTAAAACATCTTGATTAAACAATGTTACTCTCATCTCTGGTACCACCTTCCCTACTTTTACAGGAAACATCACACCCCAGAAGAGCTGAGCCACAACATTCCTCGTCCATGTTCTAACCATGTTCCAAATGGCCTCACATCATAGTCCCAAGTACCAATCCACGTCCAGTTCACACTACCTTATTTCCTGATGCTCCTTGCATTGAAGTAGTGACACTTCAAACCCTCCGTCCTGGCTGTCTGTACACTCCTGCCATCTGGACAGCCTTCCTCAGTACCAATACGACTTTTGGACTACACATCATTTCCATCCCCCCCGAAGATCTGATGCAAATTTCCCCTCCAGGATATTGGTGCCCTCTGGTCAGGTCCAAACCATCCTGTTTGTACAGGTCACACCTGCAATGGAATGTGCTCCCAATTATACATTGTAAATGTAACCCCTCTCTACAAACATCCCTGCAGCCATGTTAATCTGCACTCTCTCCCTGTTCACTCAGCTCACTAACGCTCCCCCCCGGTAACAAAACCAGAGATAAAATAACATGATTTGTCCGGCTTTCAGACTCCAGCCTGGCTCCCTAAATTCCTGTTTTAAATCCCTGATACCTATTTCTCCCTCATCGTGGGTACTACGACCTGCGACTGATCCCCTTCCCCTTAAGGATATTGAAAACACAGTCCGAGACATACGACTCTTGAAACACGGGATTGCAGCAAACGATCCATGAGTCTTTTTGCGCACAGAATCTAAATCTAATCCTTCTAGAAATCCAGAACTAGGGGGCAAAGCCCCAAATCAAGGGAGGCAGTATTAGGACTGAGTTGAGGAGGAATTTCTTCATACAAAGGATTTTGAATCTGTGGAAGATCCCTGTCCAATGAAGCAGTGAGGCTACCTCATTGAATCGTTTTAAGGCCGAGGATAGAATAATTTTTGAACAGTAAAGAATTAAAGGGTTATGGTGAGGGGTAGTAGTTTCTTAGTAGTCTAGATGAACAGAGGGATCTGGTATTATGTATGTGCATCGATCCCTGAAAGAGAGGCAGTCCAGTCGAGAATGGTTGTTAGGAGGCATATGGGTCGGGCTTTTATTGGTCGAGGGATGAATTTCGGAGCCGCAACGTCATGTTGCCACTGTACAAAACTCTAGTGCGCCGCACTGGAGTATTGTGTGCAGTTTGTACCCACATTATAAGAAAGATGTGGAGGCATTGGAGAGGGCAGAGGGAGGTGTACCAGGATGTTCCTGTATGGATGGGCAGGTCCTATTGTAAAGGCGGCTGAGGGATTGAGGTTGTTTTCGTTAGAAAGGAGGAGCTAAGAGGGGACCTGATCGAAACACATAAGATGATGAGGGTTAGATAGGGTGGACAGTGATGATAGCCTTTTTCCTAGGCTGGAAAAAAGCTAGCACGAGGGGACACAGCCTTTAAATTAAGGGTGATAGTTACAGGGAGGATATCAGAGGTATGTTCTTTACACAACGGGTGTTTGGGAGTGGATGCCCCTGGCTGCAGTGGTTGTGATGCGCCAAGTTTGGTGGGTTTAAGAGGTTAGTGATAAGTATATGGAAGAGAAGGGAATGGTTTAGTTTAGAGGGGCTGCTTTTTATATTGGTTGGCGCAACACGCAGGCCGAAGGGCCCACTGTTCTGGGCGGGTAATGTTATATGTTCTATGTCTATGGGTGGGTAAGTGGAGCTGAGTCCATGAAAAGATCCAATCGTGATCTTATTGAATGGCGAAACAGGCTCGAGGGACAGGTGGTTGGACTCCTGCTCCTGAGTGCTATGTTCTAATAATAATGTGAATAGTTGGGATCCAAGCCACAGATTCTGGGAACCCCACTAAAAGTTTTTTTTACAAATATTGCAAATAGGGTTACATTAACATTGCAGTGAAGTTACTGTGAAAATCCTCTAGTGCACCACACTCCAGCGTTTTTCGACTCTGTGTTATAGATACACTGAGGGAGAATTACCAGGCAATATCTTTTGATGTAAAGATGCGGAGTTGGATTCGGTGGTAAGAACTCAGTAAGAATTTAGCAACACCAAATTATTAATCAACGATTTTTTGATAGTAAAAAAGCGAGCTCCCACCGTTCAACATCACGGTTTCCTCAGGCAAGTGCAGTGTTCTGAGACCAGAACACTGCACTTGCCTGAGGAAGACACGGGAGTGTTGAAAGCTCGCTTTACTATCAAATAAATCGGTTGGATTAATAATGGGTTGTAAATTTACTGAGCAATATATTTTGGCCTGGGGGAGGAAGCCTGCCGACACGAGGCGAATGTGTGTGGAATTCACAATGACCTAAGCTGGGAATTTGAACCCAGGTCCCTGACACTGTGAGGCAGCAATGCTGGATCACGAGCCATTCTAGTCACTGAGTGCAATCAGAAAAAGAAACTATTAATACCAACTCTTTACTTCTTCTGCTAAACAAGCTTTCTATCCATCTCAAAAAACATACCTGCAATTCCCATGTCCTTTAACTTTTATATCTTAGTCTGCCATGGAGATCTTGTTGAAGGATCTGAATAACCACATCATGGTTCTCCTCAGTGAACTTTAAGCTTACATCCTCAAAAAAAATTCCAAATAGATTCTTCAAGCCTGATTCTCTTTTGTAAATCTATGCTGACTTGTCTGATTGTACCACGCACTTCCAAATACCGAAATTAGGGGGCCAGCACGTAGTGCAGTGTAAACAGTGCTGCTTCACAGCTCCAGGGACATGGGGTCAATGCTGGCTTGTGTCACTGTTGGAGAGTTTGCACATTCTCCTCGGGTCGAACATGGGTTTCCTCCAGGTGCTCTGGTTTCCCCCACAGGTCAAAGATGTGCAGGTTAGTTGATTAGCCAGGCTAAAAAATGTCCTAGTGTCCTGAGATGACTTAGTAGGAGGATTAGCAGGTAAAATGTGGGATAGGGCCTGGGGGATGTGGTCGGTGCAGACCGATTGGGCTGAAAGGGACCCTTCTGTACTGTAGGGTTCTATGGTTCTATGAAATCCTTGATAATAGCGTAGTGCAACTTCCCCAATACCACATTGGCTTACTTGTTATAGTCCCTGTTTCCCTTACTCCGTTGAATAGTGGCTTAACATAGCTACCTCAATCTGTAGGACTGTTCCAGAACCCAAAGGGAATTTTGAAAATAACACCAATAGAAACATAGAAACATAGAACATGACAGCACAGAACAAGACCTTCGGCTTCGATGTTGCACTGACCAAATTAAAAAGCAATGCCCATCTAAACTAAACCATCCTTCTACTCCATATATTATCAAACTAACCTCTAAATGCCACCAAACTTGCGACTCTACAAACTGCTGCAGCAGGAATTCCACTCCCGAACCACCTTTGGGTAAAGAACTAACGCTGATATCCGTCCTATAAACTATCACCCCTTAATTTAAAGCTGATGTGTGTCCCTGGCTAGCTTTCTCCATCCTAGGGCCAAAAGGCTTCACTAGTCCACCCTATCTAAAACCTCTAATCATCTATATCATGTTTCGATAAGATCCCCTCTTAGTGCCTCCTTTCTAATGAAAACAACCTCAAATCCTCAACCTCTCTTCATAAGACCGCCCCCCATACCAGGCAACATCCTGGTAAACCTCCTCTGTACCCTACTCCAATGCTCCACATCTTTCTTATAAGTGGGGAACCAGAACTTCACACAATATTCCAAGTGCGGCCGCACTAAGTTTTTGTACAGCTGCAACAAAAGTTGCGGCTCCGAAAGTTCAATCCCCCTACCAATAAAAGCTAAGACTCCATATGCCTTCAACAACCTTTATCGACTTGACTGCCTACTTTCAGGGATCTATTGACAACATACACCAGATCCCACTCGATTCACTCAACACTATTAAGAATCCTACCATAGATAAGCCTTACTCTACACATTTATTATTCCTGCCAAAGCGAATTACCTCTCACTTTTCCACATTAAACTCCATTTGCCACCTATCGGCCCAGCTCTGCAACTTGTCCAAGTCCCTCTGCAAACTATAACACCCCTCTTCACTATCTACCACTCCACCGACTTTAGTGTCATCTGCAAATTTACTAATCCATCCCTCAATGGATCTATTATTTCCAGGGCCACTTCCTTCAGTTCTCTGGGATGAAGATTATCAGGATCTGGAGATTTATCCACCTTCAATCCCATCAATTTCTCCAAAACCATTTCTCTCCTAATGCTGATTTCCCTCAGTTTCTCACTAAAACATGTTTCTCTCAGCACTTCCAGTACATTATTCACGTCTTTGTGAAGACTGAAGCAAAGGACAAATTTAATTCCTCAGCCGTTTCTTTATCCCCTATTATAAATTCTCTATTCTGATGGTCAGGGGCCTACATTTCTTTCTGTCAATCTTTCTCTCTTTACATATCAATATAAATTTTTACAGTCAGTTTTTGTTTCCCGCCAGCTTATTTTCATGCTATATTTTTCCCTTTTTAATCAATCTCTTTGTCCTCTTTTGCTGAATTGTAAACTGCTCTCAATCTCAGGCCCATTGCTTTTTCTTGCTATTTTGTATGCTCCTTCCTTGAATCTGATACTTTCCCTAATTTCCCTTGTAAGCCGTGGTTTGGTCACAATTCCCTTTCCACTCTCGCACCAAATGGGAATAAACAACTTCTGAAGTTCACCTTTTCGTTCTTTAAATGCCTGCCATTGCCTGTCCACTCTCTTTCTGTTCAGTAATGTTTTCTATTATGTCAAGGCCATTCTTGCTTCATATTATCATAATTACCTTTATTGAGATTCAGGATCTTAGTCTCAGAATGAATTACATCATTATCCACCTTGATAAAGAATTCTATCGTATTATGGTCACTTCTCCCTATTCAGCCTTGCCGAACTTTGAAAAGTTAATCGGGTGAGTCTGTGTGAAGACAAAGGGGTGTCTGGTAAGTGGGAGGCTTTCAAAAGTGTGTTAATCAGCATTCAGGGTAAACACATTCCTCTTCGAGTGAAGGGCAAGGCTGATAAGGACTGATTAGGAACAGTCAGCATGGCTTTGTGAGTGGAAAACCATGTCTCACAAATTTGATTGAGTTTTTTGAAGGGGTAACCAAGAAGGTAGATGAGGGCAGTGCAGTTGATGTTGACTACATGGACTTTAGCAAGGCTTTTGACAAAGGACTGCATAGTAGGTTGTTGCATGAGGGTCAATCTCACAGGATCCAGGGTGAGGTATCTATATGGATACAAAATTGGCTTCTTGACAGAAGCCAGAGGGTTGCTTTTCAAACTGGAGGCCTGTGACTAGCAGTGTGCCTCAGGGATCAGGATAAGAATACAGGGGGCATGGTTAATCATAATCATAGAACCCTACAGTACAGAAAGAGGCCCTTTGGCCCATCGAGTCTGCACCGAACACATTCCCACCCAGGCCTACCCCCATATCCCTACGTATCCCTCTAATCCCATTACCTTATGCATCACTGGGCACTAAGGAGCAATTTCTTAGCATGGCCGATCAACCTAACCCACACATCTTTAGATTGTGGGAGGAAACTGGAGCACCCGAAGGAAACCCACGCAGACACGAGGAAAACGTGCAAACTCCACAGAGACAGTGACTTGAGCCGGGAATTGAACCCAGGACCCTGAAGCTGTGAAGCGGCAGTGCTAACCACTGTGCTGCCCTAACTGGTTAGTCAGTTTGCAGGTGACACCAAGATTGGTGACATAGTGGACAATGAAGAAGCTTATCTAGGATTGTCATATCAGGATGTTGCCTGGTATGGAGGGCAGGTCCTATGAAGAGAGGTTGAAGGATTTGAGGTTGTTTTCGTTAGAAAGGAGGCGGCTAAGACGGGATCTTATTGAAGCATATAAGATGATTAGAGGTTTAGATAGGGTGGACAGTGATAGCCTTTTTCCTAGGATGGAGAAAGATAGCACGAGGGGACACAGCTTTAAATTGAGGGGTATGAGTTATAGGACAGATATCAGAGGTAGGTTCTTTACTCAAAGAGTGATTAGGGAGTGGAATGCCCTGCCTGCAGCTGTTGTAGATGCGCCAAGTTGGTGGCGTTTAAGAGGTTAATTGATAAGTATATGGAAGAGAAGGGAATGGTTTAGTTTGGAGGGGCATTGCTTTTTTATTTTGGTCGGCACAACATCGAAGGCCGAAGGGCCTGTTCTGTGCTGTATTGTTCTATGTTCTATGTTCTATGTTCTATGTTCTATTGCAATGGGATCTTGATCAATTGGGAGAGTGGGCTGACAAATGGCAGATGGAGTTAAATTTAAATGAATACGAGGTGATGCATTTTGGTAGGACAGGAGAAATTACGGCACAGGAACAGGCCCTTCAGCCCTCCCAGCCTGCACCAACTCAACTAAAACCCCCTACCCTTCTGGGAACCATATCATAGAACATAGAACATTACAGCACAGAACAGGCCCTTCGGCCTTCGATGTTGTGCCGACCAAAATAAAAAGCAATGCCCCTCCAAACTAAACCATTCCCTTCTCTTTCATATACTTATCAATTAACCTCTTAAACGCCACCAAACTTGGCGCATCTACAACAGCTGCAGGCAGGGCATTCCACTCCCAAATCACTCTTTGAGTAAAGAACCTACCTCTGATATCCGTCCTATAACTCATACCCCTTAATTTAAAGCTGTGTCCCCTCGTGCTAGCTTTCTCAATCCTAGGAAAAAGGCTATCACTGTCCACCCTATCTAAACCTCTAATCATCTTATATGCTTCAATAAGATCCCCTCTTAGCTGCCTCCTTTCTAACGAAAACAACATCAAATCCTTCAACCTCTCTTCATAGGACCTGCCCTCCATACCAGGCAACATCCTGGTAAACCTCCTCTGTACCCTCTCCAATGCCTCCAATCTTTCTTATAATGTGGGGACCAGAACTGCACACAATACTCCAAGTGCGGCCGCACTAGAGTTTTGTACAGTTGCAACATGATGCTGCAGCTCCTAAATTCAATCCCCCTACCACTAAAAGCTAAGACTCCATATGCCTTCTTAACAACTTTATCCACTTGACTGCCTACTTTCAGGGATCTATTGACACATACACCAAGATCCTTCTGTTCCTCAACATATTAAGAGCCCTACCATTAGCCCTATACTCTACACATTTATTGTTCCTGCCAAAGTGCATGACCTCACACTTTTCCACATTAAACTCCATTTGCCACCTCTCGGCCCAGCTCTGCAACTTGTCCAAGTCTCTCTGCAAACTAGAACACCCCTCTTCACTATCTACCACTCCACCGACTTAGTGTCATCTGCAAATTTACTAATCCATCCTTCAATACCCTCATCCAGATCATTTATAAAAATTACAAACAGCAGGGGCCCCCAAACAGACCCCTGAGGCACACCACTCGTCACCGAACTCCACGATGAATATCTCCCATCAACCACCACCCTCTGTCTTCTATCTGCCAGCAATTCCTAATCCAATTAGCTAAATCACCCTCTATTCCACACATCTGCATTTTCTGTAGAAGTCTTCCATGGGCCACCTTATCAAAAGCCTTACTAAAGTCCATATATACTACATCAACCGCCTTACCCCCATCCACCTCTCTGGTCACTGTCTCAAAAAACTCAATGAGGTTAGTAAGGCATGACCTACCCTTCACGAAACCATGCTGACTATCCCCAATCAATTCATTTCTCTCTAAATAACTATAAATCCTATCCCTAATAATTCTCTCCAATACCTTGCCACAACAGAAGTAAGACTCACTGGCCTATAATTCCCTGGAAGGTCTCTCTTCCCCTTCTTAAACAATGGGACCACATTCGCCATCCTCCAGTCCTCCGGAACCAAACCCGTAACCAACGAGGACCTGAAGATCAGAGCCAGAGGCTCTGCAATCTCCTCTCTTGCCTCCCAGAGAATCCTAGGGTAAATCCCGTCCGGCCCAGGGGACTTATCCAACTTCAAACCCTCGAGAATTTCTAGCACATCCTCCCTATCTACTACAATACTTCCCAGTTTGCAACTCTCTATCCCTCTATTCCCATCTCATTCATGTACTTGTCAAGACACCAAGTCCGCTTCCACTATCTTCCTCGGCAGCAAGTTCCAGGCACCCACTACTGTGTAAAAAAAATCTGCCTCGTACATCTCCTTTAAACTTTGCCCCTCACACGTTAAACCTGTGCCCCCTAATAATTGACTGTTCCACCCTGGGAAAAAGCTTCTAACTATCCACTCTGTCCGTGCCTCTCATAATCTTATAGACTTTTATCAGGTCTCCCCTCAACCTCCATCAGTCCAGGAGGAAAGTTTCTCCAACCTCTCCTTGTAGCTAATGCCCTCCTTATCAACATCCTGGTAAATCTTTTCTGTACCCTCTCCAAAGCCACCACATCCTCTGGTAGTGCGGCGACCAGAATTGAACACTATATTCCAAGTGCAGCCTCATTAAGGTTCTATAAAGCTGCGATATGATTTGCCAATTCTAAAATTCAGTGCTCTGGCCAATGAATGCAAGCATGCTGTATGCCTTCTTGACTACCTTCTCCACCTGCACTGCCACTTTTAGTGACCTGTGTGACTGAACACCCAGATCCCTCTGCCTATCAATACTCCTAAGAGTTCTGCCATTTATTGTATATTTCCCATCTGTATTAGATCTTCCATAATGTATTACCTCACTTAATGGTAGAACATTGGGGAGAGTTACAGAACAAAGAGATCTTGGGGTACGGGTTCATAGCTCCTTGAAAGTGGAGTCACAGGTGGACAGAGTGATGAAGAAGGCATTCGGACGCTTGGTTTCATTGGTCAGAACATTGAGTACAGGAGCTGGGACGTCTTGTTGAAGTTGTACAAGACATTGGTAAGGCCACACTTGGAATACTGTGTACAGTTTGGTCATCCTATTATTGAAAGGATATCATTAAACTAGAAAGAGTGCAGAAAAGATTTATTGGGATGCTACGGGGACTTGATGGATTGAGTTGAAAGGAGAAACTGGATATGGGGACTGTTTTTCCTCTGGAGTGTAGAAGGCTGAGGGGATCTTATCAAGGTCTATAAAATAAGTTAGTTAGTTAGTTGGATAGTCAATATTTTTTATCAAAGGTAGGGGAGTCTAAAATTAGAAGGCATAGGTTTAAGGTGAGAGGGGAGAGATATAAAAGGGTCCAGAGGGGCAATTTTTTCACACAGAGGGTGGGGAGTGGCTGGAAGAAGCTGCCAGAGGCAGGAGTAGAGGCGGGTACAATTTTGTCTTTTAAAAAGCATTTAGACAGTTAGATGGGTGCGATGGGTATAGAGGGATATGGGCAAAATGTGGGCAACTGGGACTAGCTTTGGGGTTAAAAAAAGGGCAGCATGGACAAGTTGCGCTGAAGGATCGGTTTCCACATTATAAACCTTGATGACTGTAAACCCCGAGATAAAGAGAGGACACCCTGACCTCCAGATAAACAGAGGCCCCAGAAACCCCACAATAAACATAGTACCTCGTAACTCTAAGATAAACACAGGTTACAATGATTCCAAGGAATTAGGCTGATTTGTGTTTAAAACTGAGTTCAGCAGAGCAGTTTACATTTATGCTTGTCTGTACGCTGATGTCAGGCTCCTTCATGCACTGTCCCTGATCTGACCTCTTTATCCTTAGGATTCTGGTGTCACTCCTGAGAGTGAGAACCTGACACTCTCATCCTCTGGAGCCGTGGACCAGTCCTCGTGTACAGGAACTCCGCTTTCCTCCACCATTACATCCCCCGAAGGTAATCTACAGAAACACACAGCTGTTTCTGTTCCGCAAATGTTTCACATCTGGATCATGGGAACTGACTTGTATAAAGAACTGTGTTGAACACAAGAAATAGGAGCAGGAGTGGAGCATCTGATTCTGCATTTAGTACGATCGTGGCTGATCCCGGGATCAACCTCTTTTCCCTGCCCGTGATTCCTTGTGAGACCTGACCTCTATTAATCTCAGTCTTTCATGTATTTAATAGGTGGAGCATCCACAATCCTTTAGGTGGAGAATTCCAAAGATTCACAACCCTTTGAATTAGTTTCTCCTTTATTCTATCCTAAATGATCAGCCCCTTACTCTGTGATTGTGCCCCTGTAATCTAGATTCCCCAACCAGCAGAAACAATCTCTCTGTGTCTATGCTATCAAGCCCTTACAGAATCTTGTACATTTCAGTGAGATCACCTCTCATTTTTCTCGAGAGAAAGTCAATACAGTTCACCCATTCTCTCATCCTTTTAACTCCAGAGAATATAATCCCAATTTACTCAGCCTTTCATCCTAAAACATCCCTCTCATCCCAAGGATAAATCCAGTGAAACTTTGCAGTACTGTCTCTGATGCAAGTATATCCTTTCTTAAATGTGGAGACCAAAGCTGCACATTGTATTCCATGCGTGATTTCACTAAAACACTGTCCAACTTGAACAATAATTCTTTATTCCAGTGCTTCAATCTCCTTCCAATAAAGGCTAACAGTTTACCTTCTAATTGCTTGCTATACCTGCATGTTGTACAAACATATCCAAGTTCCACGAACATTCACATTTACAAGTTTTAAAAATATTCAGGCCTTCTATTCTTTTGACCAAAATGAATAACTTCACACTTCTCTATGTTGTAATCTATCCACCATCTTGTTGCCCTCTCACTGAACTGTCTGTAGCTCTTTGCAGATAGTTTATTATTCCCACAGCTTATCTTTCCACCTAGATTTGTATCATCAACTGCAATATGCAAATCTCTGTCTCCTGATGTAAGTCATTGATATAGAGGACCAGCACAGACCCTTAATTCTCTCCTCCAGTGAAAAATTGTTAAGACCCAGGCCAGAAACTCCAAGTTGTTTTATGATGTTAGCCTAGACCCTCTGTTTTACATTTGATTTTGGCATTGGGATGAGCAGAAGGTGTTTCATTCCAGGAATGATTCAAGTGATCCATTAGGAAGCTTTTATCAAACACAGTTAGAATATAACAAAATAATTAACATAAAAATGACTTTTACCAGTTACAACATTTAAACATGACATAGTATCAACTTTAACAGCTAGCTATCTCTATTGTTCCAATTTAAAGAGATATCCCATAGACAAACAACCTTCAGAAAAAGCACAGAAACAACTTTGCTCACATGATGCTGGACTTTCCATTTTTTAATACTTTTGGGCAGAAAATCCAGGCAACAATTTACAGAGAAGGATATATCCTCAAAACAGCTAAACCTCTGAGAAACAACCCATCCTTTGGCAACCTAACTGCACATCTTTAGATTGTGGGAGGAAACTGGAGCACCCGGAGGAAACCCACACAGACACGAGGAAAATGTGCAAACTCCACAGAGACAGTGACTTGAGCTGGGAATCGAACCCAGGACCCTGAAGGTGTGAAGCGGCAGTGCTAACCACTGTGCTGCCCTAACTGGTTAGTCAGCTTGCAGATGACACCAAGATTGGTGACGTAGTGGACAATGAAGAAGCTTATCTAGGATTGCAATGGGATCTTGACCAAACTAAATTTGTGTAATTTGGTTTGGCCAACACCAGATCAGAGATAACACAGCTGACATTCCACCGTTGCTGCTAATCTTTATTTTCCCATCCCGTTCTGCCCAGGGCCAATTGTACGGCCGAGGAATATGACTTGGGCTTTTCCAAACTTGCTTTTCACTAAGCTTACCACCAAGCCTGGCTTCCTGAATTCGACTAAACAAGCTAGGTGCTCCAAATGTTCTTCCCCCGTCTGATTAAAAATCACCAGGTTTTCAGGTAATTTTGACGTGACCTTCTTGGTTAATCCTTGAAATGTGGCCATCAACTTTGTTAGAATCAGCAATACCCACATGATCTGTGGCCTTTTCATCTGTTTAACTAATTTCTCAAATGCAATGAAAACGGTTTCTATGGCAATAATTTGACATGTTCAAACAAATCCCTATCATTCTTCCTCACTCTCCTCATCACCACTCTTAACATTTCTCTTTATCTTCACCATTCACTCTTCAGTTTCTGAAGTTCAAATTCACTTTCATTTTCTCTCTCTCTCTCTCTCTCTCCTGCTGATGTCAGCTGCCAATTCCAAACACTTTGTTATAATGACTTTTTGTGAACTATCCTGAGTGACTTCACCCACCCCCAGGAACACTTCAACTACTCAAAGATGCAAAATTGCACAAGAGATTTCCTTTTTAAACCTGAACATAAAACACAAATATACTCCCCACTTGCTGCCTTTGAATCCAATAATCCCAAACCTAACAAGAAATCTAGGTTTGAATCCCACTTTCAGCCAGGCCAGAAACTCCAAAGTGTTGTGTGAAATTAGCTGAGACCCGAAGGCTCACCTCTGCCAAACTGAAATGTGAAACTGAGGGGATGGGGGATTCTTCCAGCCCACCAAAGATACTCCACAGCGCAGCGGGCCAAACATCATCAGCAGCAGCCAGTTCTCTGTGCACCTCCCAAACCTCACCCCAAACATCCCCCCGAACCCTGTGTGTGCACGGGGGTGCCGCTGCACGTGCGCACAAAGAATGTGTCACGTAGTCTCTGACCCATCCTGAGATACTTTGGAAGTTGAGAATGGAGAATGCGTTTCTGAAATATGTAATCTTTGATGTCTCTGCTCCTGCTCATTCTCTAACTCTCCCTCTCTGTATCACTGACTCATTCTTCCCATTTCCCTCTCCTCTCTGATTTCTCTTTATCCACTTTCCTCCCTCTCTCTTCTCATTATCTCTCACTCTCCCTCTCTCTTCTCATTATCTCTCACTCTCCCTCTCTCTGTCTCAGAAGCCAGCAGTAGTCTAGCACAGTCTGTGATGTCAATGGCTTCGTCCCAGCTCAGCACTGATACAATCTCCTCGATGTCCGGCTCCTACGTGGCAACAGGACCTGAGGACGTTTTGGATGGAATTACAGATGAGCACCAGCGACTGCCGGTGACAGAGGAGGAGGAGGATGATGTGGAGGTGAGGCTCCTTTGCCTTTCAGTCTGATCTCACTTTGTCGTGAGATATTCCTGGGAAATTGTGTGAGTGTAGAAGATTGTATTTCCTCATAACTCATAACACAGTCTGGACATGTTGCTCCAGAACTCTGAGTTGATTGTCCAAACGATCAATGAAAAAGACCAGAATCAATAACACACTTTATCTGTCCAGAGACCTGGGTTCGATTCCCAGCTTGGGTCACTATCTGTGTGGACTTCGCATATTCTCCCCATGTCTGCTTGGGTTTTCTCTGGGTGTTCCGGTTTCCTCCCACAGTCTGAAAAACACATTGCTTAGGGTACATTGGCCGTGCTACATTTCCCCTCAATGTACACGAATGGGTATGGGAGTGTGGCAAACTAGAGGATTTTCACAGGAACTTCATTGGAGTGTTAATAGAACACAGAACACTACAGCACAAACAGGCCCTTCAGCCCACAAGTTGCGCTGATCATACCGATACCTACCAGACCATAGAATTATTTGTAACTCCCAATCCCATTAAATCCCACGTACTCATCCAGAAGTCTCTTAAAAGACCCCAGCGAGTTCACCTCCACCACCACTGACGGCAACCGATTCCGTTCACTCACCACCCTCTGAGTGAAAAACTTACCCCTAACATCCCCTCTGTACTTACCCCCCAGCACCTTAAATCTGTGTCCTCTCGTAGTGACCATTTCAGCCCTGGGAAATAGTCTCCGAGAGTCCACTCTATCTATTCCTGTCAACATCTTATAAACCTCTATCAGGTCGCCTCTCAACCTTCGTCTTCCAGGGAAAAGAGACCTAGCTCCCTCAACCTATCTTCATAGGACAGGATATCAGAGGTAGGTTCTTTACCCAAAGGGTGGTTCGGGAGTGGAATGCCCTGCCTGCAGCAGTTGTAGATGCGCCAAGTTTGGTGGCGTTTAAGAGGTTAGTTGATAAGTATATGGAAGAGAAGGGAATGGTTTAGTTTGGAGGGGCATTGCTTTTTATATTGGTCGGCGCAACATCGAAGGCCGAAGGGCCTGTTCTGTGCTGTAATGTTCTATGTTCTATGCCTCCCAATCCAGGCAACATCCTTGTAAATCTCCTCTGTACCCTCTCAGTAGCTTCCACATCGTTCCTGTAGTGAGGCGACCAGAACTGCGCACAGTAGAACATAGAACATTAAAGCACAGAACAGGCCCTTCGGCCTTCGATGTTGCGCCAACCAATATAAAAAGCAATGCCCCTCCAAACTAAACCATTCCCTTCTCTTCCATATACTTATCAACTAACCTCTTAAAAGCCACCAAACTTGGCGCATCTACAACCGCTGCAGGCAGGGCATTCCACTCCCGAACCACCCTTTGGGTAAAGAACCTAACTCTGATATCCGTCCTATAACTATCACCCCTTAATTTAAAGCTGTGTCCCCTCGTGCTAGCTTTCTCCATCCTAGGAAAAGGCTATCACTGTCCACCCTATCTAAACCTCTAATCATCTTATATGTTTCAATAATGTCTCCTCTTAGCCGCCTTCTTTCTAACGAAAACAACCTCAAATCCCTCAGCCTCTCTTCATAAGACCTGCCCTCCATACCAGGCAACATCCTGGTAAACCTCCTCTGTACCCTCTCAATGCCTCCACATCTTTCTTATAATGTGGGGACCAGAACTGCACACAATACTCCAAGTGCGGCCGCACTAGAGTTTTGTACAGTTGCAACATGACGTTGCGGCTACGAAATTCAATCCCCCTACCAATAAAAGCTAAGACTCCGTATGCCTTCTTAACAACCTTCTCAACTTGACTGCCTACTTTCAGGGATCTATGCACATACACACCAAGATCCCTCTGTTCATCAAGACTACTAAGAATCCTACCATTAGCCCTCTACTCTACACATTTATTATTTCTGCCATAGTGCATTACCTCACACTTTTCCACATAAAACTCCATTTGCCACCTCTCGGCCCAGCTCTGCAACTTGTCCAAGTCCCTCTGCAAACTATAACACCCCTCTTCACTATCTACCACTCCACCGACTTTAGTGTCATCTGCAAATTTACTAATCCATCCCTCAATACCTTCATCCAGATCATTTATAAAAATTACAAACAGCAGGGGCCCCAAAACAGACCCCTGAGGTACACCACTTGTCACCGAACTCCAAGAGAATATCTCCCATCAACCACCACCCTCTGCCTTCTACCTGCTAGCCAATTCCTAACCCAATTAGCTAAATCACCCTCTATCCCATACATCTGCATTTTCTGCAGAAGTCTTCCATGGGCCACCTTATGAAACGCCTTACTAAAGTCCATATATACCACATCAACCGCCTTACCCCCATCCACCTCTTTAGTCACTTTTTCAAAAAACTCAATGAGGTTAGTAAGGCACGACCTACCCTTCACAAAACCATGCTGACTATCCCCAATCAATTCATTTCTCTCTAAATAACTCTAAATCCTATCCCTAATAATTCTCTCCAATACCTTGCCCACAACAGAAGTAAGACTCACTGGCCTATAATTCCCTGGAAGGTCTCTCTTCCCCTTCTTAAACAATGGGACCACATTCGCTATCCTCCAGTCCTCCGGAACCACACCCGTAACCAACGAGGACCTGAAGATCAGAGCCAGAGGCTCTGCAATCTCCTATCTTGCCTCCCAGAGAATCCTAGGGTAAATCCCGTCCGGCCCAGGGGACTTATCCAACTTCAAACCCTCGAGAATGTCTAGCACATCCTCCCTATCTACTTCAATACCTTCCAGCTTGCTACCCTGTACCTCAGTGTTCTCCATAACTACATTTACATCACCCTGCGTGAATACCGAAGAGAAATATTTATTCAGTACCTCTCCAATCTCTTCAGGCTCCACGCACAACTTCCCACTGCTGTCTATGACTGGCCCTAATCTTGCCCTAACCAATCTTCTATTCTTAACATATCTAAAGAAAGCTTTAGGATTCTCCTTAATCCTATCAGCCAAAGTCTTCTCGTGTCCCCTCTTAGCTCTCCTCAATTCACTCTTTAGCTCCCTCCTGGCTAATCTATAGCTATCCATTGCACTAACCGAGCCTTCAAGCCTCATCCTGACACAAGCCTCCTTTTTCCTTTTAACCAGCAAATCAACTTTTTTCGTACACCAAGGTTCTCTTACTCGACCATTTCCTCCTTGCATGACAGGGACATACTTATCAAGGACTCGCAGCAGCTGCTCCTTGAATAAGCTCCACATTCCAGATGTTCCCAGTCCCTATAGTTTCCTAGTCCAATCTATGCACCCTAATTCTCTCCTGATGGCCTCATAATTACCCTTCCCCCAGCTATAACTACTGCCCCCAGCTTCATGCCTATCCCTGTCCATCACTAAGGTGAACGTAACCGAATGGTGGTCACTATCACCAAAATGTTCACTAACTTCCAAGCCTAACACCTGATCTGGCTCATTGCCCAGCACCAAATCCAATGTAGCCTCACCTCTAGTTGGCCTATCTACATACTGAGTCAAAAAACCTTCCTGCACACTTTGTACGAAAACTGACCCCTCTAACGAGCTAGAGCTATAGCTATTCCAATCAATATTAGTAAAGTTAAAGTCCCCCATAACAATTACCCTATTACTTTCACTCCTGACCAGAATTGACTTTGCAATCCTTTCCTCAACCTCTCTAGAACTTTTAGGAGGTCTATAAAAGACTACCAACAGGGTGACCTCTCCTTTCCTGTTTCTAATCTCAGCCCATACTACCTCAACAGACAAGTCCTCATCAAACTTCTTTTCTATCACCGTGATACAGTCTTTGACCAATAACGCCACTCCTCCCCCACTTCTACCTCCTTCTCTACTCCGACTAAAGCATTTGTACCCCGGAACCTGCAACATCCATTCCTGTCCCTGCTCTACCCAAGTCTCTGAAATGGCCACAACATCGAAGTTCCAGGTACTGGTCCAAGCTGCAAGTTCCTCCCCCTTATTGCGAATACTCCTTGCATTAAAGTATACGCATTTCAAACCATGCCCTACCCCACCCGTACGCTGCTGTGTTTTACAGCTTTCCTCTATGACCCCCTTACTCTCATCCCTCTTAGCACCCCAACTACTGAGGATCCCACTCCCCCCCGAATCAGTTTACAGCCCCCTGCATAGCCTTAGCAAATTTTCCCCCTAAGATATTAGTTCCCCTCTGGTTCAGGTGTAGACCATCTCTCTTGTAGAGGTCCCACCTATCCCAGAATGAGTCCCAATTGTTCAGGAACCTGAACCCCTCCCTCCTGCACCATCCCTGCAGCCATGGGAAGTGGGCAAGGTATTGGAGAGAATTATTAGGGATAGGATTTATAGTTATTTAGAGAGAAATGAATTGATTGGGGATAGTCAGCATGGTTTCGTGAAGGGTAGGTCATGCCTTACTAACCTCATTGAGTTTTTTGAGAAAGTGACCAAAGAGGTGGATGGGGGTAAGGCGGTTGATGTAGTATATATGGACTTTAGTAAGGCGTTTGATAAGGTGGCCCATGG
>JAGIQG010000623.1:0-21468 GCA_024679065.1 Sphyrna mokarran | reverse complement strand
AAGATGTGCAGGTTAGGGTGGATTGGCCATGCTAAATTGTCCCTTAGTGTCCAAAGATGTGCAGGTTAGGGTGGATTGGCCGTGCTAAATTGTCCCTTAGTGTCCAAAGATGTGTAGGTTAGGGTGGATTGGCCGTGCTAAATTGTCCCTTAGTGTCCAAAGATGTGCAGGTTAGGGTGGATTGGCCATGCTAAATTGTCCCTTAGTGTCCAAAGATGTGCAGGTTAGGGTGGATTGGCCATGCTAAATTGTCCCTTATGTCCAAAGATGTGCAGGTTAGGTGGATTGGCCATGCTAAATTGTCCCTTAGTGTCCAAAGATGTGCAGGTTAGGGTGGATTGGCCGTGCTAAATTGTCCCTTAGTGTCCAAAGATGTGCAGGTTAGGGTGGATTGGCCGTGCTAAATTGTCCCTTAGTGTCCAAAGATGTGCAGGTTAGGGTGGATTGGCCGTGCTAAATTGTCCCTTAGTGTCCAAAGATGTGTAGGTTAGGGTGGATTGGCCGTGCTAAATTGTCCCTTAGTGTCCAAAGATGTGCAGGTTAGGGTGGATTGGCCGTGCTAAATTGTCCCTTAGTTCCAAAGATGTGTAGGTTAGGGTGGATTGGCCGTGCTAAATTGTCCCTTAGTGTCCAAAGATGTGTAGGTTAGGGTGGATTGGCCGTGCTAAATTGTCCCTTAGTGTCCCAAAGATGTGTAGGTTAGGGTGGATTGGCCGTGCTAAATTGTCCCTTAGTGTCCCAAAGATGTGTAGGTTAGGGTGGATTGGCCGTGCTAAATTGTCCCTTAGTGTCCAAAGATGTGTAGGTTAGGGTGGATTGGCCGTGCTAAATTGTCCCTTAGTGTCCAAAGATGTGTAGGTTAGGGTGGATTGGCCGTGCTAAATTGTCCCTTAGTGTCCAAAGATGTGTAGGTTAGGGTGGATTGGCCGTGCTAAATTGTCCCTTAGTGTCCAAAGATGTGTAGGTTAGGGTGGATTGGCCGTGCTAAATTGTCCCTTAGTGTCCAAAGATGTGTAGGTTAGGGTGGATTGGCCGTGCTAAATTGTCCCTTAGTGTCCCAAAGATGTGTAGGTTAGGGTGGATTGGCCGTGCTAAATTGTCCCTTAGTGTCCCAAAGATGTGTAGGTTAGGGTGGGATTGGCCGTGCTAAATTGCCCCTTAGTGTCCCAAAGATGTGTAGGTTAGGGTGGATTGGCCGTGCTAAATTGTCCCTTAGTGTCCAAAGATGTGTAGGTTAGGGTGGATTGGCCGTGCTAAATTGTCCCTTAGTGTCCAAAGATGTGTAGGTTAGGGTGGATTGGCCGTGCTAAATTGTCCCTTAGTGTCCAAAGATGTGTAGGTTAGGGTGGATTGGCCGTGCTAAATTGTCCCTTAGTGTCCAAAGATGTGTAGGTTAGGGTGGATTGGCCGTGCTAAATTGTCCCTTAGTGTCCCAAAGATGTGCAGGTTAGGGTGGATTGGCCGTGTTAAATTGTCCCTTAGTGTCCCAAAGATGTGCAGGTTCGGGTGGATTGGCCGTGCTAAATTGCTCGTTTAGCATCGGGATGAATATATGGGTGCGATTGTTGTCAGTGTCGGCTCGATGGGCCAAAGGACTTCCTTCTGAACTGTAGTGATTCTCTGAAATGTTGCCCGAGGGCAGGAAGTGGTTGAGTGTTGAGGAGCTTCGGGTGAGAGGTTATCAGCTGGATTTGGGTGAATCTGTGGAAGTCTCTGTCCTAAAGCACGGTGGAGTGTGATGCATTGAATGGTCTCAAGACAGAGATAAGATATATTTCTGATATAAAAAAAGAGTAAGAGGATACAGGGAATGGGTGGGGAGGTGGATTGGAGACCAGGGAGAGATCAGCAATGATCTGATTCAATGTCGGAGCAGGCTCGAAGGGCTAAATTTGCCGACCTCTGCTTCGCAGTCCTATAAAGGCACCTTGACACATCAGCAAGTTGGAGATTGCCTTGGGTTTTTCGCTCCAGGAGAGAGTCACACCTCTTTGCACAGTGGGAAAAGGAGAGCAAGGCAGGTAATGGGACCCAGAGGGCAGGTCAAACAGTGACCTGAACAGGTCAGAGGTGAGGAATGCTGTGATGAGTAACTCACCCCCCTCAGCACAGACTGGGAGTGCGAATGATAAGAATCCCCAGACAGCAGGAGGCCATTTGCCCCATCCAGTCTGCACTGATTCTCCGACAGAACATTTTATCCAGGCTCCCCCCTCACCACCCCTGCCCAGCCACAGCCCTACCTCCATAACGCCATGCATTTACCCCACTAACCCACTTAACTTGAACATCTTTGGACACTAAGGGACAATTTAGCACGGCCAATCCACCCTAACCTGCACATCTTTGGACACTAAGGGACAATTTAGCACGGCCAATCCACCCTAACCTGCACATCTTTGGACACTAAGGGACAATTTAGCACGGCCAATCCCCCTAAACCTACACATCTTTGGACACTAAGGGACAATTTAGCACGGCCAATCCACCCTAACCTACACATCTTTGGACACTAAGGACAATTTAGCACGGCCAATCCACCCTAACCTACACATCTTTGGACACTAAGGGACAATTTAGCACGGCCAATCCACCCTAACCTACACATCTTTGGACACTAAGGGACAATTTAGCACGGCCAATCCACCCTAACCTACACATCTTTGGACACTAAGGGACAATTTAGCACGGCCAATCCACCCTAACCTGCACATCTTTGGACACTAAGGGACAATTTAGCACGGCCAATCCACCCTAACCTGCACATCTTTGGACACTAAGGGACAATTTAGCACGGCCAATCCACCCTAACCTACACATCTTTGGACACTAAGGGACAATTTAGCATGGAAGCGCGAGAGATACACTCAGTTAAAGGGGCAATTAGAGCAATCAGTGCTGGCCAGCCAACGATGCCACAATGAAGAATAGAAAAACAGGGAGATTGGCCATTCAGCTCCTCGATACTGTCCCATCATCTCATACAATCATGCCTGATTTTCTACACTAATTCCCACACTTCCTCCATCGGTGGGTTAGCGCTGCTGCCTCACGGCGCCAGGGACCTGGTTTTGATTCCCAGCTCGGGTCACTGTCTGTGCGGAGGCTGCACCTTCTCCGAGTGTCTGCGCGGGTTTCACCCAGGAGCTCCGGTTTCCTCCCACAGTCCGAAAGAGGTGCAGGTTTAGCGGGCTAAATTCTCCCTCAGTGTAAACGAAACAGGAGTGTGGGGTTTCTAGGGGGTTTTCACAATAACTTCACTGCAGTGTTAATGTAAACCGACTTGTGACACTGATAAATAAACTTTACAGAAATAAATTCCAGGTCCTGAACACGCACATAGCCCTCGGGGCAGAGAATTCCAAACATTCACAGTCCTCGGAATGAATACATTGCTTCTGGTCTTAGTCTATGCTAGCCCACCCCCTCTCCCAAGGCTGTATTATTGTGCTAATTCTCTGTTCCCTTTGTACAAGGACAGCCAGATACTGCTGCTACATTATGTTACCTTTATTTATCATCTGCTAAGTTATTTTGTCTTCAAAATTACTATAACACATCTTACACTTGGTGCTGAGGGAGTGCCGCACTGCAGAGAGGGTCGGTGCTGAGGGAGCGCCGCACTGCGGGAGGGTCGGTGCTGAGGGAGCGCCGCACTGCGGGAGGGTCGGTGCTGAGGGAGCGCCGCACTGCGGGAGGGTCGGTGCTGAGGGAGCGCCGCACTGCGGGAGGGTCGGTGCTGAGGGAGCGCCGCACTGCGGGAGGGTCAGTGCTGAGGGAGCGCCGCACTGTGGGAGGGTCAGTGCTGAGGGAGCGCCGCACTGCGGGAGGGTCAGTGCTGAGGGAGCACCGCACTGCGGGAGGGTCAGTGCTGAGGGAGCGCCGCACTGCGGGAGGGTCAGTGCTGAGGGAGCGCCGCACTGCGGGAGGTCGGTGCTGAGGGAGCGCCGCACTGCGGGAGGGTCGGTGCTGAGGGAGCGCCGCACTGGGGAGGGTCGGTGCTGAGGGAGCCGCACTGCGGGAGGGTCGGTGCTGAGGGAGCGCCGCACTGCGGGAGGGTCGGTGCTGAGGGAGCGCCGCACTGTGGGGAGGGTCGGTGCTGAGGGAGCGCCGCACTGCAGAGAGGGTCGGTGCCGAGGGAGTGCCGCACTGCGGGAGGGTCAGTGCTGAGGGAGCGCCGCACTGCGGGAGGGTCGGTGCTGAGGGAGCGCCGCACTGCGGGAGGGTCGGTGCTGAGGGAGCGCCGCACTGCGGGAGGGTCGGTGCTGAGGGAGCGCCGCACTGCGGGAGGGTCGGTGCTGAGGGAGCGCCGCACTGCGGGAGGGTCGGTGCTGAGGGAGCGCCGCACTGCGGGAGGGTCGGTGCTGAGGGAGCGCCGCACTGCGGGAGGGTCGGTGCTGAGGGAGCGCCGCACTGCGGGAGGGTCGGTGCTGAGGGAGCGCCGCACTGCGGGAGGGTCGGTGCTGAGGGAGCGCCGCACTGCGGGAGGGTCGGTGCTGAGGGAGCGCCGCACTGCGGGAGGGTCGGTGCTGAGGGAGCGCCGCACTGCGGGAGGGTCGGTGCTGAGGGAGCGCCGCACTGTGGGAGGGTCGGTGCTGAGGGAGCGCCGCACTGCGGGAGGGTCGGTGCTGAGGGAGCGCCGCACTGCGGGAGGGTCGGTGCTGAGGGAGCGCCGCACTGCGGAGGGTCGGTGCTGAGGGAGCGCCGCACTGTGGGGAGGTCGGTGCTGAGGGAGCGCCGCACTGCGGGAGGGTCGGTGCTGAGGGAGCGCCGCACTGCGGGAGGGTCGGTGCTGAGGGAGCGCCGCACTGTGGGGAGGGTCGGTGCTGAGGGAGCGCCGCACTGCGGGAGGGTCGGTGCTGAGGGAGCCCGCACTGCGGGAGGTCGGTGCTGAGGGAGCGCCGCACTGTGGGAGGGTCGGTGCTGAGGGAGCACCGCACTGGGGAGGGTCGGTGCTGAGGGAGCACCGCACTGCGGGAGGGTCAGTGCTGAGGGAGCGCCGCACTGTGGGAGGGTCGGTGCTGAGGGAGCACCGCACTGCGGGAGGGTCGGTGCTGAGGGAGCGCCGCACTGTGGGGAGGGTCGGTGCTGAGGGAGCGCCGCACTGCGGGAGGGTCGGTGCTGAGGGAGCGCCGCAGTGATAGAAGCTGAGGTGTGACATTTGCACAGTGTCTCAAATCAGGAACGCACAGCGGGCATGCCAACCTAGTGAAGCTACAACACTGGAGTACTTGTGTACCAAACAGCAAGTGATAGACAGGGTTAAGTGACCCCACAAGCAACGGATCAGATCAAAGTTCTGCAGTCCTAGAGGTTTACAGCATGGAATCAGGCCCTTCAGCCCAACTTGTCCATGCTGCCCCTTCTTTTTAAACCCCCTAAGCTAATCCCAATTGCCTGCATTTGCCCCATATCCCTCTATACCCATCATACCCGTGTAACTGTCTAAATACTTTTTAAAAGACAAAATTGTACCCGCCTCTACTACTGCCTCTGGCAGCTCGTTCCAGACACTCACCACCCTCTGGGTGAAAAAATTGCCCCTCTGGACCCTCTCCCCTTAACCCTACACCCTCTAGTTTTAGACTCCCCTACTTTTGGGGAAAAGATATTGACTATCTCGCTGATCTGTGCCCCCTCATTATTTTATAGATCTCTATAAGATCACCCCTCAACGCTCCAGAGAAAAAAGTCCCAGTCGATCCAGCCTCAATCCATCAGGTCCCGGTAGCATCCGAGTAAATCTTTCCTGCATTCTTTCCAGTTTAATAATATCCTTTCTATAATCGGGTGACCAGAACTGGACACAGTATTTCCAAGTGTGGCCTTACCAATGTCTTGTACAACTTTGACAACACACGTCAGTCCTGCCCCCACCCAGCAGTGGACAATTAAACAGGTCACTGGAGGATGTGGAGCCACGAATATCCCCATCCTCCCCTGATGAAGGAGCTCAGCACATCGGCACAAAAATACAACATCCGCTATAATCTCAACCAGACAAGGGGGTGATGTATGTCGGCCTCTGCTGGAGCTCCCCAGCATTGCAGGCACCCAATCTCTGGCCAATTCCATCCACAGCTCAGCAGAATTAGACCATCCTGCTCATTCAGTCTGCACTGCCATGGCTGATTCGTTTTCCAACCCCCCCCTCCCCCGCCCTCCGTCTTGCCGTTTCCCCGGGCGGCACGGTGGGGTTAGCGCCGCTGCCTCACGGCGCCGGGTTCGATCCCTGGCTCGGGTCACCGTCTGTGTGGAGTCTGCACGTTCTCCGTTGTCTGCGTGGGTTTCCTTCCACACTCCAAAGATGTGCAGGTTAGGGTGGATTGGCCGTGCTAAATTGTCCCTTAGTGTCCAAAGATGTGTAGGTTAGGGTGGATTGGCCGTGCTAAATTGTCCCTTAGTGTCCAAAGATGTGTAGGTTAGGGTGGATTGGCCGTGCTAAATTGTCCCTTAGTGTCAGAGGGACCAGCTAGGGTAAATACACGGGGTTACGGGGATAGGGAATTGGAGTCGGTGCAGACTCGATGGGTGGAATGGCCTCCTTCTGCCTGTAGAGATTCTGTGACCTTTGATCTCCTTACCAATTAACAACAGACTATAAATACATAGAACATAGAACATTACAGCACAGAACAGGCCCTTCGGCCTTCGATGTTGCGCCGACCAATATAAAAAGCAATGCCCCTCCAAACTAAACCATTCCCTTCTCTTCCATATACTTATCAACTAACCTCTTAAACGCACCAAACTTGGCGCATCTACAACTGCTGCAGGCAGGGCATTCCACTCCCGAACCACCCTTTGGGTAAAGAACCTACCTCTGATATCCGTCCTATAACTATCACCCCTTAATTTTAAGCTGTGTCCCCTCGTGCTAGCTTTCTCCATCCTAGGAAAAAGGCTATCACTGTCCACCCTATCTAAAACTCTAATCATCTTATATGTTTCGATTAGGTCCCCTCTTAGCCGCCTCCTTTCTAACGAAAACAACCTCAAATCCCTCAGCCTCTCTTCATAAGACCTGCCCTCCATACCAGGCAACATCTGGTAAACCTCCTCTGTACCCTCTCCAATGCCTCCACATCTTTCTTATAATGCGGGGACCAGAACTGCACACAATACTCCAAGTGCGGCCGCACTAGCGTTTTGTACAGTTGCAACATGACATTGCGGCTCCGAAATTCAATCCCCCTACCAATAAAAGCTAAGACTCCATATGCCTTCTTAACAACCTTCTCGACTGGACTGCCTACTTTCAGGGATCTATGCACATACACACCAAGATCCCTCTGTTCATCAACACTACTAAGAATCCTACCATTAGCCCTATACTCTACACATTTATTATTTCTGCCATAGTGCATTACCTCACACTTTCACCTACATTCTTCAACACAGCCAATGCCTCCTCTGTGGCAATGAGATTCGCCCTCTGGCTGAAGAAACTCCTCCTCATCTCTCTCCTAAAGGTACTGGATGTTGCAAAGGCCCTGATAGGGCTCATTAGATCAAACACTCCAGAGTTAGACCAGAGCCCAACTCTTCTGCTTTTGGCATTAGTGTGAGGACAAGGGGTGAGATTCTCCCAAACAAGTTCTCGGCGCCGAATTGGCGCAAATCCCGGAGTCAATCCCACTGGTATTTTGCGCGGGAGTGTAAGAAAGGATTTTCCACGCGCGGTGCACTGCGGAGTGCCCTGGCGTGAACCACATTACAAATCACCGCAAGGAGCCCATTCTCACTGGAGAGGTCAGCAGCATTTGGGTGGCACAGTGATTGGGACTGCTCCCCTCACAGTGCTAGCGACCCGGCTTTGGTTCCAACTGTGGGGCAGTGTGTGCGTGTGCACGCGCGTGGCACGTTCTCCCCGTGTCTGCGTGGGTTTCCTCCAGGTGCTCCGGCTCCCTCCCACACTCTAGAGGTTAGACTGATTGCCCTGTGCTAAAACTGACCCTGGCGTCAGGGGGAATTAGCAGGGCAAATGCAAACGGGGGTTACAGGAATCGGGCCTGGGTGGGACTGTGGTCGGTACAGACTCAATGGGCCAAACGGCCTCCTTTTGCACGGTAAGGATTCTGTGAATCATTACCTCGCAGCGCTGAGCATGCCGCACGCACCTCCCTCTCAAGAAACACGATATATTTCACAAAGGTACAGTATCGTTACGGATTGAGGAACTCGTGCTCCAGGATTTGCCCTCGCCGAGCTGTCCCAGTACAGCTACAACACTGACGGAAAATTGCCTGGGTGAGTCCTGTACACAAACAGCAGGGCGAATCCATCCTGGCCAATTCCGCCCTATCAGTCTACTTTCGATCATCAGTAAAGTGATGGAAGGGGGGGTGGTCATCGCCAGCGCTATCAAACGGCACTTACTCAGCGATAACCCGCTCAGTGACGCCCAGTTTGAGTCTCACCAGAGTCACTCAGCTCCTGACCTCATCACAGACCTGCTTCAAACAAGAGCTGAATTCTAGAGATGAGGCAAGACATCAAGGGGCCCTGGGAAGATTTAAGTTCATGGGGGTTAATAAGTGCCGGGTAACAGTTATACCCAAAAAAGTGTCACGCAATGACAAAGAACAAAACAGCACGGGAAACAGGCCCTTCGGCCCAACGAGCCCGCGCCGCCACCCCGATGTTACCACCTCTACCCACGATCCCTGTCCATGTTTATAGATCTATGGATTAAAAACCAAATTTGAGACAATTTAGGGAGAATTTGTTTTGCCAATTAGCCTAAGAGCACATCTTTGGGATGTGGGAGGAAACTGGAGCACCCGGAGAAAACCCACACAAGCACGGGGAGAATGTGCAAAATCCCACAGACACAGGCCCAAATCCATGTATCTGCACAGCACAGCGATAGTCACTGAGCTGTCGTGTTGCCATCAAATGGTCCAGGTCAAGCGTACACTAACGACGTGAAGCACTAGGATACTCTCGAAAAAAATCCAAGAGCAGCCCTCTCACGACCCATCGCGTGTATACCCCTCGTTAGACAACAAGGTGGACCAAAGCACCTGTAGGATAAAAACAAGTACATCAATATCACCATCTATTTACACACTTCCCAGGGACTCCCAAGGCTCATGATCCCTATTTTAAATCAGTTTTCTATACCCCTCCATTCCCATTCTGTTCATGTGCCATTCCTAACAGGGCAGAACTTATCCCTCACTATAACACCACAGGATATTCAAAAGCAGCTCCACCATTGTATTTCCCCCCCTCCTGCCCCACTATCAACATCCTGGGGGTTACCACTGACCATCACTGAATACCCCCCCCACTATCGACATCCTGGGGGTTACCACTGACCATCACTGATTCCGGCCCCCCCCGACTATCAACATCCTGGGGGTTACCACTGACCATCACTGAATTCCCCCCCCCACTATCGACATCCTGGGGGTTACCACTGACCATCACTGAATACCACCCCCACTATCGACATCCTGGGGGTACCACTGACCATCACTGATTCCGCCCCCCCCCCCCCCCCCCCCCCCGACTATCAACATGGGGGGGTCACCATTGACCATCACTGAATTCCCCCCCCCACTAGCAACATCCTGGGGGTTACCATTGACCATCCCTCAATCCCTCCCCACTATCAACATCCTGGGGGGTCACCATTGACCATCCCTCAATCCCTCCCCACTATCAACATCCTGGGGGGTCACCATTGACCATCACTGAATCTGCCCCCACTATCAACATCCTGGGTGTTACCATTGACCATCACTGAATCCCTCCCCCCAACTATCAACATCCTGAGGGTTACCATTGACTAGAAATTGAACTGGATCCAGCCACATAAATACTGTGGCAACCAGAGCAGGTCAGAGGCTGGGAATCTTTTGGAGAGTAATTCACCTTCTGACCACCCCCCCCCCAAACAATCCCAGAACTCCCTCCCTAACAGCGCTGTGGGTGTACCTACCCCACACACACACGGGGACTGACTGATGTCCAATAACAATCCCGGAACTCCCTCCCTAACAGCACTGTGGGTGTACCTACCCCACACACACAGGGACTGACTGATGTCCAATAACAATCCCGGAACTCCCTCCCTAACAGCGCTGTGGGTGTACCTACCCCACACACTGCGGCGGGTTGAAGATGGCAGCTCACCGTCCACCCCCTTCTCAAGGGGACGATAAGGGACAGGGAATGAATGCTGGTGTAAGCAGCAACAATTATATTGCAAAGCTGTCTCTCGTGAACGATACCAGTCAGTGTCACTACTGCAAATGGAGATGAATCCCTTTCCCCATCTCAGGGGCTAAAATCACCCCTCAAACAACGTAACTGCGAGCAGATTCTCTGTCCGTTATTCAATTGTCGTTTGCCGCGTGTAAACGAGATCCAATTCCGTCTCTCGGAGAAACGCACCAGACCCTCCTTCACATCTCGAAGAGGCTTCGATTGCCATGCCTCCCAAATCGCATCACCCCCCCCCCCCCCCCCAAACAACACCCCAACCCCGGGACCGCCTGCTGCTGTACCGCGGAACCTCCGCTGTAATCGGGGCCGCAAGCAGGCGCACAGGAAGATCCAACGCTACTCACCAGAGCCGAAACCGCGTCCCTTCCGTTTCTTGGCTTTCTCCTTCAGTTTGTGGATGCTTTCTGCAGGAAAAGGGGGAGAAAAAAGGGGAGGGGTCAGTGCGAGGAGGAGGAGGAGGGGAACTGAACAGAGAACATTACAGCGCAGTTACAGGCCCTTCGGCCCTCGATGTTGCGCCGACCAATGGAACCAATTTTATGACCCTCCAACCTAAACTATTCCAATGTTATCCGTATGTTTATCCACTGACCATTTGAACGCCCTTAAACTTGGCGCATCTACAACTGCTGCAGGCAGGGCATTCCACACCCTTACTATCCTCTGAGTAAAGAACCCACCTCTAACATCCGTCCTATAACTACCACCCCTTAATTTAAAGCTATGGGGACAGGGATCACACTGACTAGTGAGGGGGGTGATGGTGAGGTTAGGAGTGAGGTGGAGGGTGTTGGGGGGGGTTAAAGGTCAGGCTGAAGGGTGTGAGGGTGAGGTTAGGGGTCAGGCTGAAGGGGTGGTCAGGGCAAGGGGTTAGGGGTCAGGTGATGGAACAAAGAACAAAACAGCACGGGGAAACAGGCCCTTCGGCCCAAGATCCCGCACCGCCACCCGATGTTCCCACCTTACCCGCGATCCCTGTCCATGTTTATAGATCTATGGATTAAAAACCAAATTGAGACAATTTAGGGAGAATTTGTTCTGCCAATTAGCCTAAGAGCACATCTTTGGGATGTGGGAGGAAACCGGAGCGCCCGGAGAAAACCCACGCAAGCACGGGGAGAATGCGCAAACTCCCACAGACACAGGCCCAAATCCATGTATCTGCACAGCACAGCGATAGTCACTGAGCTGTCGTGTTGCCCATCAAATGGTCCAGGTCAAGCGTACACTAACGACGTGAAGCACTAGGATACTCTCGAAAAATCCAAGAGCAGCCCTCTCACGACCCATCGCGTGTATGCCCCTCGTTAGACAACAAGGTGGACCAAAGCACCTGTAGGATAAAAACAAGTACATCAATATCATCATCTATTTACACACTTCCCAGGGACTCCCAAGGCTCATGATCCCTATTTTAAATCAGTTTTCTATACCCCTCCATTCCCATTCTGTTCATGTGCCCATCTAAGTATTTCTTAAATAACTCCAGAGTACCTGCCTCCACCACTTTACTTGGCAGCGCATTCCATACCCCCACCACCCTCTGTGTGAAAAAACTCCCTCTAGCATCCAAATTATACCTTACCCCCCTCACCCTAAGCCCGTGACCCCTCGTGCTATTCGAGTCCATCCTAGGAAAAAGCTTAACCCTGTTTATCATCTATACCCCTATAATCTTGTACACCTCTATTAGATCTCCTCTAAGTCTACGTCTTTCTAAGGAAACAGTCCCAATTGCCTAACCTCTCCTCGTAACTCAGACCTTCCATACCAGGCAGCATCCTGGTAAACCTCCTCTGCACTCTCTCCAGAGTCTCCACGTCCTTCCGTAGTAAGGCGACCAGAACTGGACACAGTATTCCAAATGAGGTCTAACCAACGTTTTATACAACTGCAACATTAAAGGCCAGCTCTTGTACTCTATACCCCTTCCTATAAAGGCTAACATACTATATGCTTTCTTCACAACCTTCTCCACTTGCTCTGCCACCTTCAGAGACTTGTTCACCTGCACCCCCAGGTCCCTCTGCGTTTCTATACTCTTAATAGGTCTACCCTTTATCATATACCTCCCCCCTACATTCTTTCTCCCGAAATGCATCACCTCACATTTATCAGGATTGAATTCCATCTGCCATCTATCTGCCCAAGCTACCAGCCTATCTATGTCCTGCTGCATCGCCTGACAATGCTCCTCACTATCCGCAAGTCCAGCCATCTTTGGAGGGGGGTAAGGGTAGTGAGGGAGGGGGGTTAAGGGTCAGGCTGAGGGAGGGGGTTAAGGGTAGGCTGAGGGAGGGGTAAGGGTCAGCTGAGGGAGGGGTTAAGGGTCAGGCTGAGGGCGGGGGTTAAGGGTTAGGCTGAGGGTGGGGGGTAAGGGTCAGGCTGAGGGAGGGGTAAGGGTCAGGCTGAGGGAGGGGTTAAGGGTCAGGCTGAGGAGGGGGGTTAAGGGCAGGCTGGTGGAGGAGGGGTTAAGGGTCAGGCTGAGGAGGGGGGGGTTAAGGGTGTAAGGCTAGGGAGGGGGGGGTTAAGGGTCAGGCTGAGGGAGGGGTTAAGGGTCAGGCTGAGGGAGGGGGGTTAAGGGTCAGGCTGAGGGAGGGGGGTTAAGGGTCAGGCTGAGGGGTGAGGGTGTTGAGTGTGCTGCTCTCTCTCTCTCTCTCTCTCTCACCGTCCCCCTCATCATCCATGGCGAAATCCTCGCCTCCCGCCTCATGGAGATCCAACACGTCCGCCATTTTGCCGCCGCCGGAAGTGAGTGCGGACCCAGGAGGGAAGAGAGAAGGTCGGCGGGACAGCCACTTCCGGTGAGGGCAGCGCGCAGGCGCAGCGGCGCCAGGCCGGCACTGCCGGGAGCGGGGAAAGCGCAGGCGCAGAGCCGGCAGCCGGTATCGCGGAGTCTGCGCAGTGAGATTGAGAGTGTATTAGGATGAAATCACTGAGAATCTAAATCAGCGTGTGTGGAATCAGAATCAAATCACTGAGAATTTAAATTCAGTGCGCTTACTGCAATTCAGTGTGATAAATTCAGTGTGTGGGGAATCAGAATCAAATCACTGAGAATTTCAATTCACTATGTGTGGGGTGGGGTGGAATCAGGATTAAATCACTGTGAGAATTTAAATTCAGTGTGTGTGGGGAATCAGGATTAAATCACTGTGAGAATTTAAATTCAGTGTGTGTGGGGAATCAGGATTAAATCACTGTGAGAATTTAAATTCAGTGTGTGTGGGGAATCAGGATTAAATCACTGTGAGAATTTAAATTCAGCATGTGTGGAATCAGAATCAAATCACAGAATTTAAATTCATTCTGTGTGGGGGAAATCAGGATTAAATCACTGAGAATTTAAATTCAGTGTGATAATTTAAATTCAGTGTATGTGGAATCAGAATAAAATCACAGAATTTAAATTCACTGCGTGTGTGGGGAATCAGGATTAAATCACTGTGAGAACCTGAATCACTGTGTGAGAAATCAGGATTAAATCATTGATAATCTAAATTCACTGTGAAAATTTAATTTCAGTGTGTGTGTGGAATCAGGACTAAATCATTTAATTTGATGAGGGAGTGAAGAAGCTTAAAATGGACCCAGGGACAATCTCAGTGAACGCTTCCTCACACACTGAAATGACCAAAACTCAGCACACAAGACCAAACATGTATAGGCCTATTGGTATTATCACTAACATTATAAAGCAGAGGTTCACTCCCCCTCTCTAAAAACTAATGCCCAAAGAGGAATACCTCACCGTATAATCTGTAAAAGTGTGCGCCAAGTGGCATGACCTGCTTTTCAGCAACCTCCTCCCGGTTAAATACAAAATAAATCCCTGACACACCCTCTAAAATCAACGCCTAACAATTTATTATCTAACAAACAGTCAGCAAGTTATTAACAAACTGAATAAATCCCTTCTATTAACTATTCCTGAATAAAACAAGATTCTAGAGGTCTGCTCGTCAATAAATACAAGTCCCGCTCATTAACAGGAAGCAATTGAGTCACATTACGACCAGGTTTGTGTCTTCTAGAGTATTCTGGGTTTTCTCTGTTGATTCTTCAGTCTGGAACTTCTTTGATACCTCTGCTATTAGATAGTGCTTTCTCTCAGATAGGGGAGAAGCTTTGAGAGCCAGTGATTCTATCTTGTGAGTTGAGAGCTGTGGCAGTTGCTCTATCCGTTTGTCCCACTTCCCCCTTCTTTTATAGCCACAATGATGTACCAATTTTTCCCATAATAGGATTGCTCCTAGGTTGTCAAAATCACCAGATTTATTTTTAATAGGATTTTGGTATCCAAGTACCTGATTCAAATGGATTGGCTAAATTCAGAAGCCTGTTGTCTTGGTAATACTGCTGCTTGGCCTTTCGATATAAATGTTTCAATCTGGGCTCTCTGTGTACTTGTATTTTAAATGCGTAAGCACAGAATAGGCACCACCTTTTTAAAGGGACTCTGTGATGCTCCCCCCTCAAAGCATTTTACAATCTTACAAACACTGAATTCTAACTTCCTACCTCCCCAATCTACAATTATCCTACCCAACACTAGGCTGTTAATCCAAAAACTCAGCTCATGTTGTGGGGGGCCTGGGTTCGAATCCCGCCACAGCAGATGCTGAAATTTGAATTCACTAAAAGAAAAAATCTGGGATTAAGAATCTACTGATGACCCATTGTGGGAAAAACCCATTTGGTTCCTTTTAAGGGAGGAAATCTGCCGTCCTTTCCCAGGTCCGGCCTACATGTGACTCCAGAGAGCCACAGCAATGTGGTTGACTCTCAACTGCCCCTCCAAGGGGCAACGAGGGATGGGCAATAAATGCTGGCCCAGCCAGTGAGGCCCATTTCCCAGGAATAAGGAAAAATGTCAATGCCTGCCATTGGGAAAGACCGATTTATTCCCACTCTGTTTGAATCGTACACCCCCTACAGTGCAGCAAGAGGCCCATCGCGTCTGCACTGAACACAATCCCACCCAGACCCACCATTACATTCCCACATATTATACCCACTAATCCCTCTAACTTACGCATCCCTGGACACTAAGGGGCAATTTCTTAGCACGGCCAATCAACCTAATCTGCACATCTTTGGACACTAAGGGACAATTTAGCACGGCCAATCCACCCTAACCTACACATCTTTGGAAACTAAGGGGCAATTTAGCACGGCCAATCCACCCTAACCTACACATCTTTGGACACTAAGGGACAATTTAGCACGGCCAATCCACCCTAACCTACACATCTTTGGACACTAAGGGACAATTTAGCACGGCCAATCCACCCTAACCTACACATCTTTGGACACTAAGGGACAATTTAGCACGGCCAATCCACCCTAACCTACACATCTTTGGACACTAAGGGCAATTTAGCACGGCCAATCCCCCTAACCTACACATCTTTGGACACTAAGGGACAATTTAGCATGGCCAATCCACCCTAACCTACACATCTTTGGACACTAAGGGACAATTTAGCACGGCCAATCCACCCTAACCTACACATCTTTGGACACTAAGGGACAATTTAGCACGGCCATCCACCCTAACCTACACATCTTTGGAAACTAAGGGACAATTTAGCACGGCCATCCACCCTAACTACACATCTTTGGAAACTAAGGGGCATTTAGCACGGCCATCCACCCTAACCTACACATCTTTGGACACTAAGGACAATTTAGCATGGCCAATCCACCCTAACCTACACATCTTTGGACACTAAGGGACAATTTAGCATGGCCAATCCACCCTAACCTACACATCTTTGGAAACTAAGGGACAATTTAGCATGACCAATCAACCTAACCCGCACATCTTAGGACCGTGGAAGGAAACCAAAGCACCTGGAGGAAAGCCACGCAGACACAGGGAGAATGTGCAAACTCTATACAGACAGTGACCCGAGCCAGGAATCCAACCCAGGAGTTGTGGACGACCTCTTGTTGCTCCTGTTTTTTATCGTCCCGGGTCTTACCCGATGTTGTTTGTCGAGACGCCTTTGGAGAGTGAGTGGAAGGCCGTTCAGCCCCTCCGGGACCCCAGCCAAGAGAAGGCTGATGATTGGCGGACGCTTTCTGATGGGTACACAGGCTGGAATTAAGAATCTACTGATTTGGAAAAAACCCCTTTAGGGAAGGGAATTTGCCGTCCTTACCCCGGTGTGATGCCAGAGAACTACACAGCAATGTGGATGACTCAATTGCCTTTGGGCAACGAGGGATGAACAATAAACGCTGGACCCAGCCAGCGACAAGGAGAAGAAAACTTGCACGTCATGGCAAAGCATTAGACCTTTATTGGAAGAAACGGATACACAGCAGCAACCTCTCGTTCGCCACGTATCAAATATATAATACTGCCTTTGAATCAAAAACTTAATACTGCGTTTGAATCAAAAACACTGACCTCGGTAAAACGTGCGCGGAATACAAAATACAGTCGAGAAGGAAATGGAAGAGTACAATATATCAAGGGTAGGAGTCTTGGCAGTGTTGAGGAGCAGAAGTATCTCGGGGTGCGGGTCCGTAGGACTCTTAAATCGGCCTCGCAGGATGTGGTCAAGGAGGCGTATGGTGTACTGGCCTTCATTAATCGAGGGATTGAGTTTGGGAGTCGGGAGACCCCACTTGTGCGCAGTTCTGGTCGCCTCACTACAGGAAGGATGTGGAAGCTATTGAGAGAGGAGATTTACAAGGATGTTGCCTGGATTGGGGGGGCATTGCCTTATGAAGATAGGTTGAGGGAGCTGGGACTCTTCTCCCTGGAGAGACGAAGGTTGAGAGGCGACCTGATAGAGGTTTATAAGATGTTGAGAGGAATAGATAGGGTGGATTCTCGGAGGCTATTTCCCAAGGTCGCTACGAGAGGACACAGGGTTTAAGGTGCTGGGGGGCAAGTACAGAGGAGATGTTAGAGGTAAGTTTTTCACTCAGAGGGTGGTGAGTGAGTGGAATCGGTTGCCGTCAGTGGTGGCGAACTCGCTGGGGTCTTTTAAGAGACTTCTGGATGAGTACATGGGATTTAATGGGATTGGGAGTTACAGATAGTTCAATGGCCTGGTAGGTAGGAATATGATCGGTGCAACTTGTGAGCCGAAGGGCCGGTTTGTGCTGTAGTGTTCTAGGAAATGGATCATAGTGTCAGATCACTGGACGCTGTCCTGAGAGAGAGATCGAAGCGAGTGAGGATATGTTGGCAAACGATTGCAGAGTGTTGGCGCTGTGGGGGATGGCACAGCTGGTCACTGAGTGCTTGGTGTATATTACCTGTCAGGCTGGGTGACAGTGTCGCTGAGAGGAGGGGTGCTAAATCGGATGATCCACGGAGTTAATCCCTCCACTGGTGACAGCTGAACGCGCTGTTTTAATGCTGTTTGATACAAGTTTTAAAGCTTATTTATTAGTGTCACAATTTAAAAACAAGGAGCAGGAGTTGGCCATTCGGCCCCTCCAGCCTTGCTCCGCCATTCAATAAGATCACGGCTAAACTTTTCGTGGACTCAGCTCCACTTACCCGCCCGCTCCCCTTTAATTCCTTTACAGTTCAAAAATCTATCTATCCTTGCCTTAAAGCACTCAACTAGGCAGGGAATTCCATGGATTCACATCACTGTGTGAAGAAGTTCATCCTCAACTCAATCCTAAATCTGCTCCCTCTTATTTTCAGGCCATGGCCCTAGTTCTAGTTTCACCCGCCAGTGGAAACAACTTCCCTGCTTCTATCTTATCTATTCCCGTCATAATTCTACATGTACAATGTACAAGATTATGAGGGTATAGATAGAGTAAACAGGGTTAAGCTTTTTCCTAGGATGGACTCGAATAGCACGAGGGCTTAGGGTGAGGGGTGTAAAGTATAATTTGGATGCTAGAGGGAGTTTTTTCACAGAGGGTGGTGGGGGTATGGAATGCGCTGCCAAGTAAAGTGGTGGAGGCAGGTACTCTGGAGTTATTTAAGAAATACTTAGATGGGCACATGAACAGAATGGAATGGAGGGGTATAGAAAACTGATTTAAAATAGGGATCATGAGCCTTGGGAGTCCCTGGGAAGTGTGTAAATAGATGATGATATTGATGTGCTTGTTTTTATCCTACAGATGCTTTGGTCCACCTTGTTGTCTAACGCGGGGCATACACACGATGGGTCGTGAGAGGGCTGCTCTTGGATTTTTTTCTGAGAGTATCCTAGTGCTTCACGTCGTTAGTGTACGCTTGACCTGGACCATTTGATGGGCAACACGACAGCTCAGTGACTATCGCTGTGCTGTGCAGATACATGGATTTGGGGCCTGTGTCTGTGCGGGAGTTTGCGCATTCTCCCCGTGCTTGCGTGGGTTTTCTCCGGGAGCTCCGGTTTCCTCCCACATCCCAAAGATGTGCTCTTAGGCTGATTGGCAAAACAAATTCTCCCTAAATTGTCTCAAATTTGGTTTTTAATCCATAGATCTATAAACACGGACAGGGATCGCGGGTAGAGGTGGGAACATCGGGGTGGCAGCGCGGGCTCGTTGGGCCGAAGGGCCTGTTTCCCCCGTGCTGTTTTGTTCTTTGTTTCTGTAAGATTTCCCTCTCCCCCCCATTCATCTTACATTAACACTGCAAACTGTGGAAGTCCCTTAGCCGCCTCACTCCGGCGCCTGTTTGGGGACACTAAAGGACAATTTAGCACGGCCAATCCACCCTAATCTGCACATCTTTGGACACTAAAGGACAATTTAGCACGGCCAATCCACCCTAACCTGCACATCTTTGGACACTAAAGGACAATTTAGCACGGCCAATCCACCCTAACCTACACATCTTTGGACACTAAGGGACAATTTAGCACGGCCAATCCACCCTAACCTACACATCTTTGGACACTAAGGGGACAATTTAGCACGGCCAATCCACCCTAACCTACACATCTTTGGACACTAAGGGACAATTTAGCACGGCCAATCCACCCTAACCTGCACATCTTTGGACACTAAGGGACAATTTAGCACGGCCAATCCACCGAGGCTACACATTTTTGGACTGTGGGTGAGAACCCATGCAGACTCCACATACCCAGTGACCCAAGCCGAAAATCAAACCCCGATCCCTGGCGCCGTGAGGCAGCAACGCTAACCCACTGTGCCACCGTGCCAACCACTTTTGGGATTGTGTCTATTGGCATAGTGGAAAATATCGCTTCTTGTGCGCTACATGGACAAAGCATACAGTTCGTAGAGTACATAGGGGAGAAAGAGGGTGCAGAATGGAGTGTTACAGTCACAGCGAGGGGATAGAGGAAGATCAGCTTAATGCGAGGTGGGTCCATTCAAAAGTCTGACAGCAGCAGGGAAGAAGCTGCTCTCGAGTCGGTCGGTGCGGGACCTCAGAGTTTTGTATCTTTTCCCCGACGGAAGAAGGTGGAAGAGAGAATGTTTGTGTGGGGGGGGGGGGGGGGTTCTCGATTGTGCTGTGATATTATTGCTGCTGCGACGCGTTTATTGACACGTGCAGCGCCAGGGGAGCGGCCCTCGGTTCTCCGAGGAAGTTGAGCGCCTTTCCCTGAAGCCTGCTGTACGGGAGTCAGAAGACAGGCGAATCTCTTAGCGGCGATAACAAGGGCGGGAAGGAGAGAAGGATAGGCAGGCAGAGTGCCATAAAGTTTAAAAAAGGGGTACAAAACATTCCTGCCAGCCTCCAGTGCCCGGACCCCCCCCCCGCCCCCCCTTGCCTCAGTCAGAGGGCACCCAACCTCAACAGCTGGTGGTGTGTTTCAGGCCCAGTTGGCCCAGCGCGAGAACCAGGATGTCCTTCTTCTCCTTGTGGAAGCGCAGCTCCTTCCCGGCCAGCCGCGCCTCCTCCAGCTCCTGCTCCGCCGTGGCCAGCTCCCGGCCAATCACACCTGGCGTCAGGTGCTCCCGGTTCACCCAATCCATTGCCATGTGGGTGCGCATGTCATCATCCAGGGCCCGGTGCGAGTAGTGAGCCAGCACTTCCTGCGGTGGGGGAGCGGGGGAAAATCCAGAAGTGTTTCAGCAATGGGATCATACTGTGCCTCGAAGAAATCACCATTTCCCGTGCGGGGTTTGCTTTAGGTAACTGGCAGCCCCTGGCGATACTGCAGCGACATAATTGATCTCAGTTGCTGAAATGTTGGCTTACGCCGTTCTTGCTTGAGTGTTCTCCCCCGGGGTTTTTCAGAGCGGGGTTTGCTCGACAGGGGAAAACAGATCGCGTGACCGGGCTTACGCGGAGAACTGGATTGGGTGGCATTGCCTTACGAGGGTAGGTTGAGGGGAGCTCGGTCTCTTCTCCCTGGAGAGACGGAGAGGCGACCTGATAGAGGTTTATAAGATGCTGAGAGGAATAGATAGGGTGGATTCTCGGAGGCTATTTCCCGAGGCTGAAATGGTCGCTACGAGAGGACACAGGGGAGCATGTCAGGGGTAAGTTTTTCACTCAGAGGGTGGTGAGTGAGTGGAATCGGTGGTGGTAGAGGCAAACTTGCTGGGATCTTTTGAGAGACTTCTGGATGAGTACACGGGATTTAATGGGATTGAGGGTTATAGATAGGCCTGGTAGGTAGGGATAAGAATGGCGCAACTTGTGGGCCGAAGGGCCTGTTTGTGCTGTAATGTTCTACGTTCTAACTCAAATCAGCTACTGCTGCGTATCTTCGAGAGAGAGGGAGCTCTCTCTGTCTCTGGATTTGAAGAAGGAAATCAGCTGGAAAATGGGTCCCTTTCTCTGGAGGCTGCTGTACGGGTGTCAGAAGACAGGTGTCAACCTGTAAGTGTGTCCAGAGGGGTTTAAAAGGCAGGAAATCCAACATCCACATTAGCCTGCATTCCCCTTTGTGCAAACTAAAGTTTAACATTCATTTATTAGTGTCACGTGTAGGCTCGCATTAACACCGCAATGAAGTTACTGTGAAAATCCCCCTCGTCGCCCACACTCCTGTCCGGGTTACACTGAGGGAGAATTTAGCACGGGCCAATCCACCCCCTAACCAGCACGGCTTTTGGACTGTGGGAGGAAACCAGAGGAAACTCAGACACAGGGAGAATGTGCAGGCTCCGCACAGACAGTGCCGGGAATCGAACCCGGGTCCCTGGTGCCGTGAGGCAGCAACGCTAACCCCGCTGTGCCAGCCTAGAGTTTGTGACTGCACTGTGACCCTCGGACAGAGGCACACGCGCACAATTCTCTACCCCTCCTTTACCACGCACACATTCAGGGTGTCA
>JAGIQG010000622.1:0-21494 GCA_024679065.1 Sphyrna mokarran | reverse complement strand
TCTCTCGCAATCTTTGTCTCTCTCACTCTCTCTCTCGCAATCTTTGTCTCGGTCACAGGCTTTCTGTCTTTTTTCTCTGACTTTTTTTCTCTCTGTCCCTCTCTTTCCCTCTCTGTCCCTTTCTTTCCCTCTCTGTCCCTTTCTTTCCCTCTCTGCCTCTCTTTCTTTCCCTCTCTGTCTTTCTTTCCTTTCCCTCTCTTTCCCTCTCTCTCTCTTTCTTTCCCTCTCTCTCTCTTTCCCTCTCTCTCTCTTTCTTTCCCTCTCTGTCTCTCTTTCCCTCTCTCTCTCTTGTCTTTCTTTCCCTCTCTCTCTCTTGTCTTTCTTTCCCTCTCTCTCTCTTGTCTTTCTTTCCCTCTCTCTCTCTTGTCTTTCTTTCCCTTCTCTCTCTCTGTCTTTCTTTCCCTCTCTCTCTCTTGTCTTTCTTTCCCTCTCTCTCTCTTCTTTCTTTCCCTCTCTCTGTCTCTTTCTTTCCCTCTCTCTGTCTCTTTCTCTCCCTCTCTCTGTCTCTTTCTCTCCCTCTCTCTGTCTCTTTCTCTCCCTTTCTCTCCCTCTCTCTGTCCCTTTCTTTCCCTCTCTGCCCCTTTCTTTCTTTCCCTCTCTGCCCCTTTCTTTCTTTCCCTCTCTGCCCCTTTCTTTCTTTCCCTCTCTGCCTCTTTCTTTCTTTCCCTCTCTGCCTCTTTCTTTCTTTCCCTCTCTGCCTCTTTCTTTCTTTCCCTCTCTGCCTCTTTCTTTCTTTCCCTCTCTGCCTCTTTCTTTCTTTCCCTCTCTGCCTCTTTCTTTCTTTCCCTCTCTGCCTCTTTCTTTCTTTCCCTCTCTGCCTCTTTCTTTCTTTCCCTCTCTGTCCCTCTCTGACTCTTTCTTTCCCTCTCTGTCTCTCTCTCTCTTTCTTTCCCTCTCTCTCTCTTTCTTTCCCTCTCTCTCTCTTTCTTTCCCTCTCTCTCTCTTTCTTTCCCTCTCTCTCTCTTTCCCTCTCTCTCTCTTGTCTTTCTTTCCCTCTCTCTCTCTTGTCTTTCTTTCCCTTTCTCTCTCTGTCCCTTTCTTTCCCTCTCTCCCTTTCTCTCTCTGTCCCTTTCTTTCCCTCTCTGCCTCTTTCTTTCTTTCCCTCTCTCTGTCTTTCTTTCCCTCTCTCTGTCCCTTTCTTTCCCTCTCTCTGTCTCTTTCTTTCCCTCTCTCTGTCTCTTTCTTTCCCTCTCTCTGTCTCTTTCTTTCCCCCTCTCTGTCCCTTTCTTTCCCTCTCTGTCCCTTTCTTTCCCTCTCTGTCCCTTTCTTTCTTTCCCTCTCTGCCTCTTTCTTTCTTTCCCTCCCTGCCTCTCTTTCTTTCCCTCTCTGCCCCTTTCTTTCCCTCCCTCTCCTTCTTCTTCTCTTTCCCTCTTCCCTCTCTGTCCCTTTCTTTCCCTCCTCTCTGTCCCTTTCCCTCCCTCTCTGTCCCTTTCCTCCCCTCTCTGTCCCTTTCTTTCCCTCTCTGCCTCTGTCTCTTTCCCTCCCTCCTGTCCTTTCTCTCCCCTCTCTGTCTCTTTCTTTCCCTCTCTCTGTCCCTTTCTCTTTCCCTCTGTCCCTCTCTTTCCCTCCCTGTCCCTCTCTTTCCCTCCCTGTCCCTCTCTTTCTCTCCCTGTCCCTCTTTCTTTCCCTCTCTCTCTGTGTCTTTCTTTCCCTCTGTCCCTTTCTTTCCCTCTCTGCCTCTTTCTTTCCTCCCTCCCTGTCCCTTTCTTTCCCTCCCTGTCTTTCTTTCCCTCCCTGTCCCTCTTCCCTCTCTTTCCCTCCCTGCCCCTCTCTTTCCCTCCCTGCCTCTTTCCTCTGACTTTTTTTAAAGAGGACCCCCCTCCCCCAGGCCCCTCTTTAATGTCCTCTGAGCCCCTCTACTTCCTCACTGCTCAAACCTAAGTCCCTCCACTTAAACCCCTCACCCCTCCCCACTGCCACATCTCTCTCTGCCTCCTTCCCTTCCTCTCTGCCAAATCTTCACCCCCCTCGCTGGCACCCACAGCCATCCCCCGGATCCCCCCTAGCCCACTCCCTCCTTCTCCCTCAATCTCCCTTTCCCCTCCACACACTTTCTCCTGCCTGTTCCCTATCCCTCTGCCCGTTCTCCTTTCCCACACCTCTTCCCCTCAATCTCTCTCCCACACCCCCCTCCCCTTCCCCTCTCTCTCTCCCACACCCTCTGCCATCTGACCTTAAACCCACAGAATCTCCGTTCCTGCCGCAATTCCTGAGCCCCCCCCTCCCTCTGCCCCCCTCCCCAACTCTGAGCCCCCCTTCCTAACTCCCCTCAAACCCCTCCAATTCAACCACCTCTCTCCCCTCTGAATGTCTCCCTGGATTGCCCCCCCGCACCCTTGCTGTGTCCCTCTGACTCCGAAACCTGTCCCAATTCCTGTGCCTCCCCCAAAGGTCCTGCGCCAATTCCTCTACCCCTCCCTGCAATCCTGACTTGCACCCGCTTCCGCTAACTCCCTCTCTAACTCCGTACCCCGTTCACACCCTCTCCAGATTCAAATCCCCCCAAATGTCTCACTGACTCAATGTCTCAATGACCCTCTGCCCCCCAATCCTGCTCCCTCTCCAATCCCACCCCCTTCATTCTGTCTGTGCCCCGTACTACATCTTTAAATCTCTCCACTTTTGAGTCACTCCCCCTCCCACATCAGACCCCTCAGACCCCCAGAAATCCCCCTCGAAGCCCCCCTTCCTGAATCCCTCTCAATTCTTCCCCATTCCTTCCCTCTCAGTCCCTGCTGCTGAATCTGTAAATCTCAGTCGCCACGAGACCCCCCTGTAAATCCCCCTGAATCTAATTCTCCACCGCAATCCCTTTGAGTCTCCCCCTACATCCTCCTTTGCTCTCCCCGTGAATCCTCTACTCCCCCCACTCCAGCTGAATCTCCTCCCTCCCCGCAATCCCTCTAAATCTCTCAGCCACCGAATCCATCCCTCTCGGCCTTATACTCACACCCCACTGCCCAAACCCTCTTCAATCCCCCTCCAAATCCCTTCAGCACTCACTCCCTCTAAGTTCTCCCTCCTGCCCTCGCCTTGGCAAATTCCCACTCCCTCCCTGTGAAAAGCCCTGAGACCGACAGAATGCTCTTCCCTCCCTCTTGCTAACTCCTCCCTCTTGAGGCAAGACCCCCCTTTCTAATTACTGTAAGTTACTGTGTACTAAGTTACTGTGAAAAGACAGAGATGGTTGGCAGAATGCTGCTGTAATTCAGACAGAATGATACAGAGGGGAGGGGAGAAGGGATGCAGAGATAGAGAGCAGGCTGCTGTGATTGATAACATCATCCAGCGGGAGAGATGTGCAGAGAGGCTACAAAGTGAGGTGTGGAGATAAATAGAGTGGCAAAGTTTCAAAGAGAGTGAGTGAAAGTTAGAGGGAATGAGAGAGAAAGGAAAAGATGCTGCCATTGTGAGAGGCTGAGGTATAAAGGATGGGGAGAGACAGCGATTGCAAAGATGTGCAGAAACAGTTCTGAGGATGGGACAGTTACACAGAGCTTCAGGGAGAGGGATTGGAATCTGTGGGATTACATTGGAGTAGGGAATCATTCAGAATACCCCCCCTCCCCCTGACACACAGACCACTAACCCTCAGTGTAAAAGCCCCACCAGTCTATCTGTGTATAAAAATCAACCACACAGACACAGGGATTTTTATTAATATTTTTCTCTCTGGTTATAGCTCTTGTCCGAGGATTCCTCACTGCAAAACTATTTGCTCTCTGCGTCATCAAAAGTTTCCAAAAGAATTCTCCTTGGAAGAGAGAGAGAGAAAATAAAGTGAAATTTGATTAAACACAAAAAAGCTGATTGTAAACAATAAAATGCACAGCAAGATCCAAAGACTTGCTGAAATTCACAATCTCACTCGGCTGTGGTAAGGGAACGTTCATTTTCACATCCCTCCTTACTAAACCCTGACAAAATGGGAACACGTTTCCAATGAAATCAACTTCCAAATGCCTCATGACTCTCCTGATATTTAATTTATTAAAACACATCAAAGCATTTTGGGGAGGGGCTTTAGTCCAGAGACAGGCCAACGAATTAACACAGGATCCCCCCAATGAAGTTCTCTCTTCTATCAGTCACCTCTCCTCTGCTCTGCCCTTCTCTGTTTCTCCCTCTGTCTCACACGCTCCCTCCAGATCTGTACATGTCTCCCTGCCCCTCTCTCTCTCTTTTCCTCTCTGTCTTGCTGTCTAGTATTATGAAGTTGCATATATAAACATCAGTGTGGTGTTTTACAAATATAAATATTGAAAAGTTGCTTCAAAAAATACCCAAAATAACTCATCCAGCATTGAGTCTTTAGAAAGCCTGTGTCTTTGTGCTTGGGATTTTAAACTGCAAAAAACAACTTTATAACATTTGTGTCCTTGGCAGCAGCCAGAATCCCAGCAGGCTTTGAATTGGATCAATGATTTCAAAACAAGCTCTCAACCACACATACACAATCAATAGACAGTTTCATTTTACTTATATTTCATTTACTCTTTGCCACCCACCAAAGCGTTTGTGACTAATTATATTTTAACCCCAGGGTTTTAAACTGCAGCCCTCCCCCTCACACCCCACAATCTAACCAGAACTGGTTCATCCGAGATCCAGGGGGAAAGGATATAAAATCTGGATACACCCCCCAACATCAGTCCCCAGGAAGAGCTAAACTCCCTCTTTAACCTGGGAAGAAGCTGTGTCCATCCCTCTGGGAGAGACTTTTTTTAAAATCACCCTCCCAGCAGGGATTTATTTTTGTGAATCAGGAATCCCAGAACGGTGTGACTGAGGCTTTTCTCGAAACTGGGAGCTGGACACTGACTCCACACGACAGACTCCCCCCACCTCCCAGATCCTGTGTCTCTTCCCACCCCCTCACTGCAACTCCCCCACAAATCTCACTTTTGTTGTCTTGTGCTGTTTACCCCTCACCACCCCCCCACTTTCTCTGTCTTTGTCTCTTTCTGTCTCCTCGTCTCTCCCTCCCTGTCTTTCTCTTTCTCCTCTCTCTCTCTGTCTCCCTGGCTTTTAAATTAAAGAGCTGTTAGTTGTTCCTGATAGAGAGAGAGTGTCAGATCCTGCTTTATTTTACCAATTCCTCCCACACTCCAAAGATGTGCGGCTTCGGCAGACTGGGCCGTATAAAATTGACCTCAGCGTCAGGGGGAATCAGCAGGTTAAAAGTGCACGATTACAGGAATAAGGCCTGGGTGGGATTGTGATCAGTACAGACTAGATAGGCTGAATGGCCTCCTTCTGCACTGTGGGGATTCTATGTCTAAAACCAGTAGCTTCCTACTATCTCAAACACACTTACTTAAGCTAACGAGGGGAGTTTTATCCTTTTGGGGGTTCCAAAATCACAGAGAAGGAAATATTATCTCAATGTAGTAATAATATTTACAATTCCTCATTCACACCACCCCGCCCCCCCTTAGTCAATGAATGGTTCAAGTTACAATGAAGGTAATTCTGCACAGCAAGATCCCACTGGCAGTCCAACAATGCAGAAGGACACCCCACCCAGATTCTCTGTCTCTTTTTCCCCCTTCCCCTCCTGACGCCCCGCCCCCTCACCCCCTCTGTTTAGCTCTCCCTCCATTTCTCCTACTCTCTCTGCCTCCTCTCCCTCCTCCCCAGCCCTTCTCCCCCTCCCCAGCCCTTCTCCCCCTCGGTCTTTCCTGTTTAATGTTCCACTCAGGGTCACAGTGCGAGGAATAGGGAGCCAGACTCACCTGTGTACAAAAGATCCCACACACAAAACCTGGTGAGGGCTGGATTGAATAAATGGGTGAGGGCTGCAGGAGAGTGTGTGGGGAATGGGATCCACACCTCCCTCTCCCTCTCTTCCCCCAAATTAAATTGACAACAATTCACACTGGGGTTTTCCTTCACATTTTATTGAGAGATGAAATATAGATGGGAATGTGTGGGGAGGGAGAGAGGGGACGGGGTGCAGGGATTGGTAAGAACACTGGAGAGACAGAGACAGGGAAAAGATAATGAAGTGGCTCGATAGAGTAGAGGTAGAAAGATGAGTTGTGTTTGCAGAAATCTTTGCAGTATTAGGGTGGGACAGTACAAAAATAAACTTTCTTCTCCCATCTACTGTATCGGCCTTTGATGAAGCAGAAGCTTTGCTGTTGAAAATTACCTGACACTCTGACAGAAAACAGAGAGAAAAGAATGTGGATTCACACAGCACAGAAACAGGCCCTTCGGCCCACCAGCTCAATGCTGGCCCATCAAACCCCAATCTATACTCCTCCCATTCCCCAGCACTTGCTGCATAGCTTACGATGCCTTAAAGTGCTTGAATTTATCCAACCCCCTTTCAAGCTTTCTCCTTGAACCCACTTTGCGATCCCTGAGCCAGATCTTGTTTAAAACTTAAAAAAAAGTGTGGTCGCTGTTGCCGTGCGGGACAAAGGCCGCAGGCTCAGAGTGTGCAGAGCAAGATCCCACAGCAGCATCAGTGTGAAGCTGAATCAGATGGGACACTGTCCTTCCACACACCCTTCCCCTCTCGCCTGCTGTGAGCCTCCATTCACTACCCAGTGTGTGTCTGTGTCTGCATCATCCAAACTCTGCAGAAAGGGTGAAACTCCTTCTTCAATCTAAACCAAATCCTTTTTAAATCCCTGTAGTGCACAGCAAGATCCCACAATGTGCAGTCAGCTGTGTTGGTGTTTTATTTTTAATTTGGGAAATGTTTACAGGGAGAGAGTGAGGCTGAGAGAGTGAAATCCATCCCCCCCCAAGACCCTCAGACTCTCAAATCCTACCCCCCCAAGCCATTGAAAGCCGTAGAATTAACCCAGAGACCCTGTCCCTCACTGAAGCCCCCTCCCTCTAACAGTCTGTCTCTCTCCCCCATCATCTAACCCACACCTACAGCTGTTTCCATCCCTCCCTCTCTCCCTGCTTCTCTCTCTCTGTCTCCATCTGTTTCTGCTACAGAAGAGACAGAGAGAGATAGAAAGACAGAGAAACAGACACAGAGAGCAACAAGGAGAGAGAGAAAGACAGAGAAAGGAACAGACAGGGAGGGAGAGAGAACAGAGAGAGACAGAGATAGAGAGAGATTTGCGAACGAATTGTGTATGGTCACATTACTGAGTGTGCTGTAATTTGGTGATTTGTTTTATACAGAGAGGCAGAGAGAGAGGTGAAGACAGTGACATTCTCTCCCTGGCACCCCGGCAAGTTCAGAGACACAGAAGCTGCAGACACTCTCACACACAGCTTTGGTAAGTTTCCCAATATCTCTCTCTCTCTCTCTCTCTATGTCTTTGTGTGTGTCTCCATTTCTATCTCTCCCAGTAACTTTATTGCAAGTTAATGTGAGCCTTACTTGAGACACTAATAATCTTTAAAACTTTAAGTACACTCTCTGACCCTTTATCTCTGTCTTTTTATCATGTCACTGTGTGTCTGTGTCTCTCTCTTTGCAGTGTTAATGTAAGTCTTCTGTCAGGAATAAATAAATTTTAAAACTTTGAACTTTAAAACCTCTTTGTGTCTCTGTCTGAATCCAGACCCCAGGTCAGTGCCAGATTGAGAGGGGGGTCAGTATTGAGCAGAATGGACAGACAGTTTGATATAAAGTTTCATGAAACTCTAGGGAGTGTTTGTGAACATGTTGGGGGTTGTGGAAAGGTCAGTGTGTAACAAGCTGAGGGAAGGGGTTTCCAGTTCACATCTTGCTGCTGTTTGGGGCAATGGGAGTTCCCTTTGCATTTACAGGGAGCTCTGAAACCTCAGGGCTTTCTGCCTGCCTCTGTTCGAACAATTTCATATGTTTAAACACTCAGATCTCTGGCCCTTGTTGGGAACATCAGAATTCCAGAATACCTCACTGCCCACCCCCCCAGCACACATCCTCCCCAAACCCCCACCCTGTGTGTGTGTTGTCCCAAGTCTGGAGACTTCCCCACAGTCCCCTGAAAGTTTTTAAACTCCCTCTGAGAAACCACCCCCCCCTTTTAAAACAAAATCCCTGTTGTGCACAGCAAGATCCCACAAGGTGCAGTCAGCTGTGTTGAGTGTTTTTTACTTTGGGAAATGTTTATACAGAGAGAGAGAGGCAGAGAGAGGCTGAGACAGTGAAATCAAACCTCCCCGGGACACCCAGAATGAAAATTACACAGCACAAAATCCCAGGATTGCTGCTTTCCAGATTTTACTGAGAAATTGTCCCACTAAATATTAATTCCTGGGAAAAAGAGGGAGAGAGAATAAAAAAGAGAGGCAGATAGAGGAAGGGAGTGGAGAGAAAAGCAGAGAAAAATCGACAGAATGGGGGAAAAGCTGTGGAGAGGATGGAATGAAAATCTGAAGATCTAAAAACTGAATTGTAAAGGCCTCTGTGAATTTTATTTAACAATTAGGAACAGCGCTCTGTCTCCCATCCCCTGTTACTTTAGATTTAAAACAAACTTACAGACAGTTTCATCAATAATCTACTCTTTACCACCCACCAAAGGGTTAATGTGTTTCCCCCTGCCCCTCCTGAGACCCCTCACCCCCACCCCCACCCCCTCTCTGTTTAACTCTCCCTCCATTTCTCTCTCTCTCTCTGCCTCCTCCCTCTTCCCAACCGTCCTCATTCCCCTCAATCTTTCCTGTTGAAAGTTCCTGGTCACAGTGTGAGGAATAGGGAGCCAGGCCCACCTGTGTACACAGCAAGATCCCACACACACAGCCTGGTGAGGGGCAGGTTAAATAAATGTTGTGGGTGAGGACTGCAGGAGAGTGTGTGGGGAATGGGATCCACACCTCCCTCTCCCTCTCTCCCCCCAAATTAAATTGACAACAATTCACACTGGGGTTTTCCTTCACATTTTATTGAGAGATGAAATATAGATGGGAATGTGTGGGGAGAGAGAGAGGGGAGGGGGTGCAGGGATTGGTAAGAACACTGGAGAGACAGAGACAGGGAAATTCTATAACAACCACCACCCCCACCCCCCCCAATACAAATAGAAATTCCTGGGAAAACAGAGAGAGGGGGAAAATAATCTGGATTCACACAGCCCAGAAACAGGCCCTTCGGCCCACCAGCTCAATGCTGGCCCATCACACCCCAATCTATACTCCTCCCATTCCCCAGCACTTGCTCCATAGCCTACGATGCCTCGGTGATTAAAGTGCTTGAATTTAGCCAACCCCCTTTCAAGCCTTTTCCTTGAACCCAATTTGCGATCGCTGGCCCAGATCTTGTTTAAAAAATAAAAAGTGTGGTTGCTGTTACTGTACAGGGCAAAGGCCACAGGCCTTTGTGGCACAGCAAGATCACACAGCAGTATTAATGTGACCCTAAATCAGGTGGGACACTGTCCCCCACCCTCTCGCCTGCTGTGAGCCTCCTTCCCCACTCCCTACCCTGTGTGTGTGTGTCTGCATCATCCCAAATCTCCAGAATGGCTGACCTCCCCCTTAAAACACAGCAAAACTCCTTTTTAAATCAAAATCCCTGTGGTGCACAGCAAGATCCCACAAGCTGCAGTCAGCTGTGTTGAGTGTTTTTTTACTTTGGGTAATGTTTATACAGAGAGAGAGAGTGAGGTAGAGAGGGGCTGTGACAGTGAAATCCCCCCACCCCTCCGGGACCCTCCGAATTAATCTGAAGCCCCTCTCCCTCTAACAGCCCCCTGCATCTAACCCACACCTCCAGCTGCTTCCATCCGTCCCTCTCTCCCTGTCTCTGTCTCCATCTGCTTCTGCCAGAGAAGAGACAGGGAGAGAGAGAGAGACACGGGGAGAGAGAAAAAGACAGAGAGAAACAGAGACAGGGAGAGAGAGATAAGGACAGAAAGAGAGAGACAAGAGATAAATAGAGAGAGAGATTTGATACTTAATTGTGTCTGGTCACATTACTGAGTGTCCTGTAATTTGGCGATGTTTTTTATATACAGAGAGGCAGAGAGAGGAGACTTTGCGGACACTGGGCCAGATTTTGTTTAAAAATAAAAAGGGGGATCGCTGTCGCAATGCGGACAATGGCCACAGGCCCAGTGTGTGCACAGCAAGATCCCACTGCTGCAGCAGCAAAGTGAACCTAAATCAGATGGAACAGTCTCCTTGTTCACACCGCACCCCCCCCACCTCTTGCCTGCTGTGAGCCCCCAGTCTCTACCCTGTGTGTGTGTGTGTGTCTGCATCATCCCAAATCCGCAGAAAGGCTGAAACTGCCTGTTAAAACAAAGCCAAACACTCTTTAAAACAAAATCCCTGTGGTGCACAGCAAGATCCCAGAAGGTGCAGTCAGATGTGCTGAGTTTTGTTTTAATTTGGGAAATGTTTATACAAAAAGAGAGAGAGAGAGTGAGGCACAGAGAGGCTGAGACAGTGAAATCCCCCCCAACTCTCCTGGGATCCTCAGAATTAAACTGAAGCCCCCTCCCTCTAACAGTCTGTGTCTCTCCCTGCATCTAACCCACACCTACAGCTGTTTCCATCCCCACCACCCCCCAGTCTCTGTTTCCAACTGTTTCTGTGAGAAGAGCGAGACAGACATAGAGAGAGAGAAAGAGAGAGAGAGAGAAACAGAGGAGAGAGAGATGAGAGACAGAGAGAGACAAGGAGGGAGCGACACAGATAAAGAGAGAGAGAGATAGAAATTTGATAATTAATTGTGTCTGGTCACATTATTGAGTGTCATTTAATTTGGTGATTTATTTATACAAAAAGAGAGGCAGAGAGAGGAGCCTTTGCGATCCCTGAGTCATATTTTGTTTAAAAAAATAAAAAGTATTTTTATTTGTGCACACACTGGGCCGGCAAAAGCCGCAGGCCCAGTGTGTGCACAGCAAGATCCCACTGCAGCAGCAGCAATGTGAATCTAAATCAGATGGGACACTGTCCTCCCCCACACAGCCCCAACCCTCTTGCCTGCTGTGAGCCCCCAATCCTTACCCTACCCTGTGTGTGTGCGTGTGTCTGCATCATTGCCAAATCTGCAGAAAGGCTGAAACTGCCTGTTAAATCAAAGCCAAACACTCTGTAAAACAAAATCCCTGTGGTGCACAGCAAGATCCCACAAGGTGCAGGCAGCTGTGTTGAGTCTTTTTCAATTTGGGAAATTTAACTTTAAAACCTCTCTCTATCTCTGTGTCTCTGTCTGAATTCAGCCCCCAGGTCAGTGCCAGATTGAGGGGGGGTCAGTATTGAGCAGAATGGACAGACAGTTTGATATAAAGTTTGAAGAAACTCCAGGGAGTGTTTGTGACCATGTTGGGGGTTGTGGAAAGGTCAGTGTGTAACAAGCTGAGGGAAGGGGTTTCCAGTTCACATCTTGCTGCTGTTTGGGGCAATGGGAGTTCCCTTTCCATTTCCAGGGAGCTCTGAAACCTCAGGGCTTTCTGCCTGCCTCTGTTTGAACAATTTCATATGTTTAAACACTCAGACCTCTGGCCCTTGTTGGGAATATCAGAATAACTCACTGCCCACCTCCCAGTACACAGCCGCCCAAACCCCCACCCTGTGTGTGTGTGTTGTCCCAAGTCTGGAGGCTTCCCCACAGTCCCCTGAAAGTTTTTAAACTCCCTCTGAGAAACCACCCCCCCCCCTTTTAAAACAAAATCCCTGTGGTGCACAGCAAGATCCCACAAGGTGCAGTCAGCTGTGTTGAGTTTTTTTTAGTTTGGGAAATGTTTATACAGAGAGAGAGAGGCAGAGAGAGGCTGAGACAGTGAAATCAAACCCTCCCTGGGACACCCAGAATGAAAATTACACAGCGCAAAATCCCAGTATTGCTGCTTCCCAGATTTTACTGAGAGATTGTCCAACTAAATATTAATTCCTGGGAGAAAGAGGGAGAGAATAAAAAAGAGAGGCAAATAGAGGAAGGAAATGGAGAGAAAAGCAGAGAGAAATAGCCAGAATAGGGGAAAAGCTGTGGAGAGGATGGAATGAAAATCTGAAGATCTAAAAACTGAATTGTAAAGGCCTCTGTGAATTTTATTTAACAATTAGGAACAGCACTCTGTCTCCCATCCCCTGTTACTTTAGATTTAAAACAAACTTACAGACAGTTTCATCAATAATCTACTCTTTACCAAGGGTTAATGTGTTTCCCCCTGCCCCTCCTGAGACCCTCACACCCCCACCCCCACCTTCTCTCTGTTTAACTCTCCCTCCATTTCTCTCTCTCTGCCTCCTCCCTCTTCCCAACCGTCCTCATTCCCCTCAATCTTTCCTGTTGAAAGTTCCTGGTCACAGTGTGAGGAATAGGGAGCCAGGCCCACCTGTGTACACAGCAAGATCCCACACACACAGCCTGATGAGGGGCAGGTTAAATAAATGTTGTGGGTGAGGACTGCAGGAGAGTGTGTGGGGAATGGGATCCACATCTCCCTCTCCCTCTCTTCCCCCAAATTAAATTGACAACAATTCACACTGGGGTTTTCCTTCACATTTTATTGAGAGATGAAATATAGATGGGAATGTGTGGGGAGAGAGAGAGGGGAGGGGGTGCAGGGATTGGTAAGAACACTGGAGAGACTGAGACAGGGAAATTCTATAACAACCACCACCCCCATCCCCCCCAATCCAAATAGAAATTCCTGGGAAAACAGAGAGAGGGGGAAAATAATCTGGATTCACACAGCCCAGAAACAGGCCCTTCGGCCCACCAGCTCAATGCTGGCCCATCACACCCCAATCTATACTCCTCCCATTCCCCAGCACTTGCTCCATAGCCTACGATGCCTCGGCGATTAAAGTGCTCGAATTTAGCCAACCCCCTTTCATGCCTTTTCCTTGAACCCAATTTGTGATCGCTGACCCAGGCCTTTGTGGCACAGCAAGATCCCACAGCAGTAATAATGTGAACCTAAATCAGGTGGGACACTGTCCCCCACCCTCTCGCCTGCTGTGAGCCTCCTTCCCCACTCCCTACCCTGTGTGTGTATGTCTGCATCATCCCAAATCTCCAGAAAGGCTGAACTCCCCCTTAAAACACAGCAAAACTCCTTTTTAAATCAAAACCCCTGTGGTGCACAGCAAGATCCCACAAGCTGCAGTCAGCTGTGTTGAGTGTTTTTTTACTTTGGGTAATGTTTATACAGAGAGAGAGTGAGGCAGAGAGGGGCTGTGACAGTGAAATCCCCCCACCCCTCCGGGACCCTCAGAATTAAACTGAAGCCCCTCTCCCTCTAACAGCCCCCTGCATCTAACCCACACCTCCAGCTGCTTCCACCCGTCCCTCTCTCCCTGTCTCTGTCTCCATCTGCTTCTGCCAGAGAAGAGACAGGGAGAGAGAGAGAGACACGGAGAGAGAGAAAAAGACAGAAAGAAACAGAGACAGGGAGAGAGAGATAAGGACAGAAAGAGAGAGACAGAGATAAATAGAGAGAGAGATTTGGTACTTAATTGTGTCTGGTCACATTACTGAGTGTCCTGTAATTTGGCGATGTTTTTTATATACAGAGAGGCAGAGAGAGGAGATTTTGCGGACACTGGGCCAGATTTTGTTTAAAAATAAAAAGTGGGATCGCTGTCGCAATGCGGACAATGGCCACAGGCCCAGTGTGTGCACAGCAAGATCCCACTGCTGCAGCAGCAAAGTGAACCTAAATCAGATGGGACATTCTCCTTGTTCACACCACCACCCCCCCCACCTCTTGCCTGCTGTGAGCCCCCAGTCTCTACCCTGTGTGTGTGTGTCTGCATCATCCCAAATCTGCAGAAAGGCTGAAACTGCCTGTTCAAACAAAGCCAAACACTCTTGAAAACAAAATCCCTGTGGTGCACAGCAAGATCCCAGAAGGTGCAGGCAGATGTGCTGAGTTTTTTTTTAATTTGGGAAATGTTTATACAAAAAGAGAGAGAGAGAGTGAGGCACAGAGAGGCTGAGACAGTGAAATCCCCCCCAACTCTCCTGGGATCCTCAGAATTAAACTGAAGCCCCCTCCCTCTAACAGTCTGTGTCTCTCCCTGCATCTAACCCACACCTACAGCTGTTTCCATCCCCCTCTTTCCCCACCCCCCCAGTCTCTGTTTCCAACTGTTTCTGTGAGAAGAGAGAGAGAGACATAGAGAGAGAGAAACAGAGGAGAGAGAGATAAGGAGAGACAGAGAGAGACAAGGAGGGAGCGACACAGATAAAGAGAGAGAGAGAGATAGAAACTTGATAATTAATTGTGTCTGGTCACATTATTGAGTGTCATTTAATTTGGTGATTTATTTATACAAAAAGAGAGGCAGAGAGAGGAGCCTTTGCGATCCCTGAGTCATATTTTGTTTAAAAATAAAAAGTATTTTTATTTGTGCACACACTGGGCCTGCAAAAGCGGCAGGCCCAGTGTGTGCACAGCAAGATCCCACTGCAGCAGCAGCAATGTGAATCTAAATCAGATGGGACACTGTCCTCCCCCACACAGCCCCAACCCTCTTGCCTGCTGTGAGCCCCCAATCCTTACTCTACCCTGTGTGTGTGTGTGTGTCTGCATCATTGCCAAATCTGCAGAAAGGCTGAAACTGCCTGTTAAATCAAAGCCAAACATTCTGTAAAACAAAATCCCTGTGGTGCACAGCAAGATCCCACAAGGTGCAGGCAGCTGTGTTGAGTGTTTTTCAAATTGGGAAATTTAACTTTAAAACCTCTCTCTATCTCTGTGTCTCTGTCTGAATTCAGCCCCCAGGTCAGTGCCAGATTGAGAGGGGGTCAGTATTGAGCAGAATGGACAGACAGTTTGATATAAAGTTTGAAGAAACTCCAGGGAGTGTTTGTGAACATGTTGGGGGTTGTGGAAAGGTCAGTGTGTAACAAGCTGAGGGAAGGGGTTTCCAGTTCATATCTTGCTGCTGTTTAGGGCAATGGGAGTTCCCTTTGCATTTACAGGGAGCTCTGAAACCTCAGGGCTTTCTGCCTGCCTCTGTTTGAACAGTTTCATCTGTTTGAACACTCAGACCTCTGGCCCTTGCTGGGAACATCAGAATAACTCACTGCCCACCTCCCCCCAGTACACACCCGCCCAAACCCCCACCCTGTGTGTGTGTTGTCCCAAGTCTGGAGACTTCCCTACAGTCCCCTGAAAGTTTTTAAACTCCCTCTGAGAAACCCCCTCCGCCTTTTAAAACAAAATTCCTGTCGTGCACAGCAAGATCCCACAAGGTGCAGTCAGCTGTGTTCAATGTTTTTTACTTTGGGAAATGTTTCTACAGAAAGACAGAGAGAGTGAGGGAAAGAGAGGCTGAGACAGTGAAATCAATCCCCCCCCCACCCCCGGGACACCCAGAATGAAAATTACACAGCGCAAATTGCCACAGAGACATTCTGGTGAATGATAGGGAAGAATGCTAGTGAGAGACAGAGACATTATGGAGAGTGATAGACAGATAGGGGAGAATTCACGAAGGAGAGAGAGAGAGAGATGAATGGAAAGAAACAGGAAGGGAGAGAAAGCTGGAGATAGGTGAAAAATACTGGAGAGAGAGAGAGAGAAAAACTCAGAGAGAAATGGACAGAATGGGGAAGAAAGCTGTGGAGGGAAGACAAGTGTAAAGGCTGAACTTCAGAAAATTGAATTGTAATGTCCTGTGTGAAACTTATTGAACATTCGGGTAAATCACTCTCTCCCACCCCTGTTATTCTGGATTTATATCAAACTTTTAGACAGCTTAATATTACAGATATTTAATTTACTCTTTGCCACCCACCAAAGTGTTAATGTGTTTGTGGCTAATTACAAAGCCCAGATATTTTAATCCCAGGGTTTTAAACTCCAGCCCCCCCACACCCCACAATCTAACCAGAACTGGTTCATCCGAGGAAGCGAGATTAAAATTAAATTTGGATCGGGATAATAAAGAGACAACAACTCACGTGTGGTCTATAGAACAGAACTCAGTCCATCCATCCTCCTCTGGAGAAAAGCCCCTTGTCCAAGGATTCCCAGTGCCATTGCAGTCTTCAAAATTCAAATCCCTGGGGAGAAGAGAAAATAATTAATTAAAATACCAGAACGTGTTTAAATTAAACAGCACAAGAGCCCAGGATTCCCCCTTCTCAGATCTTACTGAGAGATTGTTCAGCTAAATATTATTTAGTTGGGGAAGAGAGAGAATTTAATTAATTTAAATACTAGAAAATGTTTAAATTAAATAGCGCAAGAGGCAGGATTCCCCTTTCATACACCTTATTGTGAGATTGTTCAGCTAAATATTAATTCCTTGGGAAGAGAGAAAGAATCTAATTCACTTAAAGACTAGAAGATGTTGAAATTAAATAGCACAATAGACAAGGATTCCTCCTTGTTAGATTTGACTGAGAGATTGTCCAATTAAATATTAATTCTTAATATTAAAGGTCTTTTCAAAGACTTCTGGATGAATACATGGGATTTAATAGGATTGAAATTTATAGGTAGGCTTAGTAGGTAGAGATATGATCAGTGCAACTTGTGGGCTGAAGGGCCTGTTTGTGCTGTAGCTTTTCAATGATTCTATGTTTGTATAATTCTTAACTCCTTGGGAAGAGAGAGAGAATATATTTAATTTAAATACCAGAACATGTTTAAATTAAATAGCACAAGAACCCAGGATTGCCCCCTTCTCAGATCTTACTGAGAGATAGTTCAGCTAAATATTCCAGGGAGAGAGAATAAAAAAGAGGAAAATGGAGGGAAAGAGAGAGAGTAAGTAGAGAGAAATAGACAGAATGGGGGAAAAGCTGTGGAGAGGATGGATGAAAATCTGAATGTCTGAAAGCTGAAGTTCAAAGGTCTCTGTGAATTTTATTTAACAATTAGGAACAGCGCCCTGTCTCCCATCCCCTGTTATTTTAGATTGAAAACAAACTTACAGACAGTTTCATCAATAATTTACACTTTGCCACCCACCAAAGGGTTAACGTGTTTGTGGCTAATTACAAACCAGGATATTTTAACCCCAGGGTTTTAAACTCCAGCACTGCCCCCCCCCCACCTTCCCCAAAAGTCCCACAATCTAACCAGAACTGGTTCATCCGAGGAAGCGAGATTAAAATTAAACCTGGATCGTGATAATAAAGAGACAACTCACGTGTGGCCTATAGAACAAGACTCAGTCCATCCATCCTCCTCTGGAGAAAAGCCCCTTGTCCAAGGATTCCCAGTCCCATTGCAGTCTTCAAAATTCAAATCCCTGGGGATAAGAGAAAATAACTAATTAAAATACAAAAACATGTTTAAATTAAACAGCTCAAGAGCCCAGGATTCCCCCTTCTCAGTTACACTATCTCTCAGTAAAATCTAAGTATTAATTCGAGGGGAAAAGAGAGAGAAATATATTAAAATACCAGAAAATGTTGAAATTAAACAGCACCAAGAGCCAAGGATTCCCCCTTGTTAGATTTGACTGAGAGATTGTCCAACTAAATATTAATTCTTAATATTAAAGGTCTTTTAAAAGACTTCTTGATGAATACATGGGATTTAATAGGATTGAAATTTATAGGTAGGCTTAGTCGGTAGAGATATGATCAGTGCAAATTGTGGGCTGAAGGGCCTGTTTGTGCTGTAGCTTTTCAATGATTCTATGTTTCTATAATTCTTAACTCCTTGGGAAGAGAGAGAGAATATAATTAATTTAAATACCAGAACATGTTTAAATTAAATAGCACAAGAACCCAGGATTGGCCCCTTCTCAGATCTTACTGAGAGATTGTTCAGCTAAATATTAGTTCCTGGGAGAGAGAATAAAAAAGAGAGGAAAATGGAGGGAAAGAGAGAGAGTAAGTAGAGAGAAATAGACAGAATGGGGGAAAAGCTGTGGAGAGGATGGAATGAAAATCTGAATGTCTGAAAGCTGAAGTTCAAAGGCCTCTGTAAATCAGATGAGACATTCTCCTTGTTCACACCCCACCACCACCTCTTGCCTGCTGTGAGCCCCCAGTCTCTACCCTGTGTGTGTGTGTGTGTCTGCATCATCCCAAATCTGCAGAAAGGCTGAAACTGCCTGTTAAAACAAAGCCAAACACTCTTTAAAACAAAATCCCTGTGGTGCACAGCAAGATCCCAGAAGGTGAAGTCAGATGTGCTGAGTTTTTTTTTAATTTGGGAAATGTTTATACAAAAAGAGAGAGAGAGTGAGGCACGGAGAGGCTGAGACAGTGAAATCCCCCCCACCTCTCCTGGGATCCTCAGAATTAAACTGAAGCCCCCTCCCTCTAACAGTCTGTGTCTCTCCCTGCATCTAACCCACACCTCCAGCTGTTTCCATCCCCCTCTTTCCCCACCCCCCCCAGTCTCTGTTTCCAACTGTTTCTGTGAGAAGAGAGAGAGAGACATAGAGAGAGAGAAAGAGAGAGAGAGAGAAACAGAGGAGAGAGAGATAAGGAGAGACAGAGAGAGACAAGGAGGGAGCGACACAGATAAAGAGAGAGAGAGAGATAGAAATTTGACAATTAATTGTGTCTGGTCACATTATTGAGTGTCATTTAATTTGGAGATTTATTTATACAAAAAGAGAGGCAGAGAGAGGAGCCTTTGCGATCCCTGAGTCATATTTTGTTTAAAAATAAAAAGTATTTTTATTTGTGCACACACTGGGCCTGCAAAAGCCGCAGGCCCAGTATGTGCACAGCAAGATCCCACTGATGCAGCAGCAATGTGAATCTAAATCAGATGGGACACTGTCCTCCCCCACACAGCCCCAACCCTCTTGCCTGCTGTGAGCCCCCAATCCTTACCCTACCCTGTGTATGTGTGTGTGTGTCTGCATCATTGCCAAATCTGCAGAAAGGCTGAAACTGCCTGTTAAATCAAAGCCAACCACTCTGTAAAACAAAATCCCTGTGGTGCACAGCAAGATCCCACAAGGTGCAGGCAGCTGTGTTGAGTGTTTTTCAATTTGGGAAATTTAACTTTAAAACCTCTCTCTATCTCTGTGTCTCTGTCTGAATTCAGACCCCAGGTCAGTGCCAGATTGAGAGGGGGTCAGTATTGAGCAGAATGGACAGACAGTTTGATATAAAGTTGGAAGAAACTCCAGGGAGTGTTTGTGACCATGTTGGGGGTTTTGGAAAGGTCAGTGTGTAACAAGCTGAGGGAAGGGGTTTCCAGTTCACATCTTGCTGCTGTTTGGGGCAATGGGAGTTCCCTTTGCATTTACAGGGAGCTCTGAAACCCCAGGGCTTTCTGCCTGCCTCTGTTTGAACAATTTCATATGTTTAAACACTCAGACCTCTGGCCCTTGTTGGGAACATCAGAATAACTCACTGCCCACCACCCCCCAGTACACACCCGCCCAAACCCCCACCCTGTGTGTGTGTTGTCCCAAGTCTGGAGACTTCCCTACAGTCCCCTGAAAGTTTTTAAACTCCCTCTGAGAAACCCCCCCCGCCTTTTAAAACAAAATTCCTGTCGTGCACAGCAAGATCCCACAAGGTGCAGTCAGCTGTGTTCAATGTTTTTTACTTTGGGAAATGTTTATACAGAAAGACAGAGAGAGTGTGAGGGAAAGAGAGGCTGAGACAGTGAAATCAATCCCCCCCACCCTCGGGACACCCAGAATGAAAATTACACAGCACAAATTGCCAGAGAGACATTCTGGTGAATGATAGGGAAGAATGCTAGTGAGAGACAGAGACATTATGGAGAGTGATAGACAGATAGGGGAGAATTCACGAAAGAGAGAGAGAGAGATGAATGGAAAGAAACAGGAAGGGAGAGAAAGCTGGAGATAGGTGAAAAGTACTGGAGAGAGAGAGAGACAGAGAGAAACTCAGAGAGAAATGGACAGAATGGGGAAGAAAGCTGAGGAGGGGAAGACAAGTGTAAAGGCTGAACTTCAGAAAATTGAATTGTAATATCCTGAGTGAAACTTATTGAACATTCGGGTAAATCACTCTCTCCCACCCCTGTTATTCTGGATTTATATCAAACTTTTAGACAGCTTAATATTACAGATATTTAATTTTACTCTTTGCCACCCACCAAAGTGTTAATGTGTTTGTGACTAATTACAAAGCCCAGATATTTTAATCCCAGGGTTTTAAACTCCAGCACCCCCACACCCCACAATCTAACCAGAACTGGTTCATCCGAGGAAGCGAGATTAAAATTAAATTTGGATCGGGATAATAAAGAGACAACAACTCACGTGTGGCCTATAGAACAGAACTCAGTCCATCCATCCTCCTCTGGAGAAAAGCCCCTTGTCCAAGGATTCCCAGTCCCATTGCAGTCTTCAAAATTCAAATCCCTGAAGTGAAGAGAAAATAATTAATTCAAATACAAAAACATGTTTAAATTAAACAGCAGAAGAACACAGGATTCCCCCTTCTCAGATCTTACTGAGAGATTGTTCAGCTCAATATTATTTAGTTGGGGAAGAGAGAGAATTTAATTACTTTAAATACTAGAAAATGTTTAAATTAAATAGCACAAGAGGCAGGATTCGCCTTTCTCAGACCTTATCGTGAGATTGTTCAGCTAAATATTAATTCCTTGGGAAGAGAGAAAGAATCTAATTCATTTAAATACTAGAAGATGTTAAAATTAAATAGCACAATAGACAAGGATTCCCCCTTCTTAGATTTGACTGAGAGATTGTCCAACTAAATATTAGTTCTTAAGATTAAAGGTCTTTTAAAAGACTTCTGGATGAATACATGGGATTTAATAGGATTGAAATTTATAGGTAGGCTTAGTAGGTAGAGATATGATCAGTGCAACTTGTGGACTGAAGGGCCTGTTTGTGCTGTAGCTTTTCAATGATTCTATATTTCTATAATTCTTAACTCCTTGGGAAGAGAGAGAGAATATAATTAATTTAAATACCAGAACATGTTTAAATTAAATAGCACAAGAACCCAGGATTGCCCCCTTCTCAGATCTCACTGAGAGATTGTTCAGCTAAATATTAATTCCTGGGAGAGAGAGAATAAAAAAGAGAGGAAAATGGAGGGAAAGAGAAAGAGTAAGTAGAGAGAAATAGACAGAATGGGGGAAAAGCTGTGGAGAGGATGGAATGAAAATCTGAATGTCTGAAAGCTGAAGTTCAAACGCCTCTGTGAATTTTATTTAACAATTAGGAACAGCGCTCTGTCTCCCATCCCCTGTTATTTTACATTGAAAACAAACTTACAGACAGTTTCATCAATAATTTACGCTTTTCCACCCACCAAAGGGTTAACGTGTTTGTGGCTAATCACAAACCAGGACATTTTAACCCTAAGGTTTTAAACTCCAGCACTGCCCCCCCCCCCACCCTCCCCAAACCTTCCCCAAACGTCCCACAATCTAACCAGAACTGGTTCAAACAAGGAAGCGAGATTAAAATTAAAGCTGGACCGGGATAATAAAGAGACAACAACTCACTTGTGGCCTATAGAACAGGACTCAGTCCATCCATCCTCCTCTGGAGAAAAGCCCCTTGTCCAAGGATTCCCAGTCCCATTGCAGTCTTCAAAATTCAAATCCCTGGGGAGAAGAGAAAATAACTAATTAAAATACAAAAACATGTTTAAATTAAACAGCACAAGAGCCCAGGATTCCCCCTTCTCAGTT
>JAGIQG010000621.1:0-20000 GCA_024679065.1 Sphyrna mokarran | reverse complement strand
TCTCACACACACTCCCTCTCTCACACACACACTCCCTGGCTCTCACACACACACTTTTTTTTTACTCCCTCTCTCACACACACATTCCCTCTCTCACACACGCAACCTCCCTCTCTCTACACACACACACACTCCCTCTCTCAACACACACCACTCCCTCTCTCACAACACTTTACACACACACACTCCCTCTCTCTTACACACACACCTTCTCTCTTCTCACACACACACACCTCCCTCTCTCTTCTCACACACACACATTCTCTTTTCACACACCACCTCCCTCTCTTTCTCACCACACACTTTTACACACACATTACTCCCTCTGTCACACACAATACCTCCTCTCTCTCAACACACACACACACACACCTCCCTCTCTCAACACACATTTTACAACACACACTCCCTCTCTCACACACACATACTCCCTCTCTCACAGCACACATACTCCCTCTCTAACACACACACACTCCCTCTCTCACACACACACACTCCCTCTTACACACACACACTCTTGCTCTCTCAACACACTCACACTCTCTCTCTCTCTCTCTCTCTCTCACACACACACACACACAATCTCCCTCTCACGCACACATACTCTCTCTCACGCATATACACTCCCTCTCTCACACAGCCTGAAACAGCTGCATGTAGAAACAAAGATTTGGAAAATGTGATTCATATCAAAGAGAGGAAGGGAGTGCGGCCTCACTGACTTGCAGGTGTGTGGGGGATGTGGGGATGAATGCAGACCGCAACATGTTAGAATATTGCCCCTGGTTCCATTCACACACACACACACACACACACACACACACACACCCAGATCCTCCGGCACTGAGCTGCCACTGGAAGAAGCCCAGGTGTTTCTTGCTGCAGCACCCAGAACTATCTCCCCCTGGGGCAGTTGGAGTTGAATGTTTACTAGGCTGATTCCTTGGGGATGGTGGGACTGATGTATGGGGAGAGATTGACAATGTGAGGGTTGTTTTCACTGCATTTCAGAGGGCGGGGGTGGGGGGGAATTCTCATAGAGAGACTTATAAAATCCTAACAGGAGAGTGTGCCTGTAAACGAGGATGTTGCCTGGTTTGGAAGGTAAGTCTCACCAGGAAAGGCTGAGAGAACCATAGAAAATTACAGCTCAGAAACAGTCCTTTTGGCCCCTCTTATCTGTGCTGAACCATTTTTCTGCCTAGTCCCGCTGACCCTGCACCTGGACCATATCCCTCCACACCCCTCTCATCCATGAACCTGTCCAAGTTTTTCTTAAATGTTAAAAGTGAGTGTTAAAAAAATGTTCAAACTTTATCCTGCAGCTCATTCCACACTCCCACCACTCTCTGTGTGAAGAATCCCCTAATATTCTCTTAAAACTTTTCTCCTTTCCCTCTTATCCCCTGACCTCTGGTTTTATTTCTCCCCTAGCCTCAGTGGGGAAAAATCCTGCTTGCATACGCTCTAACTATACCCATCTCAACTTATGCACATCTATCAAATCTCCCCTCATTCTTCTACACTCCGGGGAATAAAACTCTGAGCTATTCAATCTCTCTCTGTAACTCAGCTCCTCAAATCCCGGCAACTCTTCGTGGGGGTGTCGGGGAACGTTTTGGGGGGTTGTGTTTGAGGGGGGGGTATTTGGGGAGGGTTTGGGTGGGGGTGTTGGTGGGGAGATGTTGGGGGGGATCTTGGAGGAGATTGTTGTGGGAGTGTTGGGGGTTTGCTCAGGGGCGTTGGGGGAGATGATGTGGGAGGTATTGGGACCAATATTGGGGAGAGGTATTGGGAGGGATGTTGGGAGGGGGTATTGGGGAAGGTATTGCGGGGGTGTTGGGGAGAGGTGTTGGGGGGATGTTGTGGGGTGTTTTGTGGGGGTGTTTTGGCGGGTGTTCTGGGATGTGTTGTGGGCTGTGTTGGGGTCTGAGGGGCATGGGGGTGGCGGGGGTGTTGGGAGGATGTTGGGAAGATGTTGGGGTTTTTGGGGGAGTGTTGGGGGATGTTAGGGGATGGTAAGGGGGAGCTGTTGGGTGGGGAGATGACAGAGAGAGAGAGAGAGAAAAGAGAAGAAGAGAGAGACTCAGGGAGAGACGCAGAGAGAGACAGAGACAGACGGAGAGAGACAGTGAGAGAAACAGAAAGGCAGACAGAGACACAGGGAGAAAGAGAAACAGAGACAGAGAGACAGAAAAAGAGACAGAGAGAGAGAGAGAAAAAAAAGAGAGTGAGAGATTGGGGAAAATTTAATTTAAGCTTCAATTGTGCAAACCTCAGAGAGAGGGCGTGAGAGAGATTTAATTCCGGTTTGAACTGTGTACCGTGAGAGAGAGGTGATATATCAGGGAGAGAGGGAGATTTAATTGGTGCTTACAGTGCTGTGAACTCCGGAAGGCGAGGGAGAGGGAGAGGCAGGAGGGAGAATTATTTGTGTTAAATCCGGAGAGAGACAGAGAGACGAAGGAAGAGACTGAACTGTTCGTAAAATTGTGTACAATCGGAGAGAGAAAAAGAGAGACAGAGGAAAAAAGACAGAGAGAGACAGACAGACAGACAGAGAGAGAGTCAGAGAAAGACAGAGAGGGGCAGAGACAGACAGAGAATAGTTCATATCTCAATCTTTTTATATCCTGATAATGACATGTAACTGATGATTACATTGTATAAAACCCGTGGGGAGAGAACATAATTTATGGGGAGGCTATGTAAGGATTAGAGAGAGAGAGTGAGAGAGAAACATATAATGAAGGGAACTTCAAGATCGGGAAAGAGAGAGGAGAAGGTTTGATTGTAATTTTATATGTGCTCAAACCTACAGAGAGAAGAGATAATACATTCATGCTCACATTTTGTAATTATCAGATAGAGAGAGATTGAATTGTAGATTAAACTGTTTTAAAATAACACAGTTTAATTTACACTTCAATCTCTCTCTATCTGGAGAGAGAGAGATTTAATTGTAGTTTAAATTGTGTTAGAATCTGCGGGGAGAGGGATTTAATTGTACATTAAACTGTGTTAGAATCTGGAGAGAGAGAGATTTAATTGTATATTAAACTGTATTAGAATATGGAGAGAGAGATTTCATTGTAGATTAAACTGTGATAGAATCTGGGGGGAGAGGGATTTAATTGTAGATTAAACTGTGTTAGAATCTGGAGAGAGAGAGATTTAATTGTAGATTAAACTGTGTTAGAATCTGGAGAGGGAGAGATTTAATTGTAGTTTAAACTGTGTTAGAATCTGGAGAGGGAGAGATTTAATTGTAGATTAAACTGTGTTAGAATTGGAGAGAGAGATTTATTGTAGTTAACTTGTTAGAATTGGGGAGAGGATTTATTGTAGTTAACTGTGTTAGAATTGGAGAGAGAGAGATTTATGTAGTTAACTGTGTTAGATTGGGGGGGTTTTTGTTGGAGAGAGAGGATTTAATGTAGTTTAACTTGTTAGAATTGGAGAGAGAGAGATTTATTGTAGTTAAACTTGTTAGATATGGTTAGAATCTGGAGGTAGAGAGAGATTTAATGTAGTTTAAACTGTGTTAGAATCTGGAGAGAGAGAGATTTAATTGTAGTTTAAACTGTGTTAGAATATGGAGAGAGAGAGATTTAATTGTAGTTTAAACTGTTAGAATCTGGAGAGAGAGAGATTTAATTGTAGATTAAACTGTGTTAGAATCTGGAGGAGAGAGAGATTTAATTGTAGTTTAAACTGTGTTAGAATCTGGAGAGAGAGAGATTTAATTGTAGTTTAAACTGTGTTAGAATCTGGAGAGAGAGAAATTTAATTGTAGTTTAAACTGTGTTAGAATATGGAGAGAGAGAGATTTAATTGTAGATTAAACTGTGTTAGAATCTGGAGAGAGAGAGATTTAATTGTAGTTTAAACTGTGTTAGAATCTGGAGAGAGAGAGATTTAATTGTAGTTTAAACTGTGTTAGAATCTGGAGAGAGAGAGATTTAATTGTAGTTTAAACTGTGTTAGAATCTGAGAGAGAGAGAGATTTAATTGTAGATTAAACTGTGTTAGAATCTGGAGAGAGAGAGATTTAATTGTAGATTAAACTGTGTTAGAATCTGGAGAGAGAGAGATTTAATTGTAGATTAAACTGTGTTAGAATCTGGAGAGAGAGAGAGAGATTTAATTGTAGTTTAAACTGTGTTAGAATCTGGAGAGAGAGAGATTTAATTGTAGTTTAAACTGTGTTAGAATCTGGAGAGAGAGAGATTTAATTGTAGATTAAACTGTGTTAGAATCTGGAGAGAGAGAGATTTAATTGTAGTTTAAACTGTGTTAGAATCTGGAGAGAGAGAGATTTAATTGTAGTTTAAACTGTGTTAGAATCTGGAGAGAGAGAGATTTAATTGTGGATTAAACTGTGTTAGAATCTGGGGGGAGAGAGAGAGATTTAATTGTGGATTAAACTGTGTTAGAATCTGAAGAGAGAGAGATTTAATTGTAGATTAAACTTTGTTAGAATCTGGAGAGAGAGAGATTTAATTGTAGTTTAAACTGTGTTAGAATCTGAAGAGAGAGAGAGATTTAATTGTAGTTTAAACTGTGTTAGAATCTGAAGAGAGAGAGATTTAATTGTAGATTAAACTTTGTTAGAATCTGGAGAGAGAGAGATTTAATTGTAGATTAAACTGTGTTAGAATCTGGAGGTAGAGAGAGAGAGATTTAATTGTAGTTTAAACTGTGTTAGAATCTGGGGAGAGAGAGAGATTTAATTGTAGTTTAAACTGTGTTAGAATCTGAAGAGAGAGAGAGATTTAATTGTGGATTAAACTGTGTTAGAATCTGAAGAGAGAGAGATTTAATTGTAGTTTAAACTGTGTTAGAATCTGGGGGGAGAGAGATTTAATTGTAGTTTAAACTATGTTAGAATCTGAAGAGAGAGAGAGATTTAATTGTGAATTAAACTGTGTTAGAATCTGGGGGGAGAGAGAGAGATTTAATTGTGGATTAAACTGTGTTAGAATCTGAAGAGAGAGAGATTTAATTGTAGATTAAACTTTGTTAGAATCTGGAGAGAGAGAAATTTAATTGTAGTTTAAACTGTGTTAGAATCTGAAGAGAGAGAGAGATTTAATTGTAGTTTAAACTGTGTTAGAATCTGAAGAGAGAGATTTAATTGTAATTTAAACTGTGTTAGAATCTGAAGAGAGAGAGATTTAATTGTGGATTAAACTGTGTTAGAATCTGAAGAGAGAGAGAGATTTAATTGTAGTTTAAACTGTGTTAGAATTTGGAGAGAGAGAGATTTAATTGTAGATTAAACTGTGTTAGAATCTGGAGAGAGAGAGAGATTTAATTGTAGTTTAAACTGTGTTAGAGTCTGAAGAGAGAGAGAGATTTAATTGTAGTTTAAACTGTGTTAGAATCTGGAGAGAGAGAGAGATTTAATTGTAGTTTAAACTATGTTAGAATCTGGAGAGAGAGAGATTTAATTGTAGATTAAACTGTGTTAGAATCTGGAGAGAGAGAGAGATTTAATTGTAGTTTAAACTGTGTTAGAATCTGGAGAGAGAGAGATTTAATTGTAGATTAAACTGTGTTAGAATCTGGAGGTAGAGAGAGAGAGATTTAATTGTAGATTAAACTGTGTTAGAATCTGAAGAGAGAGAGATTTAATTGTAGATTAAACTGTGTTAGAATCTGGGGGGAGAGAGAGATTTAATTGTAGATTAAACTGTGTTAGAATCTGGAGAGAGAGAGATTTAATTGTAGTTTAAACTGTGTTAGAATCTGGATAGAGAGAGATTTAATTGTATATTAAACTGTGTTAGAATCTGGAAAGGGAGAGATTTCATTGTAGATTAAACTGTGTTAGAATCTGGAGAGAGAAAGATTTAATTGTATATTAAACTGTGTTAGAATCTGGAGAGAGAGAGATTTAATTGTAGATTAAACTGTGTTAGAATCTGGAGAGAGAGAGATTTAATTGTAGATTAAAACTGTGTTAGAATCTGGAGTGAGAGAAAGATTTAATTGTAGTTTCAACTATGTTAGAATCTGGATAGAGAGATTTAATTGTAGATTAAACTGTTATAATCTGGAGAGAGATCGAGAGATTTAATTGTAGTTTAAACTGTGTTAGAATCTGGATAGAGAGAGAGATTTAATTGTAGTTCAAAATGTGTTAGAACCTGGATAGAGAGAGAGATTTAATTGTAGTTGAAAATGTGTTAGAACCTGGATAGAGAGAGGGATTTAATTATAGTTGAAAATGTGTTAGAACCTGGATAGAGAGAGAGATTTAATTGTAGATTAAACTGTGTTAGAATCTGGACAGAGAGAGATTTAATTGTAGATTAAAACTGTGTTAGAATCTGGAGTGAGAGAAAGATTTAATTGTAGTTTAAACTATGTTAGAATCTGGATAGAGAGATTTAATTGTAGATTAAACTGTTATAATCTGGAGAGAGAGAGATTTAATTGTAGTTGAAAATGTGTTAGAATCTGGATAGAGAGAGGGATTTAATTGTAGTTGAAAATGTGTTAGAATCTGGATAGAGAGATTTAATTGTAGATTAAACTGTTATAATCTGGAGAGAGAGAGGGATTTAATTGTAGTTGAAAATGTGTTAGAATCTGGAGAGAGAGAGGGATTTAATTGTAGTTTAAACTGTGTTAGAACCTGGATAGAGAGAGGGATTTAATTGTAGTTCAAAATGTGTTAGAACCTGGATAGAGAGAGAGATTTAATTGTAGTTGAAAATGTGTTAGAATCTGGATAGAGAGAGGGATTTAATTGTAGTCGAAAATGTGTTAGAAGCTGGATAGAGAGAGAGATTTAATTGTAGTTTAAACTGTGTTAGAATCTGGAGAGAGAGAGAGAAATTTAATTGTAGTTTAAACTGTGTTAGAATCTGAGGAGAGAGAGAGATTTAATTGTATTTTAAATTGTGTTTGAATCTGGAGTGAGAGATTTAATTGTATTTAAAATCTGTTAGAATCTGGAGAGAGAGATTTAATTGTAGTTGAAATTGTGTTTGAATCTGAGGAGAGAGAGAAATTTAATTGTAGTTTAAACTGTGTTAGTGTCTGGAGAGAGAGATTTAATTATAGTTTTAAGTGTGATAGAATCTGGATGGAGAGAGAGATTTAATTGTAGTTTAAATTATGTTAGAATCTGGCAAGAGTGAGAGAGATTTAATTGTATTTTAAATTGTGCTGGAATCTGGAGTGTGGGAGAGATTGAATTGTAGCTTAAACTGTGTTAGAATCTGGGCAGAGATTTGATTGTAGTTTCAATTATGTAACAGTCTTCGGGGAAAAGATTTAATTATAGTTGAAGTTCTGTGAAATGCGAGACACAGGAAGCGAGGTGTAACTGTTCATTAAAGAGTACAAAGTTTGGAAAGATACACATTTAATTCATGCTTCAACTATGTACAAAGTAGAGAGAGGCAGAGATTAACCTACCTTTGACATACATGTAATCCAGCAGGGAGAGAAAGAGAGAGTGGGAGAGATGCTTAATTTATCTACACACTCCAGAGAGGAGAGAGAGAATGGGTAAGAGAAACACTTAATTCAGGTTTAAAATGTATACAATTCAGAGAGTGGAGAGAGAGAGAGACATTTAACTGGGATTTAAAATGTATACAATTCAGGGAGTGAAGAGTGAGAGACATTTAATGAGATTTAAAATGTATACAATTCAGAGAGAGAGAGAGAGATATTTAACTGAGATTTAAAATGTATACAATTCAGAGAGAGAGAGATTTAATTGAGATTTTAAATGTATACAATTCAGAGAGAGAGAGAGATTTAACTGAGATTTAAAATGTATACAATTCAGAGAGAGAGAGATATTTAACTGAGATTTAAAATGTATACAATTCAGAGAGTGGAGAAACAGAGAGAGACATTTAACTAAGATTTAAAATGTATACAATTCAGAGAGTGAAGAGAGAGTGGGGGACATTTAACTAGGATTTAAAATGTATACAGTTCAGAGAGAGAGAGAGACATTTAACTGTGATTTAAAATGTATACAGTTCAGAGAGAGAGAGAGACATTTAACTGAGATTTAAAATGTATACAATTCAGAGAGTGAAGAGAGAGTGGGTGACATTTAACTAGGATTTAAAATGTATACAGTTCAGAGAGGGAGAGAAACATTTAACTGAGATTTAAAATGTATACAATTCAGAGAGTGGAGAACCAGAGAGAGACATTTAACTGAAATTTAAAATGTACACAGTTCAGAGAGAGAGAGACATTTAACTATGATTTTAAAATGTATACAGTTCAGAGAGAGAGAGATATTTAACTGTGATTTAAAATGTATACAGTTCAGAGAGAGAGAGACATTTAACTGTGATTTTAAAATGTATACAGTTCAGAGAGAGAGAGATATTTAACTGTGATTTTAAAATGTATACAGTTCAGAGAGAGAGAGACATTTAACTGTGATTTAAAATGTAAACAATTCATAGAGTGAAGAGAGAGAGACATTTAACTGTGATTTAAAATGTATACAGTTCATAGAGAGAGAGAGACATTTAACTGTGATTTAAAATGTATACAGTTCATAGAGAGAGAGAGACATTTAACTGTGATTTAAAATGTATACAGTTCAGAGAGAGAGAGAGACATTTAACTGTGATTTAAAATGTAAACAATTCATAGAGTGAAGAGAGAGAGACATTTAACTGTGTTTAAAATGTATACAGTTCAGAGAGAGAGAGAGACATTTAACTGTGATTTAAAATGTAACAGTTCATAGAGAGAGAGAGACATTTACTGTGATTAAAATGTATACAGTTCAGAGAGAGAGAGAGAGACATTTAACTGTGATTTAAAATGTATACGTTCAGAGAGAGAGAGACATTTAACTGTGATTTAAAATGTATACAGTTCAGAGAGAGAGAGAGACATTTAACTGTGATTTAAAATGTATACAGTTCAGAGAGAGAGAGACATTTAACTGTGATTTTAAAATGTATACAGTTCAGAGAGAGAGAGACATTTAACTGTGATTTAAAATGTAAACAATTCATAGAGTGAAGAGAGAGAGAGACATTTAACTGTGATTTTAAAATGTATACAGTTCAGAGAGAGAGAGACATTTAACTGTGATTTAAAATGTATACAGTTCAGAGAGAGAGAGACATTTAACTGATTAAAATGTAACATTCATGAGTGAAGAGAGAGAGAGACATTTAACTGTGATTTAAAATGTATACAGTTCAGAGAGGAGAGACATTTAACTGTGATTTAAATGTATACAGTTCAGAGAGAGAGAGAGACATTTACTGTGATTTAAAATGTATACAGATTCAGAGAGAGAGAGAGACATTTAATGTGATTTAAAATGTATACAGTTCAGAGAGAGAGAGACATTTAACTGTGATTTAAAATGTATACAGTTCAAAGAGAGAGAAGACATTTAAATGTGATTTAAAATGTATACAGTTCAGAGGAGAGAGACATTTAACTGTGATTTAAAATGTATACAGTTCAGAGAGAGAGAGAGACAATTAACTGTGATTTAAAATGTATACAGTTCAGAGTGAGAGAGACATTTAACTGTGATTTAAAATGTATACAGTTCAGAGAGAGAGAGACAATTAACTGTGATTTTAAAATGTATACAGTTCAGAGAGAGAGAGACATTTAACTGTGATTTAAAATGTATACAGTTCAGAGAGAGAGAGACATTTAACTGTGATTTAAAATGTATACAGTTCAGAGAGAGAGAGACATTTAACTGTGATTTAAAATGTATACAGTTCATAGAGAGAGAGAGACATTTAACTGTGATTTAAAATGTATACAGTTCAGAGAGAGAGAGACATTTACCTGTGATTTGAAATGTATACAGTTCATAGAGTGAAGAGAGAGTGAGGGACATTTAACTGGGATTTAAATTGTATACAGTTCAGAGAGAGAGAGACATTTAACTGTGATTTAAAATGTATACAATTCATAGAGTGAAGAGAGAGTGAGGGACATTTAACTGTGATTTAAAATGTATACAATTCACAGAGAGAGAGAGATATTTAACTATGATTTCAAATGTATACAATTCAGAGAGAGAGAGAGATTTAACTGTGATCTAAAATGTATACAATTCAGATAGAGAGAGAGACATTTAACTGGGATTTAAAATATATACAATTCAGAGAGTACACAGAGAGAGAGAAGGAGAGATTTAACTGTGATTTAAAATGTATACAATTCAGAGAGAGAGAAATATGGGGAGAGAAGGAGAGGTTTAATTTATGTTATAAAATTTGTAAAATTCAGAGGGCAGGCAGGCAGGGAGAGATTTAATTTATATTTTAACATGTTTAAAATTTGGAGAGGAAAGTGAGAGAAACAGAGAGAGACAGAAAGATTTAATTGATGCTAAAATGCATACATTTCAGTGTGAGAAAAAGAGAGAGAGATTTAATTTATATTTTAAAATGTATAAAAATTCCAAGAGTGTGGGGAGAGACAGAAAGAGAAAGAGGGGGAGGTTTAATTTACATTTTAAAATGTATAAAATTCAGGGGAGAGAGAGAGAGAATTAGTTATTGTTAAGATATATAAAATTCCGAGAGAAGAGAGAGATGGAGTGGCATAGAGGGGGAAAGGAGAGGCGGAGAGAGGGGCAGAGAGAGGAGACAGACAGAGATAAACAGATTTAACAGGGAGAAAGAGAGACAATTACTTTAAATGTTAAAATGTACAAAATTCGGAAAGAGAGAGAACGAGAGAGAGACCTTTAATATAAATTAAATCTCTCTCCCCCTCTTCAGTCTATGAATTATATATATTTTAACACATCAGTTAAAGGTATGTAAATATTCAGAAAGAGAGAGAGAGAGAGACAGTTAGTTTATATTAAAGGTAGATATAACTCAGAGAGAGAGAGAGAGATGGTTAGTTTATATTAAAGGTAGATATAACTCAGAGAGAGAGAGAGATGGTTAGTTTATATTAAAGGTAGGTATAACTCAGACAGAGAGAGAGAGATGGTTAGTTTATATTAAAGGTAGATATAACTCAGAGAGAGAGAGATGGTTAGTTTATATTAAAGGTAGATATAACTCAGAGAGAGAGAGATGGTTAGTTTATATTAAAGGTAGATATAACTCAGAGAGAGAGAGGTGGTTAGTTTATATTAAAGGTAGATATAACTCAGAGAGAGAGAGAGAGATGGTTAGTTTATATTAAAGGTAGGTATAACTCAGAAAGAGAGAGAGATGGTTAGTTTATATTAAAGATGGGTATAACTCAGAAAGAGAGAGACAATTAGTTTATATTAAAGATAGGTAAAATTCAGAGAAAGAGATTTAATTCATAGTTCAGGTAGATAAAATTCAGAGGGAGGCGTTTAATTTAAACTAAATATTCTTAAAATTCAGGGAGAGAGAGAGGGGGTGTTTAATTTAAATTTAATATTCGTAAAATTCAGCGAGAGAGAAAGAGGGAGGTGTTTAAACTAAATATTCATAAAATTCATAGGGAGAGACGGGGGGGTCGTTTAATTTAAACTAAATATTCATAAAATTCATAGGGAGAGACGGGGGGCGTTTAATTTAAACTAAATATTCTTAAAATTCATAGAGAGGCGTTTAATTTAAACTATATATTCTTAAAATTCATAGAGAGAGGCGCTTAATTTAAACTAAATATTTTTAAAATTCAGAGAGAGGGAGGCGTTTAATTTTAGCTAAATATTTTTAAAACTCAGAGGGAGAAAGAGCGAGAGGGGCGTTTAATTTAAACTAAATATTCGTAATTCAGAGAGCGAGGGAGACGTTTACTTTAAGCTAAATATTCTTAATTGAGAGAGAGAGAGAGGCGTTCAATTTAAACTAAATATTCTTAATTGAGAGAGAGAGGCGTTTAATTTAAACTAAACATTCTTAAAATTCAGAGAGAGAGAGGGAAGGAGGCGTTTAATTTAAACTAAATATTCTTAAAATTCAAAGAGAGAGAGAGAGAGGCGTTTAATTTAAACTAAATATTCTTAAAATTCAGAGAGACAGAGGGAAGGAGGCGTTTAATTTAAACTAAATATTCTTAATTGAGAGAGAGAGAGAGAGAGAGGCGTTTAATTTAAACTAAATATTCTTAAAATTCAGAGAGAGAGAGAGAGAGGAGTTTAATTTAAACTAAATATTCTTAAAATTCAGAGAGACAGAGGGAAGGAGGCGTTTAATTTAAACTAAATATTCTTAATTCAGAGAGAGAGAGAGAGAGAGGCGTTTAATTTAAACTAAATATTCTTAAAATTCAAAGAGAGAGAGAGAGAGGCGTTTAATTTAAACTAAATATTCTTAAAATTCAGAGAGACAGAGGGAAGGAGGCGTTTAATTTAAACTAAATATTCTTAATTCAGAGAGAGAGAAAGAGGGAGACATTGAATTCATTGTCTGAATCGGGTACAAATCGGAGAGAGAGAGATTTGAAATGAGAGACATTACAATTTCTGTTAACTTGTGTACGGATCAGTGAGAGGGAGGAGGTGGGTACGTAGGAGGTAGGTGGGTGGGTGGGGGGTCGAGGGGGGAATACATTTGTGTTTGAGATACATCAGATGCAGAATTTCGTGTACTCACTCCACTGGCAGCAGGTTCCAGCGTCTCGCTATCCACTGAATCCATCTACCCCTAACTTCCCAGTACACACACAGCTCACTCCCCAGAGCCCCACAGCTGCCTTTTGAGAAGGCGTTCGCGTTTAGCGGGGGCTGGAGAGAAGGAGATTTAACTGGTGTGTTAAACTGTGTAAACTCCACAGAGTGGAAGGGACAGAGGGGGGGGGGAGGCAGAATTAAACTATTATTTGACAATATATACAATTCATACAGGGACAGAGAGAGGGGGGGAGAATTAAACTATTATTTGATAATATATACAATTCATACAGGGACAGAAGAGGGGGGAGAATTAACTATTTTTTGATAATTATCAATTCATACGGGACAGAGGAGGGGGGAGATTAAATTTATTGATAATATATACAATTATACAGGGACAAGAGAGGGGGGGAGAATTAAACTATTATTTGATAATATATACAATTCATACAGGGACAGAGAGAGGGGGGAAATTAATATTATTTATATATATACATTCATACAGAGAGGGGGAGAATTAACTATTATTTGATAATATATACAATTCATACAGGGACAGAGAGAGGGGGGAATTAAACTATTATTTGATAATATATACAATTCATACAGGGACAGAGAGAGGGGGAGAATTAAACTATTATTTGATAATATATACAATTCATACAGGGACAGAGAGAGGGGGAGAATTAAACTATTATTTGATAATATATACAATTCATACAGAGACAGAGAGAGGGGGGAATTAAACTATTATTTGATAATATATACAATTCATACAGGGACGGGGGGGGGAGAATTAAACTATTATTTGATAATTATACAATTCATACAGGGACAGAGAGAGGGGGGAATTAACAATTATTTGATAATATATACAATTCATACAAAGGGGGGGGGGTTTTTTTTGTTTTTGGGGGGGGTTTTTTTGTTTTTGGGGGGGGGGGGTTTTTTTTTTTTTGGACAGAGAGAGGGGGGGAGAATTAACTATTATTTGATAATATATACATTCATACAGGGACAGAGAGGGTGGGGAGAATTAAACTATTATTTGATAATATATACAATTCATACAGAGACAGAGGGGGGGAGAATTAAACTATTATTTGATAATGTATACAATTCATACAGGGACAGAGAAAGGGGGGGAGAATTAAACAATTATTTGATAATATATACAATTCATACAGAGACAGAGAGAGGGGGGGAGAATTAAACTATTATTTGATAATATATACAATTCATACAGAGACAGAGAGAGGGGAGAATTAAACTATTATTTGATAATATATACAATTCTTACAGAGACAGAGGGGGAGAATTAAACTATTATTTGATAACATATACAATTCATACAGAGACAGAGAGAGGGGGGAATTAAACTATTATTTGATAATATATACAATTCATACAGAGACAGAGAGAGGGGGAGAATTAAACTATTATTTGATAATATATACAATTCATACAGAGACAGAGAGGGGGGGAATTAAACTATTATTTGATAATATATACAATTCATACAGAGACAGAGAGAGGGGGGGATTAAACTATTATTTGATAATATATTCAATTCATACAGGGACAGAGAGAGGGGGAGAATTAAACTATTATTTGATAATATATACAATTCATACAGGGACAGAGAGAGGGGGAGAATTAAACTATTATTTGATAATATATACAATTCATACAGAGACAGAGAGGGGGGGAATTAAACTATTTTTGATATATATACATTCATACAGGACAGGAGAGGGGGGGATTAAACTATTATTTGATAATATATACAATTCATACAGGGACAGAGAGAGGGGGGAATTAAACTATTATTTGATAATATATACAATTCATACAGGGACAGAGAGGGGGGAGAATTAAACTATTATTTGATAATATATACAATTCATACAGAGACAGAGAGAGGGGGGAATTAAACTATTATTTGATAATATATACAATTCATACAGGACAGAGAGAGGGGAGAATTAAACTATTATTTGATAATATATACAATTCTTACAGAGACAGAGGGGGAGAATTAAACTATTATTTGATAACATATACAATTCATACAGAGACAGAGAGAGGGGGGAATTAAACTATTATTTGATAATATATACAATTCATACAGAGACAGAGAGAGGGGGAGAATTAAACTATTATTTGATAATATATACAATTCATACAGAGACAGAGAGGGGGGGAATTAAACTATTATTTGATAATATATACAATTCATACAGAGACAGAGAGAGGGGGGGATTAAACTATTATTTGATAATATATTCAATTCATACAGGGACAGAGAGAGGGGGAGAATTAAACTATTATTTGATAATATATACAATTCATACAGGGACAGAGAGGGGGGGGAATTAAACTATTATTTGATAATATATACAATTCATACAGAGACAGAGAGAGGGGGAGAGAATTAAACTATTATTTGATAATATATACAATTCATACAGGGACAGAGAGAGGGGGAGAATTAAACTATTATTTGATAATATATACAATTCATACAGGGACAGAGAGAGGGGGAGAATTAAACTATTATTTGATAATATATACAATTCATACAGAGACAGAGAGAGGGGGGAGAGAATTAAACTATTATTTGATAATATATATAATTCATACAGGGACAGAGAGGGAGAGAGAGAGACAGAGACAGAAAGAGAGAGAAAATTAATTTATTGTTTGATAATATATAAAATTCACAGACAACGAGAGAGAGAGATTAAGTTCATGTTTAATATATAAAATTCTGAGAGAAGTAAGAAGGGCAGAGACAATTACTTTGTTTTAAACTATTTAAAATTCAGAAAAAGAGAGAGACAGACAGAGAAACAGATTCAGAGACAGAGACGAACAGAGAGAGAGGGGAGGGACAGACAGCGAGAATGAGAGAGAGAGACAAAGAGAGAGAGATTTAATCGATGTGTTAATCTGTATAAAATTCAGAGAGAGACAGGGAGAGGGCGGAGGAGACATTTAACTTGTGTTTCCAACTGTATAATATTTACGGAGGCAGGGAGAGAGAGAGAGAGAGACAGAGGGAGAGAGATTTAATGGTATGAATTCCAGACAGAGAGAAACACGCTGAGTGTTCAATCATTCCTGTGTGTTATTGTGTGTGTGTGTGTTATTGTATGTGTTTGTGTGTGTGTGTTATTGTATGTGTTTGTGTGTGTGTGTTATTGTATGTGTTTGTGTGTGTGTGTTTCTGTGTGTGTCTGTGTGTTATTGTATGTGTTTTTGTGTGTGTCTGTGTGTTATTGTATGTGTATTTGTGTGTGTGTGTCTGTGTGTTATTGTATGTGTTTTTGTGTGTGTCTGTGTGTTATTGTATGTGTATTTGTGTGTGTGTTTCTGTGTGTGTCTGTGTGTTATTGTATGTGTTTTTGTGTGTGTCTGTGTGTTATTGTATGTGTTTTTGTGTGTGTGTCTGTGTGTTATTGTATGTGTATTTGTGTGTGTTTCTGTGTGTGTCTGTGTGTTATTGTATGTGTATTTGTGTGTGTGTCTGTGTGTCTGTGTGTTATTGTATGTGTTTCTGTGTGTGTCTGTGTGTTATTGTATGTGTTTTTGTGTGTGTGTCTGTGTGTTATTGTATGTGTATTTGTGTGTGTGTCTGTGTGTCTGTGTGTTATTGTATGTGTATTTGTGTGTGTGTTTCTGTGTGTGTCTGTGTGTTATTGTATGTGTATTTGTGTGTGTGTCTGTGTGTTATTGTATGTGTATTTGTGTGTGTGTTTCTGTGTGTGTCTGTGTGTTATTGTATGTGTTTTTGTGTGTGTGTCTGTGTGTTATTGTATGTGTTTTTGTGTGTGTGTCTGTGTGTTATTGTATGTGTTTTTGTGTATGTGTATTTGTGTGTGTCTGTGTGTTATTGTATGTGTTTTTGTGTGTGTCTGTGTGTTATTGTATGTGTATTTGTGTGTGTTTCTGTGTGTGTCTGTGTGTTATTGTATGTGTATTTGTGTGTGTGTCTGTGTGTCTGTGTGTTATTGTGTGTGTTTCTGTGTGTGTCTGTGTGTTATTGTATGTGTTTTTGTGTGTGTGTCTGTGTGTTATTGTATGTGTATTTGTGTGTGTGTCTGTGTGTGTGTGTTTGTGTGTTATTGTATGTGTTTTTGTGTGTGTGTCTGTGTGTTATTGTATGTGTATTTGTGGTTTTCTGTGTGTTATTGTATGTGTATTTGTGTGTGTGTTTTCTGTGTGTGTCTGTGTGTTATTGTATGTGTATTTTGTGTGTGTGTCTGGTGTTATTGTATGTGGTTTTGTGTGTGTGTCTGTGTGTTATTGTATGTGTATTTGTGTGTGTGTCTGTGTGTTATTGTATGTGTATTTGTGTGTGTGTTTCTGTGTGTCTGTGTGTTATTGTATGTTTTTGTGTGTGTGTCTGTGTGTTATTGTATGTGTATTTGTGTGTGTGTCTGTGTGTTATTGTATGTGTTTTGTGTGTGTGTCTGTGTGTGTCTGTGTGTTATTGTATGTGTTTTTGTGTGTGTCTGTGTGTTATTGTATGTGTATTTGTGTGTGTTTCTGTGTGTGTCTGTGTGTTATTGTATGTGTATTTGTGTGTGTGTCTGTGTGTCTGTGTGTTATTGTATGTGTTTTTGTGTGTGTCTGTGTGTTATTGTATGTGTTTTTGTGTGTGTGTCTGTGTGTTATTGTATGTGTATTTGTGTGTGTGTCTGTGTGTCTGTGTGTTATTGTATGTGTATTTGTGTGTGTGTTTCTGTGTGTGTCTGTGTGTTATTGTATGTGTATTTGTGTGTGTGTCTGTGTGTTATTGTATGTGTATTTGTGTGTGTGTTTCTGTGTGTGTCTGTGTGTTATTGTATGTGTTTTTGTGTGTGTGTCTGTGTGTTATTGTATGTGTTTTTGTGTGTGTGTCTGTGTGTTATTGTATGTGTTTTTGTGTATGTGTTTTGTGTGTGTTTTTGTTGTTTTGTGTGTTTGTGTGTGTCTGTGTGTTATTGTATGTGTATTTGTGTGTGTGTCTGTGTGTGTGTGTTGTGTGTTATTGTATGTGTTTTTGTGTGTGTGTCTGTGTGTTATTGTATGTGTTTTGTGTGTGTGTCTGTGTGTTATTGTATGTGTATTTGTGTGTGTGTTTCTGTGTGTGTCTGTGTGTTATTGTATGTGTTTTGTGTGTGTCTGTTATTGTATGTGTTTTTGTGTGTGTGTCTGTGTGTTATTGTATGTGTATTTGTGTGTGTGTCTGTGTGTGTGTGTGTGTGTGTTATTGTATGTGTTTTTGTGTGTGTTTCTGTGTGTTATTGTATGTGTATTTGTGTGTGTGTTCTGTGTGTGTTCTGTGTGTTATTGTATGTTGTTTCTGTTGTGTCTGTGTGTTATTGTATGTGTATTTGTGTGTGTGTCTGTGTGTGTGTGTGTTATTGTATGTGTTTTTGTGTGTGTGTCTGTGTGTTATTGTATGTGTATTTGTGTGTGTGTCTGTGTGTGTGTGTGTGTGTGTCTGTCTGTCTGCAGTGGAAAGAGATGTTATTATTCCAGAATAAAAAGTTTTATTTTACAACGACACACCCCCCTCTCCCTCCTTCCCTCCCAAAGCTGGTATTTTATGGAGCTATTTGCTCTCTCTCTCTTTGTTCCGGACCGCAGTGTGAGGAGATTGGAAGCTTTTTTGGCAGATATTTCACCAGAGCAGTAAGAGAGCAATTTCCCTGCCACCGCCCCCCCTCCCCCCACACACACACACAGACAACACCCACCGACCCTGACACACACACACACACACACACACACTGCTTCCTGCTTCAATCTCACAGCAGTTCAACACAGATAGAAACACCAGCTTTGAAAAGGGAATGTAAGGGGTTGAAGGTGGGGGGGAGAAAGTTGAAGGTGGGGGGAGAAAGTTAAGGGGGGGAGAAGTTATGGGGGGAAGAGGAAGAGGGGGGGGAGGCGTGGGGAAGTGGGAAGAGGGGGAAGAGGGAGGGGGCAGGGGGAGGTGGGAAACGGGAAGAGGGGAGGGGGTGAGGGAAGGGGGGAGAGGAAATGGGGGGGAAGGGGACGAGGGGGGGGAAGAGGGAAGGGGGGGGAAGAGGGAAGAGGGGGGAAGAGGGAAGGAGGGGTAGGGGGGGGAGAAGGTGGGGGGGAAGAGGGGATGGTGAAAGAGGGAAGGGGGAAGAGGGAAGGGGGGTGAAGGGGGGGAAGGGGGTAAAGGAGGGAGGGGGGGTGGAAGAGGGGTAGGGGGGGAGGGGGGGGGGGGAGGAGATAGGAGGGGAGAGGAGGAGAGAGGGGGGAGGGAGGAGAGGGAGGGGAGAGGGAGGGAGTGGGGAGAGAGGAGGGAGAGAGGAGAGGGGAGGGGGGAGAGAGGAGAGGGGGAGGGAGGGGGGGGAGGTGGGGAGGAGAGGGGGAGGGGCGGGGAGGAGAAGGGAGGGGGAGTGGGGAGGGGGAGGGAGGGGAGAGAGGGGGGAGAGAGGGAGAGAGAGAAAAGAAAGGGAGAAAAGAGGGAGGGAGGGGGGGGAGAGGGGGAGGGGGGGAGGGAGGGGGAGGGGGGAGGAGGGGGAGGGGGGGGGGGGAGAGAGGGGGGAGTAGAGGGGGAGGGGTGAGGGAGAGGGTGGGAAGGGGAGGAGGGGGGGGAGATAGAGGAGGAAAGAGAGGAGGGGAGAGAAGGGGGGAGAGATAGGGGGTTGGGGAGGGGGACAGAGAGAGAGAGAGAGAAAGGGAGTCGGGAGAGAGAGAAGGGTTGGGGAGAGAGGGGGAGGCAGAGAAGAGGAAGAGGGGAAGGGAATAGTTAATTGTTACAAACTCCATCATACTAATTTGCTCAGATAAATGCAGGGAAAGAGGGGGATGGAGAGAGAGAGAGCTGTCTGAATACCGAATTATAGTTGAGCTGTGGATTAGGGGTATGTGTGGGTGTGTGTGCGTGAGAGTGCGTGTGAGAGAGAGTGAGAGCGTGAGAGACAGAGAGAAAGAGAGAGTGAGTGTGTGAGAGAGAGTGTATGAGAGAGAGAGTGTGTGTGAGAGAGAGTGTGTGAGGGAGAGTGTATGAAGAGACAGTGTGTGTGTGAGAGAGAGTGTGTGAGAGAAGTGTGTGGTGAGGGAGAGTGTGTGAAGAGACAGTGTGTGTGTGAGAGAGTGTGTGTGAGAGAGAGTGTGAGAGACAGAAAGAAAGAGAGAGTGTGTGTGTGCATGTGTGAGAGAGTGTGTGTTGTGTGTGAGAGAGTGTGTGTGAGAGAGAGAGAGTGTGTGTGAGAGAGAGAGTTTGTGAGAGAGTGTGTGTGAGAGAGAGAGTTTGTGAGAGAGAGTGTGTGAGAGAGTGAGAGTGTGTGTGAGAGAGTGTGAGTGTGAGAGTGTGAGTGAGAGAGAGTGAGAGTGTCTGTGTGAGAGAGAGAGTGGATCTGAGAGAGAGTGTGTGTGAGAGAGA
>JAGIQG010000620.1:0-17500 GCA_024679065.1 Sphyrna mokarran | reverse complement strand
TACAGGCCACAACCCTGAACCCTGACCCCGAATACAGGCACCAAACTCTGAACTCTGACTCCGAATACAGGCCACAATCCTGAATCCTGACCTCAGGTACAGGCTCCGAGTGTGTGTGTGTGTGTGTGTGTGTGTGTGAGAATGTGTTTGTGAGAGAGAGTGCGTGTGGGTGAGAATGTGTGAGAGAGACAGAATGCATGTGTGTGAGATAGTGTGTGTGAGAGAGCATGTTCATGAGAGAGAATTTGTGTGTGAAAGAATGCATGTGAGAGAGTATGTTTATGAGAGAGAATGCATGTGTGAGAAAGTGTGCGTGTGTCTATGTGTATGTGAGAGAGTGTGTGAGTACAGTCCCAAAATCTGAATCCTGACTCCGAGTACAGGCCCCAACCTTGAACCCTGACCCCGATTACACAGGCCTCAGCCTTGAACTGTGTGAGAGAGCATGTTCATGAGAGAGAATTTGTGTGTGAAAGAATGTATGTGAGAGAGTATGTTTATGAGAGAGAATGCATGTGTGAGAAAGTGTGCGTGTGTCTATGTGTATGTGAGAGAGTGTGTGAGTACAGTCCCAAAATCTGAATCCTGACTCCGAGTACAGGCCCCAACCTTGAACCCTGACCCCGATTACACAGGCTTCAGCCTTGAACCCTGACCCTGAGTACAGGCACCAAGCCTGAATTCTGACCTGAGTACAGGCTTCAACGCTGAACGCCGACCCCAAGTAAAGGCACCAACCCTGAACCCTGACCCCAAGTACAGGCACCAACCCTGAACCCTGACCCAGGTACAAGCACCAACCCTGAGCCCTGACCCCTAGAAGAGGCCCCAACCCTAAACCCCAACCCCAAATACAGACCCCAAACCTGACCCCAAGTACAGGCCTCATCCTGAACCCTGACCCTGAGTACAGCCCCAACCCTGACCCCTGACCCTGAGTACAGGCCCCAACCCTGAACTCTGACCCTGAGTACAGGCCCCAACCCTGAACCCTGGCCGCGAGTACAGGCCCCAACCCTGAACCCTGACCCCGAGTACAGGTCACAACCCTGAACCCTGACCCCAGGTACAGGCTCAAACCTGAACCCTGACCCCAGGTACAGGTCCCAAATTTGGCCGACTGGATCAGTAACTGGCTGTCTCATAGAAGGCAGAGGGTGGAGATGGAGGGAAAATGTACAGACTGGAGGCCAGTTCCCAGCGGTGCACCGCCGGGGTCAGTGCTGGCTCCTCTGCTGTTTGTGATTTTTATCAATGAGTTGGAAGAGGGGGCTGAAGGATGGGTTAGTAAATTTACTGATGACACCAAGATTGGTGGAGTAGTGGATGAGGAGGAGGGCTCTTGCAGGCTGCAAAGAGACATTGATAGGATGCAGAGCTGGGCAGGAAAGTGGCAGATGGAGTTTAACCCTGATAAGTGCGAGGAGATTCATTTTGGTAGGACAAACCTGAATGTGGATTACAGGGTCAACGACAGGGTTCTGAGGAATGTGGAGGAACAGAGTGATCTTGGGGTTCATATCCACAGATCTCTGAAGGTTGTCACTCAAGGGGATAGAGCCATGAAGAAGCTTATAGTGTGTTAGTGTTTATTAACAGGGGGTTTCAGTTGAAGAACCGTGGGATTATGCTGTAACTATACCGGACCTTGATGAGACCACATTTGGAATATTGTATTCAGTTCTGGTCACCTCACTATAAGAAGGATATGGAAGCATTGGAGAGAGTGCAGAGGAGATTGCACTCCTGGTTTGGAGGGTAGGTCTTATGAGGAAAGGTTGAGGGAGCTGAGGCTTTTCTCTTTAGAGCGGAGGAGGATGAGAGGTGACTTAATAGAGGTTTATGATGAGAGTGATTGATAGAGTGGACGTGCAGAGACTTTTTCCTCGGGTGAATGTAGCTGTTACTAGGGGGCATAACTATAAGGTTCATGGTGGGAGATATAGGAGGGATAGAACATAGAACATAGAACATTACAGCACAGAACAGGCCCTTCGGCCTTTGATGTTGTGCTGACCAAAATAAAAAGCAATGCCCCTCCAAACTAAACCATTCCCTTCTCTTCCATATACTTATCAATTAACCTCTAAAACGCCACCAAACTTGGCGCATCTACAACAGCTGCAGGCAGGGCATTCCACTCCCTAATCACTCTTTCAGTAAAGAAACTACCTCTGATATCCGTCCTATAACTCATACCCCTTAATTTAAAGCTGTGTCCCCTCGTGCTAGCTTTCTCCATCCTAGGAAAAAGGCTATCACTGTCCACCCTATCTAAACCTCTAATCACCTTATACGTTTCAATAAGATCCTCTCTTAGCTGCCTCCTTTCTAACGAAAACAACCTCAAATCCTTCAACCTCTCTTCATAGGACCTGCCCTCCATACCAGGCAACATCCTGGTAAAAAAGGTCTGAGGTAGATTCTTTACTCAGAGAGTAGTTGGGGTGTAGAATACACTGCCTGCTGTGATAGTGGAGTCGGACACTTTAGGAACTTTCAAGCAGTTATTGGAGAGGGACATGGAGCACTCCAGAATGAGAGGGAGTGGGATAGCTTGATCTTGGGTTCAGACAAAGCTCGGCACAACATTGAGGGCCGAAGGGCCTGTACTGTGCTATTCGATGTTCTAAATATGCCCCAAGACATATTGGCTAGGGGAATTTGGGAAGCTAAATCGCCCCTTCATGTCCCAAAGTGTGTACGAGAGATGGATTGGCCATGCCAAATTCCCCATCATGTGCTAAGATGTGTAGTTTGGGTGGATTGGCCTTGATAAATTCATCTTAATGTGCCAAGATGTGTAGGAACGGTACATAGGCCAGGCTAAATTCTCCTTATTGTCCGAAGATGTCTATGAATGGTGGATTGGCCAGGCTAAATTGCTCTTTAGCATCATAAAGAGGTGGATTGGCCATGTTACAATTCCCCTTCATGTGCCAAGATATGTATAAGATATATTGGTGACACTAAATTGCCCCTTATTGTTCGCAGATGTGTAAGTTTGATGGATTGCCCCTTCAATAAGATCATGGCTGATCTGAAGTGGATCAGTTCCACTTACCTGCTTGCTCCCTATAACCCTTAATTCGCTTAATCGCTTAAACTGCACCTTAATATTCCAAGTTATGTAATTAGGTGGATTGGCCAGGCTAAATTCCCCCTGCTGTCCCAAAGTGTGTAGGTTAGGGTGGATTGGCCATGATTAATTGTCCCTTAGGTCTAAAAATGTGTAGGTTTGGTTAATTGGCCATGCTAAATTCACCTTAATGTCCAAGATATGTACGAGAAGTGGTTTGGTCATGCTAAATTGTCCCGTGGTGTCACAAGATGTGTACGAGTGGTGGATTGGTCATGTTAAATTTCCTTCAGTGTCCTAAGATGTGGATGAGAGGAGAATGAGACATGTTAAAATCCCCTTAGTGTCCCAAGATGTGTAGGTCGGGTGAATTGGCCATGCTGAATGCACTTAGGGTCCAAAGATGTGTCGTTTCAGTTCACTCTGTCCTTTTTAATTCAGTGTCACAGGCCTGGCTGGGTTCACTTTGTGTCTAAATTCATCTTATTGTGCCAAAATGTGTACGAGTGTGTGTGTGTGTGTGTGTGTGTGTGTGTTTATGTGAGTGCGTGTCATTGTGGGTCTGTGAGTGGGTGTGTGTGCGAGTGTGTTTGTGTTCATGTGCGTGTTTTTGACTGACTGTATGTGTGTGTGTGTGAATGAATGTGAATGAGTGAGTGTGTAAGTGATTGTCTGTGAGTGTGTGTGTGGTTGTGTGGTTGTGTGTGTGAATGTGTGTTAGAGAAATTGTGTATGTGTGTAAGTGTTTGTGTGTGTGTGAATGTGAGTGACAGTGTGAATAAGAGTGTGAGTGAGTGTAAGAGTGTGATTTTGTGAATGTGTGTGTGTGTGCGAGTGAGAGTGTGGGAGTGTGTGTGTATATGTGAGTGAGTGTGTGTGAGTGTGTGAGTGTGGGAGTGCATATATGTATGTTTGTGTGTATGTGTGAGTGAGTGTGTATGAGTGAGAGTGTGAGCATTTGACACTGAATATATGTATGAGTGATTGTGAGTGTGTGTGTGAGTATGTGAGTGACTATGTGTGTGTGTGAGTGAGAGTATGTGTGTATTTGAGAGTGATTATGTGTATGAGTGAGTGCACGGGAGTGAGTGATTGTGTGTTTGCAAATGTGTACAGGGGTGTGTTTGCAAGTGTGTACAGGAGTGTGTTTGCAAGTGTTTACGGGGGTGTGTGTGTGTACGGGGATGTGTGTGTGTACGGGGATGTGTGTGTGTACGGGGGTGTGTGTGTAAGTGTGTACGGGTGTGTGTGAGAGAGTGAGGGAGTGTGCATTTATGTGTGTGGGTTTATGAGAGCACCCTGTAATTTTCCAATGCCCCCTTGTCAATTAGGAGTGTCCCCCCAACTGTCACTTAGGAGTGTCCCTGTAAATTAGATGGTTAAACCACCACTTGTACACAATTTGGAATTGCCAATCCACCCAACCTACACATCTTAGCACACTATGTGGAATTTGGCATGGCCAATCGATCCAATCTACACATCTGGGGACATTAAGGATCAATTTAGCATGGCCCATCCAACCAACCTACAAATCTTGCGACATTAAGAGGCAATTTAGCACGGCCCATCCAACCAACCTACAAATCTTGCAACATTAAGAGGCAATTTAGCATTGCCAATTCCTCTATCTGATAGACTTGGGACACTCAGGGGTAGCATGGCCACACAACCTACACATCTGAGCACATTATGATGAATTTGGCACGGCCAATCGACCTAATCTACACCTCGTGGGAATTAAGGTGCAATTTAGCCTGGCGAATCCACCTCTCACACACCTCTTAGGATAATAAGGGGCAATTTAGCCTGGCCTATGCATGTCTTGTTCACATCTTGGCACACTAAGGTGAATTAAGAATGGCAAATCCATCTAAGCGACACATTTTGCGATCCGAAGTGGCAATTTAGCACTGCCAATCCATCTAAGTAAAAATCTTGGGACAATTAGGGGATATTTCGGACTGGCCAATCCACTCAACCAACACACTGTGGGACACTACGGGGCAGATTAGGATGGCCAGTCCACCTTTTGTACATGTCTTGGGAATCAGATCAGAATATAGCATGACCAATTCAGCTCTCGTAAACATCTTGGACACTACGGGACAAATTAGCATTGCAAATACACTTAATATCCATATTTAGGGATGGTAAGGGGCAGTTTAGCCTGGACAATCCACCACATTTACACACTTTGGGAAACAAAGGGACAATTCTGACCTCACTCCAGACACCACCCAGAAAATGATCTGACCTCACTCCCCTCCCCCACCCAGAGAATGATCTGACCTCACTCCGCTCCCCAACCCAGAGAATGATCTGACCTCACTCACCTCCCCCACCCAGAGAATGATCTGACCTCACTCCCCACCCCCAACCCAACGAAATCAACTGACCTCACCACCCTCCCCCAACCCAGAGAATGATCTGACCTCACTCCCCTACCCCACCCAGAGAATGACCTGACCACACTCCCCTACCCCACCCAGAGAATGATCTGACCTCACTCCCCTCCCCCACCCAGAGAATGATCTGACCTCACTCCCCTCCCCCACCCAGAGAATGATCTGACCTCACTCCCCTCCCCCACCCAGAGAATGATCTGACCTCTCTCCCCTCCCCCACCCAGACAGTGATCTGACCTCACACCACTTCCCCACCCAGAGAAGGGTCTGACCTCACTCCCCTACCCCACCCAGAGAATGATCTGTCCTCTTGCCCCACCCCCATACAGAGAATGATCTGATCTCACTCCCGTCCCCCACGCAGAGAATCATCTGTCCTCTTGCCCCACCCCCACACAGAGAATGATCTGACCTCACTCCCCACCCCCAACCCAGACATTGATCTGACCTCACTCGCCTTCCCCACCCAGAGAATGATCTGACCTCACTCCCCTCCCCCACCCAGAGAATGATCTGACCTCACTCCCCTCCCCCACCCAGAGAATGATCTGAACTCCCACCTCACCCCCACCCAGAGAATGATCTGACCTCACTCCCCTCCCCCACCCAGAGAATGATCTGACCTCACTCCCCTCCCCCACCCAGAGAATGATCTGAACTCAATCCCCTCCCCCTACCCAGAGGATCATCTGACATCACTCGCCCCCACCACCCAGAGAATGATCTGAACTCACTCCCCTCCCCCACCCAGAGAATGATCTGACCTCACTCACCTCCCCCACCCAGAGAATGATCTGACCTCACTCCCCTCCACAACCCAGAGAATGATCTGACCTCACTCACCTCCCCCACCCAGAGAATGATCTGTCTCCACTCCCCTCCCCCACCCAGAGAATGATCTGAGATGTGGATTAGCCAGGCTAAATTCCCCTCAGTGTGCCAAGATGTGTACGAGAAGTGGATTGGCCAGGCTGAATTGACCCTTAGGGTCCCAAGATGTCTGCGGGCCAGGGGTCAGGGATGATGAGGTGTCAGGGACGCTGAGGGTTTGGGGTCAGCGATAGTGATGGTGAGGGGCATAGATGGTGAGGGTGAGGGATTCGGGATGGTGAGGGGTAGAGGGTCAAGGATGGTGAGAAGTAAAGGTCACAGAAGCGCGGTGTGAGGACACAGCAATGGTGAGGGGTCAGGGGTCAGGGATGGTGAGGGGTTAGGAGTCAAGGATGGTGAGGGGGTCAGGGATGGTGAAGGGTCAGGGGTCAGGGATGGTGAGGGGTCAGGGGTCAGGGATGGTGAGGGGTTAGGAGTCAAGGATGGTGAGGGGGTCAGGGATGGTGAAGGGTCAGGGGTCAGGGATGGTGAGGTGTGAGGAGTCAGTGATGCAGAGGATGAAGTGTCAGAGATGGTGAGGGGTCAGGAACAGTGAGGGCTCAGGGATAGTGAGGGGTGAGATGTCAGGTCTGGTGAAGGGTCTGGGATGGTGAGGGCTGAGGGGGTCAGAGACAGTGAGGGGTGAGGAGTTATGGTTGGTTAGAGATGGTGAGGGTAATCGGTCAGTGATGGTGAAGGGTAAGAGGTCAGGGATGGTGAGGGGTCAGGGGTCAGGGCTGCTTAGGGGGATGGAGAGCAGTGAGGGATCAGGGTTGGTGAGAGGTGAGGGGCTGGGATGGTTTCGGTTGAGGGGTCGGGAATAGTAAAGAGTCAGGGTTCATGAGGGTGAAGGCCCATGGATTGTGAGGGGTGAGGGGTCAGAGACGGTGAAGGTCAGGGGTCATGGATGGTGAGGGATGATGTGTCAAGTTTGATGAGGGGTGAGGGGTCAGTGAAGGTGACGGGTCAGATAGATGAAGGGTCAGCGATGTTGAGGGGTGAAGAGTCAATGACGGTGAGAGTTGAGGGGTCATGGATGGTGAGTTATGTGAGGTCAGGGTTGGTGAGGGGTCAGGGATGGTGAGTTGTGAGGGGTCAGGGTTGGTGAGGCTTCAGGAGTCAGAGATGGTGATGGGTGAGGGGTCTGGGATGGTGAGGGCTCAGGCTTGGTGAGAGGTCAGAGATGGTGAGTGGTCAGGGTTGGTGAGGGGTGAGGGGTCAGGGATGGTGATGAGACAAGGATGGTGAGGAGTCAGTGATGGTGAGGCATCAAAAATGGTGAGGGGTGAGGAGTTGGGCTTGGTGAGGGGTCACAGTTGTGAGGAGTGAGGGTTCATGGATGGTGAGGGGTCAGGGATAGTGAGGGATGAGGGTTTATGAGGGATAAGGATTCAGGGATGTTGAAGATTGAGGGGTCAGAGATTGTGAGGGGTCAAGGTTTGTTAGGGGTGAGGGGTCAGGGTCAGTGAGAGGTGAGGGTCAGAGATGGTGAAGGGTCAAGGATGGTGAGGGCTGTGGGGTGAGGGGTCGGGTCAGGAGGTGAGGTCAGAGAGGTCGTCAGAGATGGTGAAGGGTCAAGGATGGTGAGGGCTGTGGGGTGAGGGGTCGGGGTCAGGGATGGTGAGGGGTCAGGGATGGGGAGGGGTCAGGGATGGGGAGGGGTGAGAGGTGAGGGATGGTGAGGATTGAGGTGTGAAGGATGGGGAGCGGTCAGGGTTGGGGAGGGGTCGGGGATGCTGAAGGGTCAGGGGTAGGGGATGTTGAGGGTTCAGCGAGGATAAGGAGTGAGGGGATAATGATAGTGAGGGGTGAGGGTTGGTGAGGGGTGAAAGGTCAGGGAGGGTGAGAAGTGGGGGGGTCAGGGATGATGAGGGGTCAGGGGTCAGGGACAGGAGGGGTGAGGGGTCAAGGATGGTGAGGGGTGAGAGATCAGGAATAATGTGGGGTGAGGGGTCAGGGATAAAGAATGGTGAGGGGTGAGGGGTTGGTGAGGGCTCAGGGATGGTGAGGGTGATGAATCGGGGCTGGTGAGGGGTGAGGGGTCAGGATTGTTGAGGGATGATAAGGGGTGAGGGGTCAGAGATGCTGTGGGGTCAGGGGTGGTGAGGGGTCAGGGATGGTGAAGGATAGTGAGGGGTGAGGGCCCCACGAAGGAGAGGCTGAGGGGTCAGGGATGGTGAGGGGTGAGGGTTTGATGAGGTGTCAGACATGGTGCAGGGTAAGGGGTCAGGGTTAGTGAGGGATGGAAGCAGTGAGAGGTCAGAGATAGTGAGGAGTGAGAGGTTAGAAGTGGTAAGGGGGTGAAGGGTCAGGTTTGGTCAGGGGTCAGAGATGGGGAGGGTGAGGGGTCAGCAGTGGTGGTCTAGGTTGGTGAGGGATGAGGTGTCAGGGATGATGAGGAGTCAGAGTTGGTGAGAGGTCAGGGGTCAGTGATGGTAATGAGTGGTGGGTCAGGAATGGTGAGGGGTGAGGGGGTCAGGTATGGGGAGAGTGAGGGGTCAGGGATGGTGAGGGGTCAGGGATAGTGAGGGGTTAGGGTCAGGGATGGTGAGGGGTCAGGGATAGTGAGGGTGAAGGGTCAGGGATGTTGAGGGGTCAGGGATAGTGAGGGTGAAGGGTCAGGGATGTTGAGGGGTCAGGGATAGTGAGGGTGAAGGATCAGGGATGTTGAGGGGTCAGGGATAGTGAGGGTGAAGGGTCAGGGATGTTGAGGGGTCAGGGATAGTGAGGGTGAGGGGTCAGGGATGTTGAGGATTGAGGGATTGTGAGGCTTCAGAGATACTGAGGGCTAACAGGTCAGGGATAGAGCGGCTGAGGGGTCAGGGATAGTGAGGGTAAGGAGTCAGGATTGCTGAGGAGGTGAGGCTTTGCGGATAGTGAGGGATTGGGGATGTTGAAGGGTGAGGGGTCAGGGATGTTGAGAATTGAGGATTCAGGGATTGTAAGGCTTCTGAGATACTGAGGGCTAACAGGTCAGGGATAGTGAGGGGTCAAGATTTGTGAGGGGTGAGGGGTCAGGGATAGTGATGGTGAGGGGTCAGGGATGGTGAGAGGTGAGGGGTCAGGGATGGTGAGAGGTGAGGGGTGAGGGATGGTGAGAGGTGAGGGGTCAGGGATGGTGAGGGGTAAAGGGTTAGGTATGGTGAGTGGTGAGGGGTGAGGGATGGTGAGGGGTCAGGGTCAGGGATGGTGAGGGGTGAGGGGTGAGGTATCAGGGATGGTGAGGGGTGAGGAGTCAGGGTTGGTGAAGTATGGTGATGGAGAGAGGTGAGTGTTCAGACATGGTGAGGAATGAGGGGTCAGAAATGGTGAGGGGTCAGTGATGGTGAGGGGTGAGGGCTCAGGGATGGTGAGGGCTCAGGGATGGTGAGGGGTGAGGGGTGAGGGCTCAGGGATGGTGAGGGTGAGGGGTGAGGTCAGGGGTGAGGGCTCAGGGATGGTGAGGGGTGAGGTCAGGGATGGTGAGTGAGGGCTCAGGGATGGTGAGGGGTGAGGGGTGAGGGCTCAGGGATGGTGAGGGCTCAGGGATGGTGAGGGGTGAGGGGTCAGGGATGATTGCTGCTGAGAGGGTCAGGGTTAGTGAGCGGTGAGGGGTCAGGGATGGTGAGAGATGAAGGGTCAGGGATGGAGAGGGTCAGTGGTCAGGGTTGGTGAGGGGTGACGGATCAGTGATGGTAAAGGGTGAAGCACAGGAATGGTGTGGGGTGGGGAGAGGATGGTGAGGGCTGAGGGGTCAGGGATGGTGAGGGGTGAGGGGTCAGGGATGGTGAGGGGTGAGGGGTCAGGGATGGTGAGGGGTGAGGTGTGATGAGGGTAGCTGGGCCTGGGATGGTGAGGAGTCAGGAGTCAGGGATGGTGAGGGATCAGGGTTCATGAGGAATGAAGGTCAGGGTTCATGAGGAGTGAGGGTCAGGGTTCATGAAGAGTGAGGGTCAGGGTTCATGAGGAGTGAGGGTCAGGGTTCATGAAGAGTGAGGGTCAGGGTTCATGAGGAGTGAGGGTCAGGGTTCATGAGGAATGAAGGTCAGGTTCATGAGGAGTGAGGGTCAGGGTTCATGAGGAGTGAGGGTCAGGGTTCATGAGGGGTGAGGGTCAGGGTTCATGAGGAGTGAGGGGTCAGGGATTTGAGGAGTGAGGGTCACGGATAATGTTGGGTTGAGGAGATGGATGGTGAAGGGTCAGAATTGGCGAGGGAAGGTGATAGATGAGGGGTCAGGGTTGGTGAGGGGTCAGGGGTCAGGGATGGTGAGGAGTGAGGTGTTGATGTTGCTGAGGGCTGAGGGATCAGGAACCGTAAGGGTCAGGAATTGTAAGGAGTGAGGGGTCAGGGATGGTGAGGGGTGAAAGGTCAGTGATGGTGAGGGCTGAGGGGTCGGGTTTGGTGAGGGATGAAGGGTCAGTGTTTGTGAGCGATCAGGGATGGTGAGAGGTCAGGGGTAAGGGATAGTGAAGGGGTCAGTACTGGTGAGGTGTGAGGGGTTAGGTATAGTGATGGGTGAGGGTTCAAGGTTAGTGAGGGTCGAGAGATGGTGAGGTATCAGGGATGGTGAGAGGACACAGTTGCTGAGGGGTGAGGGGTCAGAAATGGTGAGGGGTGAGGGGTCAGAAATGGTGAGGGGTGAGGGGTCAGAAATGGTGAGGGGTGAGGGATGTGAAGGTTGAGGGTTGGTGAGGGGTCAGGGATGCTGATGGAAAACCGAGCAGAGACGGTGAGGGGTCACGTTGGTGAGAGGTGAGGGGTCAGGGATGGTGAGGGGTCAGGGATGGTGAGGGGTGAGGGGTCGGGGATGGTGAGGGATAAGGGGTGAGGGGTCAGGGGTGTTGAGGGGTCAGGGATGGTGAAGGTTCAGGAGTCAGTGACGGTGAGAGGTTATGGATGGTCAGAGGTCAGGTATAGTGAGGGGTCAGAGGTCAGTGATGGTGAGGAGTTAGTGATGGTGAGGGGGTGACGATGGTGAGGGGGTGCGGGATGGGGATGGTGATGGGGTGAGGGATGGTGAGGGGGTGAGGGATGGTGAGGAGTGAGGTGTGAGGGATGGTGAGGAGTCAGTGATGGTGAGGGGTGAGGGATGGTGAGGGGGTGAGGGATGGTGAGGGGTTGGGGATGGTGAGGGGGTGAGGAATGGTGAGGGGTGAGGGATGGTGAGGGGGTGAGGATGGTGAGGGGGTGAGGGATGGTAGGGGTGAGGGATGGTGAGGGGTGAGGGAAGGTGAGGGGGTGAGGGATGGTGAGGGGTGAGGTGTCAGGGATGGTGAGGGGTAAGGGGTGAGGGGTCAGGGGTGTTGAGGGGTCAGGGATGGTGAAGGTTCAGGAGTCAGTGACGGTGAGAGGTTATGGATGGTCAGAGGTCAGGTATAGTGAGGGGTCAGAGGTCAGTGATGGTGAGGAGTTAGTGATGGTGAGGGGGTGACGATGGTGAGGGGGTGCGGGATGGGGATGGTGATGGGGTGAGGGATGGTGAGGGGGTGAGGGATGGTGAGGAGTGAGGTGTGAGGGATGGTGAGGAGTCAGTGATGGTGAGGGGTGAGGGATGGTGAGGGGGTGAGGGATGGTGAGGGGTGAGGGAAGGTGAGGGGGTGAGGGATGCTGAGGGGTGAGGGACAGTGAGGGGTGAGGGACGGTGAGGGGTGAGGGAAGGTGAGGGGGTGAGGGACGGTGAGGGGTGAGGGAAGGTGAGGGGGTGAGGGACGGTGAGGGGTGGTGGAAGGTGAGGGGTGAGGACGGGTGAGGGGTGGATGGTGAGGGATGGTGAGGGTGGAGGGATGGTGAGGGGATGAGGGATGGTGGGGGGTGAGGGATGCTGAGGGTGAGGGATGCTGAGGGCGTGAGGGACAGTGAGGGGTGAGGGACGGTGAGGGGTGAGGGACGGTGAGGGGGTGAGGGATGCTGAGGGGGTGAGGGATGCTGAGGGGGTGAGGGATGCTGAGGGGTGAGGAATGGTGAGGGGTGAGGGATGCTGAGGAGTGAGGAATGGTGAAGGATCAGGTTTTGGTGAGGGGTCAGGGATGGTGAGGGGTGAGGGGTGAGGGGTTAGTGATGGTGAGGGATCAGGGATGATGGGGTCAGAGATAGTGAATGGTCTGGGATGGTGAGGGACAGGAGTCATGGATGGTGAGGGGTCAGAGGTCAGGGATGGTCAGAGGTCAGGGATGGTGAGGGGTCACGTTTGGAGAGGGCTGGGGAGTCAGAGATGGTGAAGGCTGAGGGGTGGTGAGGGGGGTCAGGGTGTGGAGATGTGGGTGTTGAACTGGGGTAAACACAGTAAGAGTCTGACACCAGGTTTAAATCCAACCGATTGATTTGATAATAAACTCACAAGCTTTCGGGGTTTGTCCCTTGGTCAGGTGAATGGAGAGTTTGGCTCTCAGACAGAGCAGAGAACAGCACAGACAGTTTCCAGATTACTGATTCGAATGGGAGGCTTTACAACGAACCTGCTATTCAATTCTTAAAGATACAGACAGTGTGAGTGGAGAGAGGGTTAAGCCCCAGGTTAAAGAGATGTGGATTGTCTCCAGACAGCCCAGTAAGTGAGGGTTTATAAAATAGCCATAAATGTGAAGTAGAGATTTCACATCCCCACCAATAAGGGACTCCATTCACAAGGTAAACATTGTTAGCAGACTGCAATGAACAGGACAAGTCCATGATGAAAGGGTTTTTACTCCGAGCTAGTGTCGTTCTCTCTGCCTGGAACTGCTGAACCATGTTTATCAGATCAACTTTCTGAACAGCGTACGGCTTCTTTTCATCATGTTTCTTGTGAGTCAGAGATGGTGAGGGGGTCAGGCAAGGTCATGGGGGTTACAGATAGTGTGACATGAACCCAAGATCCCTGTTGAGACCGTCCTCATGTGTGTGGAATTTGACTATCAGTCTCTGCTCAGTGACTCTGCGCTGTCGTGATGGGTCAGAAATGATCATGAGGGGTCAGGGTTGGTGAGGGGTGAGGGGTCAGGGTTGGTGAGGGGTGAGGGGTCAGGGTTGGTGAGGGGTGAGGGGTCAGGGTTGGTGAGGGGTGAGGGGTCAGGGTTGGTGAGGAGTGAGGGGTCAGGGTTGGTGAGGGGTGAGGGGTCAGGGGTCAGGGTTGGTGAGGGGTCGGGTTGGTGAGGAATCAGGGTCAGGTGGTGAGGGTGAGGGGTGAGGGGTCAGGGTTGGTGAGGTGAGGGGTGAGGGGTCAGGGTTGATGAGGGGTGAGGGGTCAGGGTTGGTGAGGGGCGAGGGGTTAGGGTTGGTGAAGGGTGAGGGGTCAGGGTTGGTGAGGGGTGAGGGGTCAGGGATGGTGAGGGGTGAGGTATGGTGAGGGGTCAGGGAAGGTGAGGCATGGTGAGGGTGAGGTATGGTGAGGGATGGTCAGGACTGAGGGGTGATGGGTCAGGGGTCAGGGTAGGTGAGGAGTGAAGGGTCAGGGATATTCAGTGGTCAGGAATGATGGGTGGTGAGGTGTCAGAGATGGTGAGGGGTGAGATCAGGGATGCTAAGGGTTGAGGGATTTGGATTGTTGAGGGGTGTGGGTCATGTTTGCTGAGGGGTGAGGGGTCAGGGATGGTGAGAGGTGAGGGGTCAGGGAGTGGGGTCAGGATGGTGAGAGGTAGTGTCGGTTGGTGAGAGATGTGAATGGGGAGGATGAGCAGTCAGGGATGGTGAGAGGTGAGGGGTCAGGGATGGTGAGAGGTGAGGTGTCAGGGTTGGTGAGAGATGGTGAATGGGGAGGATTGAGCAGTCAGGGATGGTGAGAATTGAGGGGTCAGGGATGGTGAGAGGTGAGGTGTCAGGGATGGTGAGAATTGAGGGGTCAGGGATGGTGAGGGGTCAGGGATGGTGAGAGGTGAGGTGTCAGGGTTGGTGAGAGATGGTGAAGGGTGAGGGTTGAGCAGTCAGGGATGGTGAGGGGTGAGTGTTATTGAGGTGTGAGGGATAGTGAGGGGTCAGAGATGGTGAGGGATACTGAGGAGTGAGGGGTGTCAGCATTGCTGAGAGGTCATCGATGATGAGGGGTCAGGGTTGGTGAGGGGTCACGGTTGGTGACGGGTGGTGGTTTGGGAATGGTGACGGGTGAGGGTTCAGGTTTGGTCAGGAGTGAAGGGTGAGGGTGGTGAGTGGTGAGGAGTCAGCGATGGTGAGGAGTCAGCGATGATGAGGGATGAGAGGTGAGGAAGCATGAGGAGTAAGGAGTCAGGAATGGTAAGGAGGAGGTTTAGCAAGGGGTCAGGGATGGTGAGGGGTCAGGAGTCAGGGATTGTGCAGGGCCGGGAATGGTGAGAGGTGAGGGCTTGGAGCTGGTGAGGGGTGAGAGGTCAGGGTTGGTGAGGGGTGAGAGGTCAGGGTTGGTGAGGGGTGAGAGGTCAGGGATAGTGAGGGGTGAGAGGTCAGGGATAGTGAGGGATGAAGGGTCAGGGCTGGTGAAGAGTGAGGCATGGTAAGGGGTCAGGAATGGTGAGGGGTGAGGGTTCAGGATTGGTGAGGGGTCAGGGATGGTGATGGGTCAAGGATGGTGAGGGGGTCAGAGTTAGTGAGTGAGGAGCCAGGGTTGGTGAGGGATGAGAGTTCAGGGATGGTGAGGGGTCAGGGTTGGTGAGAGGTGAGGAGTCAGGGAAGGTGGAGGGTCAAGTATGGTGAGGGAGAAGGGATAGTGAGGTGTGAGAGGTCAGGCTTGGTGAGGGATAAGGGATCACCTTTGGTGAGCAGTGAGGGGTTAAAGATAGTGAAGGATCAGGCGTCAGGGTTTGTGAGGGGTAAGGGGTCAGGAGTCAGGGTTTGTGAGGGGTCAGGAGTCAGGGTTTGTGAGGGGTGAGGGGTCAGGAGTCAGGGTTTGTGAGGGGTCAGGAGTCAGGGTTTGTGAGGGGTGAGGGGTGCAGGGTCAGGGTTGTGAGGGATGAGGGGTCAGGAGTCAGGGTTTGTGAGGGGTGCGGGGTCAGGGATGATGAAGGATGAGGGGTCAGATTTGATGAGCAGTAATGGGTCAAGGAAGATGAGAGATATTGAGGTGTGAGGGGCGAGGGATGGTGAGGGGTAGTGAGAGATGGTGAGGGGTGATGGGTGTGAGGGGTCAGGGATGGTGAAGGGTGGACAGTCAGAGTTGTTGAGAGTTGGTGAGGGGTGAAAGATCAGGGATGGTGAGTTGTGAGTGGTTAGTGATGGTGAGGGATGAGGGGTCAGAGATGGTGAAGTGTGAGGGATCAGGGTCGGAATAGTGAGGGGTCAGGGGTCAGGAATGGTGAGGGGTGAGGGTCAGGGTTCGTGAGGGGTCAGGGATTTGAGGGGTAAGTGGTCACGGATGATGCTGGGTCGAGGAGATGTGATGGACGAGGGAAGGTGATAGACGAGGGGTCAGGGTTGGTGAGGGATGAATGTGAGAGATGGTGAGGGGTCAGAGATGGTGAGGGATGAGTGTGAGAGATGGTGAGGGGTCAGAGATGGTGAGGGATGAGGGGTCAGAGATGGTGAGGGATGAGTGTGAGAGATGGTGAGGGGTCAGAGATGGTGAGGGGTAACAGATGGTGAGGGGTGAGGGGTAAGAGATGGTGAGGGGTCAGAGGTCAGAGATGGTGAGGGCTGAGGGGTCAGGAACAGTAAGGATCCGGAATCGTAAGAGGTGAGGGGTCAGGGATGATAAAGGTGAGGGGGGGTAAGGGGTCAGGCTTGGTGACAGATGATCGGTGAGAGATGGTGAGGGGTGACACGGCAGGGATAGTGAGGTGTCAGAGGTCAGGAATGGTGAGGGGTCAGGGTCGGTGAGGGGTCGGGGATGGTGAGCGGTCAGGAGTCAGAGATGCTGAGGGGTGAGGTATGGTGATGGGTGAGGGGTGAGCAGTCAGAAATAGTGAGGGATGAGAGGTCAGGGATGGTGAGGGGTCAGAGGTCAGGGATGGTGAGGGAGGAGGGATGATGTGGGATGAGCAGTCAGGGTTGGTGAGGGGTCAGGGTTGGTGAGGGGTCAGTGTTGGTGAAGGGTCAGGGCTGGTGAGGGGTGAGAGGTGAGGGTTGATGAGGGGTGAAGGATTAGGGTTGGTGAGGGGTGAGAGTTCATGAATGGTGAGGAGTCAGAATTGGTGAGGGATGAGGGGTTAGTGTTGGTAACAGGTAAGGGGTCAGGAATGCTGAGGAGTCACGAATGGTAAGGAGTCAGGGATGGTGAGGGGTGAGTGGTGAGAGATAGTGAGAGGTCAGACATGTTAAGGACCAGCAATGGTGAGGGGTGAGGGGTCAGGGATGGTGAGGGGACAGAGTTCAGGGTTGGTGAGAGATGAGGGGGCAGCGATGGTGAGGGGTCAGGGATGGAGAGGGATGGTGAGGAGTGAATGATCAGAGATGGTGAGGTGTGATGGGTCACAGATGGTGAGAGGTGAGAGGTCTGGGAAGGTGTGGGGTGAGGAATCGGATAGTGAGGGGTGAGGGTTCAGGGCTGATGAGGGATCAGGGATCAGGGATGGAGAAGGTGAGGGGTCAGGGATGCTGAAGGGTGAGGGATCAGGATTGGTGAGTTATGGTGATGGGTGAGAGTTCAGGGATGCTGAAGGGTTGGGGTCAAGGATAGTGAGGGAGGAGAGGTGAGGGATGGTGGTGGATGAGAGATCAGGGATGGTGAGGGGTCAGCGATGGTGAGGAGTGAGGGGTCAGGGATGGTAATGGGTCTGGGATGGTGAGAGGGAGAGAGAGTGCGTGTGAGAGACAGAGAGTGTGTGTGCAAACAAACCTGAATACTGACCCTGACAAGAGGCCTCAAAAATTGAACCCTGACCCCAAAGACAGGCCCCGAAATGTGACAATCATAGAACCCTACAGTGCAGAAAGAGGCCTTTCAGCCCATCGAAGCTACACCAAACACTATCCCACCCAGGCCCTATCCCTATATCCCTACATACTAATCCCTCTGAACTCCGCATCCCTGGACACTAAGGGATAATTTCTTAGCACGGCCAATCAACTGAACCCGCACATCTTTGGACTGTGGGAGGAAGCTGGAGCACCCAGAGGATACCCACACAGACACAAGAGAGTGTGTGAGAATGTGTGAGAGAGAATGTGTGAGAGAGAGAGAGAGTGTGTGTGTGTGTGTGTGAGAGAGAGAGTGTGTGAGAGAGAGAGTGTGTGTGTGTGTGTGTGTGTGTGTGTGTGTGAGAAAGTGTGTGTGTGTGTGTG
>JAGIQG010000062.1:99320-203697 GCA_024679065.1 Sphyrna mokarran | reverse complement strand
TGGTCAGGGGTGAATATAGATGGTCAGGAGTGAATATAGATGGTCAGGGGTGAATATAGATGGTCAGGGGTGAATATAGATGGTCAGGGGTGAATATAGATGATCAGGGGTGAATATAGATGGTCAGTGTGAATATAGATGGTCAGTGTGAATATAGATGGTCAGGTGTGAATATAGATGGTCAGATGTGAATATAGATGGTCAGGGGTGAATATAGATGGTCAGATGTGAATATAGATGGTCAGGTGTGAATATAGATGGTCAGGGGTGAATATAGATGGTAAGATGTGAATATAGATGGTCAGGGGTGAATATAGATGGTCAGATGTGAATATAGATGGTCAGGTGTGAATATAGATGGTCAGGTGTGAATATAGATGGTCAGGTGTGAATATAGATGGTCAGGGGTGAATATAGATGGTCAGATGTGAATATAGATGGTCAGGTGTGAATATAGATGGTCAGGTGTGAATATAGATGGTCAGATGTGAATATAGATGGTCAGATGTGAATATAGATGGTCAGGAGTGAATATAGATGGTCAGGGGTGAATATAGATGGTCAGGGGTGAATATAGATGGTCAGGAGTGAATATAGATGGTCAGATGTGAATATAGATGGTCAGGAGTGAATATAGATGGTCAGGGGTGAATATAGATGGTCAGGGGTGAATATAGATGGTCAGGAGTGAATATAGATGGTCAGGTGTGAATATAGATGGTCAGGTGTGAATATAGATGGTCAGATGTGAATATAGATGGTCAGGAGTGAATATAGATGGTCAGGGGTGAATATAGATGGTCAGATGTGAATATAGATGGTCAGGAGTGAATATAGATGGTCAGGGGTGAATATAGATGGTCAGGAGTGAATATAGATGGTCAGGTGTGAATATAGATGTCAGAGTGAATATAGATGGTCAGTGTGAATAAGATGGTCAGGTGAATATAGATGGTCAGGGTGAATATAGATGGTCAGATGGATATAGATGGTCAGATGTGAATATAGATGGTCAGGTGTGAATATAGATGGTCAGATGTGAATATAGATGGTCAGGTGTGAATATAGATGGTCAGATGTGAATATAGATGGTCAGGGGTGAATATAGATGGTCAGGTGTGAATATAGATGGTCAGATGTGAATATAGATGGTCAGGTGTGAATATAGATGGTCAGATGTGAATATAGATGGTCAGGGGTGAATATAGATGGTCAGATGTGAATATAGATGGTCAGATGTGAATATAGATGGTCAGGTGTGAATATAGATGGTCAGATGTGAATATAGATGGTCAGGGGTGAATATAGATGGTCAGGGGTGAATATAGATGGTCAGGGGTGAATATAGATGGTCAGGGGTGAATATAGATGGTCAGGAGTGAATATAGATGGTCAGATGTGAATATAGATGGTCAGATGTGAATATAGATGGTCAGGGGTGAATATAGATGGTCAGGGGTGAATATAGATGGTCAGATGTGAATATAGATGGTCAGGGGTGAATATAGATGGTCAGATTGAATATAGAAATTAATAATGGTCAGGGTGAATATAGATGGTAGGAGTGAATATAGATGGTCAGGTGTGAATATAGATGGTCAGTGTGAATATAGATGGTCAGATGTGAATATAGATGGTCAGGAGTGAATATAGATGGTCAGGTGTGAATATAGATGGTCAGATGTGAATATAGATGGTCAGATGTGAATATAGATGGTCAGGGGTGAATATAGATGGTCAGGTGTGAATATAGATGGTCAGATGTGAATATAGATGGTCAGATGTGAATATAGATGGTCAGGAGTGAATATAGATGGTCAGGTGTGAATATAGATGGTCAGATGTGAATATAGATGGTCAGGGGTGAATATAGATGGTCAGGGGTGAATATAGATGGTCAGATGTGAATATAGATGGTCAGATGTGAATATAGATGGTCAGGGGTGAATATAGATGGTCAGATGTGAATATAGATGGTCAGATGTGAATATAGATGGTCAGGGGTGAATATAGATGGTCAGGTGTGAATATAGATGGTCAGGGTGAATATAGATGGTCAGGGGTGAATATAGATGGTCAGATGTGAATATAGATGGTCAGATGTGAATATAGATGGTCAGGGGTGAATATAGATGGTCAGATGTGAATATAGATGGTCAGGAGTGAATATAGATGGTCAGGGGTGAATATAGATGGTCAGATGTGAATATAGATGGTCAGGTGTGAATATAGATGGTCAGATGTGAATATAGATGGTCAGGTGTGAATATAGATGGTCAGATGTGAATATAGATGGTCAGGGGTGAATATAGATGGTCAGATGTGAATATAGATGGTCAGATGTGAATATAGATGGTCAGGAGTGAATATAGATGGTCAGGGGTGAATATAGATGGTCAGGGGTGAATATAGATGGTCAGGAGTGAATATAGATGGTCAGATGTGAATATAGATGGTCAGGGGTGAATATAGATGGTCAGGTGTGAATATAGATGGTCAGATGTGAATATAGATGGTCAGGTGTGAATATAGATGGTCAGGGGTGAATATAGATGGTCAGATGTGAATATAGATGGTCAGGAGTGAATATAGATGGTCAGGGGTGAATATAGATGGTCAGATGTGAATATAGATGGTCAGGGGTGAATATAGATGGTCAGATGTGAATATAGATGGTCAGGGGTGAATATAGATGGTCAGATGTGAATATAGATGGTCAGATGTGAATATAGATGGTCAGGGGTGAATATAGATGGTCAGGGGTGAATATAGATGGTCAGGGGAGAATATAGATGGTCAGATGTGAATATAGATGGTCAGGGGTGAATATAGATAGTCAGATGTGAATATAGATGGTCAGATGTGAATATAGATGGTCAGGGGTGAATATAGATGGTCAGATGTGAATATCGATGGTCAGGGGTGAATATAGATGGTCTGATGTGAATACAGATGGTCAGATGTGAATACAGATGGTCAGGGGTGAATATAGATGGTCACATGTGAATACAGATGGTCAGGGGTGAATATAGATGGTCAGGAGTGAATATACATGGTCAGATGTGTATATAGATGGTCAGGGGTGAATATAGATGGTCAGGGGAGAATATAAATGGTCAGGGGTTAATATAAATGGTCAGTGTGAATATAAATGGTCAGGGGTGAATATAGATGGTCAGATGTGAATATCGATGGTCAGGGGTGAAAATAGATGGTCAGTGTGAATATAGATGGTCAGGGGTGAATATAGATGGTCAGGAGTAAATATAGATGGTCAGATGTGAATATAGATGGTCAGGTGTGAATATAGATGGTCAGTGTGAATATAGATTGTCAGGGGTGAGTATAGATGGTATGATGTGAATATAGATGGTCAGATGTGAATATAGATGGTCAGGGGAGAATATAGATGGTCAGATGTGAATATAGATGGTCAGTGTTAATATAGATGGTCAGGGGTGAATACAAATGGTCAGATGTGAATATAGATGGTCAGATCTGAATATGGATGGTCAGGGGAGAATATGGATGGTCAGGGGTGAATATCAATGGTGAGATGTGAATATAGATGGTCAGATCTCACTCTCTGTCCTTCCTGCTCTCACTCTCTCACACTGTGTATACTCTCTCTGCTCTCTCTCTCCACACTGTGGATACTCTCTCTGCTCTCTCTCACTCACACTGTGTATACTCTATCTGCTCTCTCTCTCCACACTGTGTATACTCTCTCTGCTCTCACTCTCTTCACATTGTGTATGCTCTATCTGCTCTCACTCTCTTCACATTGTGTATGCTCTATCTGCTCTCACTCTCTCCACACTGTGTATAGCTCTGTCTGCTCTCACTCTCTCACACTGTGTATATTAAACTGCTCTCTCTCTCTCCACACTGTGTATACTCTCTCTAGTCTCAATCTCTTCACATTGTGTATAGTCTATCTGCTCTCACTCTCTCCACACTGTGTACACTCTCTCTGCTCTCACTCTCTCACACTGTGTATACTCTATCTGCTCTCACTCTCTCCACACTGTGTATACTCTCTCTGCTCTCACTCTCTTCACATTGTGTATGCTCTATCTGCTCTCACTCTCTCCACACTGTGTATACTCTCTCTGCTCTCACTCTCTCACACTGTGTATACTCTATCTGCTCTCTCTCTCTCCACACTGTGTATACTCTCTCTGGTCTCACTCTCTTCACATTGTGTATAGTCTATCTGCTCTCACTCTCTCCACACTGTGTACACTCTCTCTGCTCTCACTCTCTCACACTGTGTATACTCTATCTGCTCTCACTCTCTCCACACTGTGTATACTCTCTCTGCTCTCACTCTCTTCACATTGTGTATGCTCTATCTGCTCTCACTCTCTCCACACTGTGTATACTCTCTCTGCTCTCACTCTCTCACACTGTGTATACTGTATCTGCTCTCTCTCTCTCCACACTGTGTATACTCTCTCTGCTCTCACTCTCTTCACATTGTGTATAGTCTATCTGCTCTCACTCTCTCCACACTGTGTACACTCTCTCTGCTCTCACTCTCTTCACATTGTGTATACTCTATCTGCTCTCACTCTCTCCACACTGTGTATACTCTCTCTGTTCTCACTCTGTCCACACTGTGTATACTCTCTCTGCTCTCACTCGCTCCACACTGTGTATACTCTCTCTGGTCTCACTCTCTCCACACTGTGTATACTCTCTCTGCTCTCTCTCTCCACATTGTGTATACTCTCTCTGCTCTCACTCTCTCACACTGTGTATACTCTCTCTGCTCTCACTCTCTCCACACTGGTATACCTCTCTGCTCTCCTCTTCCACACTGTGTATACTCTCTCTGTCTCCTCTCTCCACACTGTGTATACTCTTCTGCTCTCTCTCTCCACACTGTGTATACTCTCTCTGCTCTCACTCCTCACACTGTGTATACTCTCCCTGCTTCACTCTCTCCACACTGTGTATACTCTCTCTGCTCTCACTCTCTCCACACTGCGTATACTCTCTCTGCTCTCACTCTGTCCACACTGTGTATACTCTCTCTGCTCTCTCTCTCTCTCACACTGTGTATACTCTCTCTGCTCTCTCTCTCCACACTGTGTATACTCTCTCTGCTCTCACTCACTCACACTGTGTATACTCTATCTGCTCTCTCTCTCCACACTGTGTATACTCTCTCTGCTCTACTGTGTATACTCTCTCTGCTCTCACTCTCTCACACTGTGTACAGTCTATCTGCTCTCATTCTCTCCACACTGTGTATTCTCTCTCTGTTCTCACTCTGTCCACACTGTGTACTCTCTCTCTGCTCTCTCTCTCCACATTATGGATACTCTCTCTGCTCTCACTCTCTCACACTGTGTATACTCTCTCTGGTCTCACTCTCTCCACACCGTGTACACTCTCTCTGCTCTCACTCTCTCACACTGTGTATACTCTCCCTGCTTCACTCTCTCCACAATGTGTATACTCTCCCTACTCTCACTCCCTCCACACTGTGTATACTCTCTCTGCTCTCACTGTCTCACACTATCTATACTCTATCTGCTCTCACTCTCTCCACACTGTGTATACTCTCTCTGCTCTCACTCTCTTCACATTGTGTATACTCTATCTGCTCTCTCTCTCTCCACACTGTGTATACTCTCTCTGCTCTCACTCTCTCACACTGTGTATACTCTATCTGCTCTCACTCTCTCCACACTGTGTATACTCTCTCTGCTCTCACTCTCTTCACATTGTGTATAGTCTATCTGCTCTCACTCTCTCCACACTGTGTACACTCTCTCTGCTCTCACTCTCTCCACACTGTGTATACTCTCTCTGCTCTCACTCTCTTCACATTGTGTATACTCTATCTGCTCTCACTCTCTCCACACTGTATATACTCTCTCTGTTCTCACTCTGTCCGCACTGTGTACACTCTCTCTGCTCTCTCTCTCCACATTATGGACACTCTCTCTGCTCTCACTCTCTCACACTGTGTATACTCTCTCTGCTCTCACTCTCTTCACATTGTGTACTCTATCTGCTCTCACTCTCTCCACACTGTATATACTCTCTCTGTTCTCACTCTGTCCACACTGTGTACACTCTCTCTGCTCTCTCTCTCCACATTATGGATACTCTCTCTGCTCTCACTCTCTCACACTGTGTATACTCTCTCTGCTCTCACTCTCTCCACACTGTGTATACTCTCTCTGCTCTCTCTCTCCACACTGTGTATACTCTCTCTGCTCTCACTCTCTCACACTGTGTATACTCTATCTGCTCTCTCTCTCTCCACACTGTGTATACTCTCTCTGCTCTCACTGTCTCACACTGTGTATACTCTATCTGCTCTCACTCTCTCCACACTGTGTATACTCTCTCTGTTCTCACTCTGTCCACACTGTGTACACTCTCTCTGCTCTCTCTCTCCACATTATGGATACTCTCTCTGCTCTCACTCTCTCACACTGTGTATACTCTCTCTGCTCTCACTCTCTCCACACTGTGTATACTCTCTCTGCTCTCACTCTGTCCACACTGTGTATACTCTCTCTGCTCTCACTCGCTCCACACTGTGTATACTCTCTCTGGTCTCACTCTCTCCACACTGTGTATACTCTCTCTGCTCTCTCTCTCCACATTGTGTATACTCTCTCTGCTCTCACTCTCTCACACTGTGTATACTCTATCTGCTCTCACTCTCTCCACATTGTGTATACTCTCTCTGTTCTCACTCTGTCCACACTGTGTACTCTCTCTCTGCTCTCTCTCTCCACATTATGGATACTCTCTCTGCTCTCCCTCTCTCACACTGTGTATACTCTCTCTGCTCTCACTCTCTCCACACCGTGTACACTCTCTCTGCTCTCACTCTCTCACACTGTGTATACTCTCCCTGCTTCACTCTCTCCACACTGTGTATACTCTCCCTACTCTCACTCCCTCCACACTGTGTATACTCTCTCTGCTCTCACTCTCTCACACTATCTATACTCTATCTGCTCTCACTCTCTCACACTGTGTATACTCTCCCTGCTTCACTCTCTCCACACTGTGTATACTCTCTCTGCTCTCACTCTCTCCACACTGTGTATACTCTATCTGCTCTCACTCTCTCACACTGTGTATACTCTCTCTGCTCTCACTCTCTCACACTGTGTACACTCTCTCTGCTCTCACTGTCTCCACACTTAGTATACTGTCTCTGCTCTCACTCTCTCACACTGTGTACAGTCTCTCTGCTTTCACTCTCTCACATTGTGTATACTCTCTCTCCTCTCACACTCTCACACTGTGTATGTTCTCTCTGGTCTCACTCTCTCACACTGTGCATACTCTCTCTGCTCTCTCTCACACTGTGCATACTCTCTCTGCTGTCTCTCACACTGTGTATACTCTCTCTGCTCTCTCTCACACTGTGTACACTCTCTCTGCTCTCTCTCACACTGTGTATAATCTCTCTGCTCTCTTGCTTACTGTGTATACTCTCCCTACTCTCAGTCTCTCCACACTGTGTATACTCTCACTGCTCTCACACTGTGTATACTCTCTCTGCTCTCTCTCACACACTGTGTATACTCTCTCTGCTCTCACTCTCTCACACTGTGTATACTCTCTCTGCGCTCATTCTCTCCACACTGTGTATACTGTCTCTGCTCTCACTCTCTCTCACACTGTGTATACTGTCTCTGCTCTCTCACACTGTGTATACTCTCTCTGCTCTCTCTCACACTGTGTATACTCTCTGCTCTTTCTCACACTGTGTACACTCTCTGCTCTCACTCTCTCCACACTGTGTATACTCTCTCTGCTCTCTCTCACACTGTGTATACTCTCTCTGCTCTCTCTCTCCACACTGTGTACACTCTCTCTGCTCTCACTCTCTCCACACTGTGTATACTCTCTCTGCTCTCTCTCACACTGTGTATACTCTCTCTGCTCTCTCTCTCCACACTGTGTACATTCTCTCTGCTCTCACTCTCTCCACACTGTGTATACTCTCTCTGCTCTCTCACACTGTGTATACTCTCTCTGCTCTCTCTCACACTGTGTATACTTCTGCTCTTTCTCACACTGTGTACACTCTCTCTGCTCTCTCTCACACTGTGTATACTCTCCCTACTCTCACTCTCTCCACACTGTGTATACTCTCTCTGCTCTCTCTCACACTGTGTATACTCTCTCTGCTCTCTCTCTCCACACTGTGTACACTCTCTCTGCTCTCACTCTCTCCACACTGTGTATACTCTCTCTGCTCTCTCTCACACTGTGTATACTCTCTCTGCTCTCTCTCTCCACACTGTGTACACTCTCTCTGCTCTCACTCTCTCCACACTGTGTATACTCTCTCTGCTCTGTCTCACACTGTGTATACTCTCTGATCTTTCTCACACTGTGTACACTCTCTCTGCTCTCTCTCACACTGTGTATACTCTCCCTACTCTCACTCTCTCCACACTGTGTATACTCTCTCTGCTCTCTCTCACACTGTGTATACTCTCTCTGCTCTGTCTCACACTGCGTATACTCTCTGCTCTCTCTCACACTGTGTATACTCTCCCTACTCTCACTCTCTCCACACTGTGTATACTCTCTCTGCTCTCACTCTCTCCACACTGTGTGTACTCTCTCTGCTGTCTCTCACACTGTGTATATTCTCTCTGCTCTCTCTCACACTGTGTATACTCTCTCTGCTCTCCCTCACACTGTGTATACTCTCTCTGCTCTCTCTCACACTGTGTATACTCTCTCCGCTCTCACTCTCTCCACACTGTGTATATTCTCTCTGCTCTCACTCTCTCCACATTGTGTACACTCTCTCTGCTCTCACTCTCTCTGCTCTGTGTATACTCTCTCTGCTCTCACTTTCTCCACACTGTGTACACTCTCTCTGCTCTCACTCTCTCTGCTCTGTGTATACTCTCTCTGCTCTCACTCTCTCCACACTGTGTATATTCTCTCTGCTCTCACTCTCTCCACATTGTGTACACTCTCTCTGCTCTCACTCTCTCTGCTCTGTGTATACTCTCTCTGCTCTCACTTTCTCCGCTCTGTGTACACCCTCTCTGCTCTCACTCTCTCTGCTCTGTGTATACTCTCTCTGCTCTCACTCTCTCCACACTGTGTATATTCTCTCTGCTCTCACTCTCTCCACACTGTGTATGTTCTCTCTGCTCTCACTCTCTCCACACTGTGTATGTTCTCTCTGCTCTCTCTCCACACTGTGTATACTCTCTCTGTTCTCCCTCCCTCCACACTGTGTATACTCTCTCTGCACTCACTTTCTCTACACTATGTATACTCTCTCTGCTCTCAGTGTCTCCACACTGTGTATAATATCTGCTCTCTCTCCACACTGTGTATTCTCTCTCTGCACTCACTCTCTCTCCACACTGTATATTCTCTCTGCTCTCTCTTCACACTGTGTATCTCTCTCTGCTCTCTCTCCACACTGTGTATACTCTCCCTGTTCTCACTCTCTCTCACACTGTGTACTCTCTCTGTTCTCCCTCCCTCCACACTGTGTATATTCTCTCCTCTCTCTCTCTCTCTCCACTTTGTGTATACTTTCTCTGCTCTCACTCTCTCTCACACTGTGTATACTCTCTCTGCTCTCACTCTCTCACACTGTGTATACTTTCTCTGCTCTCACTGTCTCTACACTGTGTATAATATCTGCTCTCTCTCCACACTGTATCCTCTCTCTGCACTCACTCTGTCTCCACACTGTGTATATTCTCTCTGCTCTCTCTTCACACTGTGTATACTCTCCCTGCTCTCACTCTCTCCACACTGTGTATACTCTCTCTGCTCTCACTCTATTCATACTGTGTATACTCTCTCTGCTCTCACTCTATTCATACTGTGTATACTCTCTCTGCTCTCACTCTCTCTCCACACTGTGTATACTCTCTCTGCTCTCACTCTATTCATACTGTGTATACTCTCTCTGCACTCACTGTCTCTCCACACTGTGTATACTCTCTCTCCACACTGTGTATACTCTCTCTGCTCTCACTCTATTCACACTGTGTATACTCTCTCTGCACTCACTCTCTCTCACACTGTGTATACTCTCTCTGTTCTCACTCTATCTCACACTGTGTATACTCTCTCTGTTCTCACTCTCTCTGTTCTGTGTGTACACCCCCCTCTGTGTAATGAGTAGAGCAAGCTGATTTGTTGCCCAGGGGTCTCTGATTGCTCGAAGCATTGCCATGGAAAGTACAGCAGGCTCCCCCTTAGCAGTGAATTATTGGATTCACAATAACTGCTTATAATAACTCTCCTTTCATCAATTGTCCTCCCTTTACAATTGGTCATCTTGCAAATTGTCCTGATGAGTGCAATTTGAAAAGCTTCGACACCATGTCTGTGTTTCAGCGATGCTCAAGTTAGGGGATTTCCAAGCGATGAAATGACTTTTATTTATAAGCTTCTCATGGAAGAGTAAAGGAATTAAAACATGACGTAAATAAAAAGAGATGTTCAATGAACAAAGAACAGGAATATATTCGGCACAATGGGGGCTTTGCCCCACAGAAAACATGCCGTTTAAATAAAGCTATTAATATTGTGAATCCATTCACAATTATAAAGCAGAGAGAACACAAAATACAGCGAGTGCTGGAATCTGAAACACAAACAGGAAAATCCCAGCAGGTCATAAAGGACAAAAAGGGAGAGAGTAAGACCTCTTAAAGATCAACAAGATCATCGGTGTGTGGATCTACAAGGGATGGGTGAGATCCTAAATAAATATTTCTCATCAGTATTTACTGCTGAGAAAAGAATGGATGTTCAGGAACTTGGGGAAATAGATAGTGATGCTTTGAGGATTGTACATATTACAGAGAAGGAGGTGCTGGAAATCTTAAAGCACATCGAGGTAGATAAATCCCCAGGGCCTGATGAAGTGTATCCCAGGACACTGTGGGAGGCAAAAAACAGGGCCGAAGGGCCTGTGTCTGTGCTGTAAACCTCTCTGACTGACAGTATCTGTGGGGAGAGAGAATACAGCTAACGTTTCCAGTTCGATGGCCAAAGCAGAGCTGCTCTGACTTTAATGAGCTGGACTCCAAACATTACCTCTATTCTCTCCCCGCAGACGCTGTCAGACCCGCTGAGATTTTCCAGCATTTTCTGTTTTTGTTTTAAAGCAAAAGTCCTATTTTCCGATCAGCAGAATTTGGGAATGAGCACTCCATCTACTCGGCCCTCCATCCCTCTGCCTGCTACGTTTAGCAAATGTTGCTCTAATAATTTGAAAGGGATTGAGATCTGTTTAAAATAAGTGAAGACAGAATTCCAGTCTGAGCACATGAAGCAGTCACTCCTGGATAATGCTGATCAGCAAATGTAACCTGCAAACACACACAATATCTAAAACATTGGAACAGGTTTTTACAAGCAAAATCTGCTACTTAACATCGAAAAAAAAAACATGACCTTAAACATAAGTTTTAAAATAATCTTTCAGTGGAACTAAGAATTGTTTGACCATTCTCATGTAACTATTTCTGGAGTCTTTCTTTCTCTTCTCCTGAGCTGGATCATACATATCCTCAGCAAATTTACTGAAAAAATATGGAAAAATAAATGTATTACTTTCAGACAACCTGTAAACCTGCTCTTTACATTCAATACAGAGAAACTGAGTTACTTCCACGTTTGACACCAAGCATCAGCACTAACCCAGTCAGATACAGGGTAGTTAGTCAATCTTTATCCATTCTGTCCCCACCACAAAGGAATGGGTCCTAAACCCGACCTTATCCATTTTCCTCATTGTCATCCAGAGTGAGATTATAGTAAAAGTGACAGTCAGCTATGACTCTCACCAACTCACACAGATGCACCATTAGAAAGCATTCTTTCTGGTTGTATCACAGCTTGGTAGGACTCCTGCTCTGACCAAGACCGCAAGGATCTACAAAAAGGTCGTGAATGTAGACTAATCCATCGCGCTAAGCAGCCTCCCATTCATTGACTCTGTCTACACTTCCCGCTGCCTCGGCAAAGCAGCCAGCATCATTAAGGATCACAAATCCCTGATGGGGTATAGCCCAGCATACTGAGAGAGGCAAGAGAGGAAATTGCCTGGGATTTGAGAGAAATCTTTATATCCTTGCTGGCTAGGGGAGGTCCCAGAGGACTGGAGAATAGTCAGTGTTGTTCCTTTATTTAAGAAGGGTAGCAAGAATAATCCAGGTAATTACAGGCTGGTGAACCTTACTTCAATGGTTGGGAAATTATTGGAGAGGATTCTTCGAAACAGGATTTATTCCCACTTGGAATTAAGCGGACATATTAATGAGATGGTTTTGTGAGGGGGAAGTGGGTCTCACGAAGCTGATTGAGTTTTTTGAGGAAGTGATGAAGATGATTGATGAGGGTAGGGTAGTGGATGTTGTCTACATGGATTTCAGTAAGACCTCTGACAAGGTCCCTCATGGCAGACTGGCGCAGAAGGTGAAGTCACATGGGATCAGAGGGGAACTGGTAAGGTGGGTACAGAACTGGCTCGGTCAAAGGAGACAGGGGGTAGCAATGGAAGGGTGTATTTCTGAATGAAGGGCTGTGATAAGCGGTGTCCCTCAGGGATCAGTGCTGGGACCTTTGCTGTTTGTAATACATATAAATGATTTGCAGAAAATGTAACTGGATTGATTAATAAATTTGCGGACAACACAAAGGTTGGTGGATTTGCGAATAGTGATGAGGACCAACAGGGGATACAGCAGGATATAAATCAGTTGGAGACTTGGGTGGAGAGATGGCAGATGGAGTTTAATCTGGATAAATGTGAGGTAATACATTTTGGAAGGTCTAATACAGATAGGAAATATATAATAAATGGCAGAACCCTTAAGAGTATTCTTAGGCAGAGGGATCTGGGTGTACAGATACACAGGTCACTGAAAGTGGCAATGTAGATGGAGAAGGTAGTCAAGAAGGCATATAGCATGTTTGCCTTCATCGACGGGGTATTGAGTTTAAAAATTAGCAAGTCACGTTGCTGCTCTATAGAACCTTAGTTAGGCTGCACTTGGAATACAGTGTTCAATTCTGGTCACCACACTACCAGAGGGATATGGAAGCTTTGGAGAGAGTACAGAAAAGATTTACCAGAATGCTGCCTGGTATGGAGGGCATTTGCTATGAGGAAGAGATTGAGAAACTTGGTTTGTTCTCACTGGAGCGATGGAGGTTGAGGGCAGACCTGATAGAAGTCTATAAGATTATGAGGGGCATGGACAGAGTGGATAGTCAGAAGCTTTTCCCCAGGCTGGAAGAGTCAAATACTAGGAGGCACAGGTTTCAGATACGAGAGGCAAGGTTTAAAAGAGAAATACAAGGCAGATTCTTTTACACAAAGAGAATTGGGTGGCTGCCACTCGTTGTGGGGGGGGGGAGGTAGTGGAAGTGGATATGGTTGTGATTTTTTTTTAAGGGGTGTCGATCCAAGTACATGAACAGGATGGGAAAAGAGGGATATGGTCCCCAGCAGGGTAGGGGGTTTTAGTTCAGTCGGGGCCAGCATGATCGGTGCAGGCTTGGAGGGCCGAAGGGCCTGTTCCTGTAATTTTCTTTGTTTGTTCTTAGTGAATTAATTGGAATATAATGAGTATCTTACCTTTTCAGTGAGGGTAAATTGCTCCAGAGTCGAACTGAGTCAGAGAAATCAGAAATAATTACAGGATCACACTGTAGAAAAGGAGTAGTTTTTACAGTTAAATGTTACCATGAGAATGAACTATCATTGTATTATTATTAAATAACTCAGAAACCAGAGTCTCTTTATTTAATAGTCTGATTATTATTCTCTAATCTAACGACATTGTTGAAACTGTTTAAAATTTTCCCTGATTAGACAGTGTGGATTGCTATAGCAATAGATTATTGTTCTAAATCATTCTCTTTTCTGATCTATGCAGTATAATTTAATAAGTTCTACACTCTGATCAATAATATTAAACCTGAATGATTAAGCTTTTCTTCTCGCTAAGCAGTCCTTCCATTGTATTCTATTGGGCCAATTTATCCCACCCCATCCATGTGTTGGAATCGTTACAATGCAGTTTATCAAAACACAAGCCTCTTTCTCATGGACAGTACAGAAGGAGGACATTCGGCCCATTGGCATCAATCCCACCCAGGTCCTATCACCGTAATCCTGACAATTCCTGACACAAAGGAGCAATTTAGCACGGCAAAGTCACCTAACCTGCACATCTTTGTACCACGGAAGGAAACTGGAGCATCCGGAGGAAACCCACGTAGACACGGGGGATTATGAAGTAGTTTCTTTCTCACTATCTTTCTTCTCTGGAATATATCATAACTAATATAAAGAATATCTTTTTGTACTTATGGTGCTATAGATGCATACATCTGATGTATGAGCCCTTATGTAAAAACAGCAAGAAATCCCACACCACCAGTTTAAAGTCCAAACAGGTTTATTTGTAGCAAAAGCCGCAAGTTTTGGGGAGAGCCTGTCCCTTCGTCAGGGAGCTGGGAATTCAGATCATAAAAATAACACAAAGACACAAACTCAATTTACAGAATAATGATTGGAATGGGAGTCTTTACAGTGAATCAATTCTTAAAGATACAGACAGTGTGAGTGGAGAGAGGGTTAAGCCCCAGGTTAAAGAGATGTGGATTGTCTCCAGACAGCCCAGTAAGTGAGGGTTTATAAACCCAGGCAAGTCATGGGGATTACAGATAGTGTGACATGAACCCAAGATCCCTGTTGAGACTGTCCTCATGTGTGTGGAACTTGGCTATCAGTCTCTGCTCAGCGCAGTCATGTGTCGTGAAGGCCCCCTTGGAAAACGGCCTCCCTTATGTAAAAACAGCAGACATAAATCTGAAACTTCTCCAAATCCAACACAGAGCTGGAATGAAATTGGTTGGGAGGAATACAAAAATCGGAGGTGTTTGAGAAGAACACCATTTACTCTGGAGCTTTGGAAATATTGTGTGACCCGAGGGAGTGGATTGAGCATCTTCCTACAGTTCTGGAGCACTGACCCCAATATCTTAGCAAGTTCTCAAGTTTTATGATTACCTGAATCTGAATTACCTGAAAATTTACATATCCTTCTACATTAGAAACTGTTATTATTTTCTAGCACAATGAACAAAGGAAAGTACAGCGCAGGGACAAACTGTTCAGCTCCCTAAGCCTGTACCCATCCTGATATCTGTCCATAATTAAACCGTATGTACTTACCGAGTCCGTATCCTTCCACTCCCATCCTATTCATGCAGTTGTCGAGTTGCCCCTGAAATGCTGCTATCGTACCTTCTCCCACCCTCTCCCCGGGCAGCGCTTTGCACACATTCACCACCCTCTGTGTAAAAAAAACCTGCCTCGTACACCTCCTCTAAACCTTTCCCCACGCACCTTAACCCTATGTCCCCGAGTACTTGACTTTTCTACCCTGGGAAAGAGCATCTGACTATCCGCTCTGTCCATAACACTTAATCCTATAAATGTTTATCCCCTCTGTCATTCCAGTGAGGACAAACCAATCTCTCCTCATAGCTAATACCTTCCAGACCAGCAACATCCTGGGACACCTCCTCCGTCCTCTCTCCGAAGCATTCCCATCCGCTGTGGTGACCAGAATTGTACACGATATTCGAAATGAGGCCCTAGCTAAGGTTCTGTACATCTGCAGCATGACCTGTCAATTTTTATACTCAATGTCCCGACCAGTGAAGGGAAGCTTGCTGCAAGTTTTCTCCACTCCCTTATCCACCTGCGTTCAGTGATCAGTGGACATTTACTCCCAGATCTCTTTGCCTGTCAATGCTCTGAAGAGTTCTCCCATTTACTGTATAATTTCTACACGCGCTGGACTTTCCAAAATGCACTATCTCACACTTGTCCGGATTAAACTCCATCTGTCATTTTTCCACCCATGGCTCCATCGACGTCTTGCCGCATCCTCTGACAATCCTCTTCACTATCTTCAACTCCATCAAATTTTGTGTCGTCTGCAAACTTATTAATCAGACCAGCTACATTTCCCTATGTGGTTAGTACCAATGTGTACCACTACCTCGAGCTGTTTGCCCTCCTGTTTCAGAATGTCCCATGTCTGTTCAGAGACATCATTGGCCCTGGCACCAGGGAGGCAAAATAACCCCTGAGTGCCACACCTAACTGCTTCCTCAATGTTTTGGCTCAACTACTTTCTGTGGTAAAGAATGTAGACTGACCTCTCTACGAGTGAAGACATTTCTCCTCATCCCTGTCCTAAATGGTCGATTCCGTATCCTCAGACAGTGACCCAACATCGGGAACATCCTTACTAACTTGCTTCTACCGTGTCTAGTCCTGCAAGAATTTTACAAGTTTCGGTGAGATCCCTCCCATTCTTCTGAATTCCAGCAAATGTAATCCTAACGGACACAATCTCTCCTCATCCATCAGTCCTGCCATTCCCGGAATCAGCCTGCTAAACATTCTCTGCACTCTCTCTGGATAAGGAGACCAAAACTGCACCAAATTTTTTTGCTTTTCCCTGTTGTTAGGATGTACCTGACCTGACACTGAAACATTTCCTCCTTCTCACATTACTCCGTCCGAGTTTACCCTCTCAATCTTTGGTTCCATTGAACGTGAGCTCGTTTCCTTCCCATCCATTTCAGCGAGCTCTCTTCAAACGTAGAACTTCTCCTTCAGAGTTTCTCTGCTTTGTTCCATTACTAATCCAGTTTTTATGATGATCACTCTTGCTAACATGTCCTCCCACAGATAGAACCTGCTTTGTTGCCCAACACTAAACCCATCAATGTCTCATTCCCAGTTGAAGCAGGAATATTCCAGTCAAAAAAGTTCTTTTGAAGAAAAGACAGAGGAATTTTTAAAGTGTACTGAAGAGAATTTCCTTGACCAGCAGATTAGTATATCGGGAAAAATCATCCATCAAAATGTAGGTAATTAAAAGATCCCAATATTAGCCCTTTAGGGTTTTGCACATCTCCCTGATTTGTCTGCAGTTTTGCTCCTCACTCTGTTTCTCACTGTTAGGGAGACACACAGAATATCCACAGTACTTTGCTTACATCCTAGTTGCTTCTGAACTCTGAAGTGTAAGCACATGAAAATCAGATATAGATAGAGGTGAAGTGAATGAGTAGAAATTTGGTAGATTGAGTATAATGTGAGAAAATGCAAACTTACCCACTTTGGCAGGAAGAATAGAAAAGCATTTTGGTATTTAAATGGGGAGGGAATGAAGAAATTCGCAGTCCTGAAAGTTAGCAGCAACTTATGCAGAAGACAAAGTTAATGTTGGCATCAAGTGTAACAGTCGGGAAGTTTTACTGCCTCGGAATACTCATCCAGCTTTGGTCTCCTTATTGGAAATATGAATTAGTAACAAAAAGTTCAGAGAGAGTTCATGTCATTTCTTCATTGGATGAAAGGCCCATCGCATTCAAGAAAAGTTGAACAGGTTGGGTTTACACCCACTGGAGTTCTGGAGAATAGGGAGGTGATCATACTGATATATCAAAGATGCTGAGGGCACTTCATAGGGTGGATACTGGTTAATTGATTTTAATTAAAATTAATTTTAACTAGGTCTCGATTTTCAGACCGAAATGAGGAATTCTTTTTTTTTATTTGGCTCAGAGGGTTATTAGTCCGTGAAATTCTCTCCCCCAGAAAGTACATCATTAAATTGATTCAGGGTTGAGTAAATAGATTTTTGATGGACAATGGAATTAAAGCTTATAGGTGGCAGACATAAAGTGGAGTTAAGCCCTTTATTGAATAGGTGTTTCTTTCCCCAGAAGTGCTCCCAGTTCCCCAAGAATCTGAAGCTCTTCCTCCAGCTCTCTGCTTTGAACCATGTACCGATCCCCAGTACCTTCCTTTTCTGTTTTCACTGACACTTTGATTCTCGAATTGCTGCTCTAGAGCCTGAAAGTCTAAGCGTAAAGACCACAATGTGTGCACTGTTCATGCCACTGATACCCCAGCTTCAGGCTCACCCCCTTTCCCACTGCAGAACATCCTGTACCATGTCACAGGTTACAAAGAACAAAGAACAAAACAGCACGGGAAACAGGCCCTTCGGCCCAACGAGCCCGCACTGCCACCCCGATGTTCCCACCTCTACCCCCGATCCCTGTCCATGTTTATAGATCTATGGATTAAAAACCAAATTTGAGACAATTTAGGGAGAATTTGTTTTGCCAATTAGCCTAAGAGCACATCTTTGGGATGTGGGAGGAAACCGGAGCACCCGGAGAAAACCCACGCAAGCACGGGGAGAATGCGCAAACTCCCACAGACACAGGCCCAAATCCATGTATCTGCACAGCACAGCGATAGTCACTGAGCTGTCGTGTTGCCCATCAAATGGTCCAGGTCAAGCGTACACTAACGACGTGAAGCACTAGGATACTCTCGAAAAAAATCCAAGAGCAGCCCTCTCACGACCCATCGCGTGTATGCCCCTCGTTAGACAACAAGGTGGACCAAAGCACCTGTAGGATAAAAACAAGTACATCAATATCATCATCTATTTACACACTTCCCAGGGACTCCCAAGGCTCATGATCCCTATTTTAAATCAGTTTTCTATACCCCTCCATTCCCATTCTGTTCATGTGCCCATCTAAGTATTTCTTAAATAACTCCAGAGTACCTGCCTCCACCACTTTACTTGGCAGCACATTCCATCCCCCCACCACCCTCTGTGTGAAAAAACTCCCTCGAGCATCCAAATTATACCTTACCCCCCTCACCCTCAGCCCGTGACCCCTCGTGCTATTTGAATCCATCCGAGGAAAAAGCTTAACCCTGTTTACTCTATCTATACCCCTCATAATCTTGTACACCTCTATTAGATCTCCTCTAAGTCTACGTCTTTCTAAGGAAAACAGTCCCAATTTGCCTAACCTCTCCTTGTAACTCAGACCTTCCATACCAGGCAGCAGCCTGGTAAACCTCCTGTGCACTCTCTCCAGAGTCTCCACGTGGTTCTCACATTGCTGCTTACACAATTACCTCTCTCTCCTCCCAACTGCAGCATCTCCACCAACAACAGCAGCCTGACTTTGTTCAGATCAATATCAACACATTACTGACACATCACAATGTTTGACTCCATTTCACTGCTCGTTACAGGAATAGCAGCAACTTTTTTATCCCAACACCCGCAGCACGGGTTTGCCATCAGCAGGAATGATCGATCCCACCAGCATAAGAACATAAGAAATAGGAGCAGGAGTCGGCCATCCAGCCCCTCGAGCCTGCCCCGCCGTTCAATAAGTTCATGGCTGATCTGAAGTGGTTCAGTACCACTTACCCGCTTGCTCCCATAACCCTTAATTCCCTTGTGAATTAAAAACCTATCCACTCTTGTTTTGAACATATTCAGTGAGGAAGCCTCCATCACCTCATCAGGCAGAGAATTCCAAAGATTCATCACCCTCTGTGTGAAGAAACTCCTCCACAACTCTGATCTGAATCACACCCACCTCCAATCTTGAGGCTGTGCCCTCTAGTCTTTGTTAAGTGGGAATAGTCTTTCAACCTCTACCCTATCCATCCCCTTCATTATCTTATACGTCTCTATAAGATCCCCTCTCAGCCTTCTAAACTCCAAAGAGTACAAATCTAGCCTATTCAGTCTCTCTTCATAATCCAATGCCCTCATCTCCGGTATCAGCCTAGTAAACCTTCTCTGCACCCTCTCCAAGGCCAATATATCCTTCCTCAAATGCGGCAACCAAAACTGCACACAGTACTCCAGCTGCGGCCTCACCAGTACCCTATACAGCTGCAACAGAACCTCCCTGCTTTTATATTCTATCCCCCTCGCTATAAAGGCCAACATTGCGTTCACCTTCTTAATCACCTGCTGCACCTGCAGTCTGTGTTTTTGCGATTTGTGCACAAGGACCCCCAGGTCCCTCTGCACTGTCGCATGTTGCAACTTTTTGCCGTTTAAATAGTAATCCTCCCTACCTTTATTCCTACCAAAGTGGATAACCTCACACTTGCTAACATTATACTCCATCTGCCAGGTCCTCACCCACTCACTCAACCTATCCAGATCCCTCTGCAGGCTTTCCACACCCTCCACACAATTTGCTTTTCGTGTCATCAGCAAATTTCGTCACCCTGCACTCAGCCCCTTCCTCCAGATCATCTGTGTAAATGGTAAACAGTTCAGGCCCCAGCACCGATCCCTGGGGCACTCCACTAGTCACCAGTTACCAATCAGAATAGCATCCATGAATACCTAGTAATAAGGTAGCAAGATAAATGGCAGCAAGATTTCTGTATTGAGTCCCCAACAACCATCAATCAAATCTGACTGGGAAAACCAATCGTGTGCACGCACCTCCAGGAAGCGCGAGGCATCGCTTATATCATCCTGGGTTAAGGTTTCTGGATCTGCAAATAGCCAGAAGAAAGGTCTCTCCTCACTGTCTCCCGGTTTTGCATATTGAAGCATGCGATGATATTGAAAGATGGTCTTTCCTGATTGAAGAGAAAAAGATTGGATTTGTAAATCAAAACAGGAAAATCCTGGAAATATTCAGTAAGTCAGAGAACATCCATGGAGGAAGAAACAGAATGATCATTTCAGGGTCAATGATCTTGTAACAGGATTGAGGAAAGTTTGAAATTTAATCGTGTAAATCACGTGTTTATTTAGTGAGTGCAAATCTACAAAGCCCCAAAGTAACAGCCCCCTCATTCGCTGAGTTGAAGTTGATTAGTCAGTCACTGGGTCTGGAAAGGGGACCCCTCTCGGTAAGGGGCAGTACGGTTTGTCTCTCTCTCTCTACATGAGGGGGTTTGTCCTGAGGCCCCAGTAATGGAAGTTCGCTGCAGTAAGTCCCTGACCTCAATCTGGTTAGCAAGGACCAATCTTCCTGTGGTGTTCATTCCTGAAACATTTACATCTCTGGCTGGGTTAGCATTTACACCCAAACCTCACTGCCTCACATGTAGGCAAGAGCGAGTCAAATTTCCTTCCCTGAAGAGCTTCAGAGTGCCTTGTGGATTCTTATGACAATCAACCAATGGTTTTATGGTCATCATCAAACATAATTCCAAATTTTTATTGTATTCAAATTTCACCCACTTTTGGGTGCAATGCGATGATGAAGTCAGGCATAAAGCGCTTCACGTGACCGTCGCTGGTTTTTGCCAGCAGCTCCATTTTACTAGCGCCGGATTTCCAGCCTCTCACTGAAAGTGGGCGGAGGCAGGTTAATTTATGGAAATTTATTATAATACAGTTTAACATCTGCTTAACGAGGCCGGCACCCAGTTGTCTGAGCTTGCCCCCCCCCCAACTTTCTGACCTTACTGGGAAAGATTTGTGCCGGTGAGGGACAGATACTCTCCCCATGAACGGGGAACAGTCACCTTGGCCTCGCCAGCAGAACTGGACGCCACTGAAGCCCCTTGGGGAGGCCAAGGGCAAGGTGAGGTGACCGTTGGGCAGTGCCAGCTTGCATTGCCAACCTGGCACCTTGGCACTGCCCACCAGGCAGCACCAGAGTGGGGCTAAAAAGGGGAAGGCCTGCAGGTGCGCAATCTATATTCACATCTGACCATCTAGGGGAAATTTAGCCTGGCCTATACAACTCTCATACACATCTTGGCACACTGAGATAAATTTAGCATGGCCAATCCAACTAATCCATACAAATTGCAACACCAAGTGGCAATTTGGCATGGCCAATCTACCTAACCTACACATTTGGGACATTAAGGGGCAATTTAGCATGGCCAATCCATCTAAACTACACATCTTGGGACACTAAGGGGAATTTAGCCTAGCCAATTAACCGAAGCTACACATCTTGGGGATTTTAACATGTTCAATTCTCCTCTCATCCACATCTTGGGGCGCAAAAGGAAATTCAGCCTGGTCAATCCACATCTCGTGCACATCTTGGGACATTTAATGAAACTTAACGTGGCCAATCTATGTCTCGTACACATCTTAGAACACTAAGGGCAATTTAGCATGGCCAATCTCTTACATATCTTGGGACACGAAGAGGCAAATCACCTCACCTACACATCTTCAAACACTAAGGGGCAATTTAGCATGTGTGTCAACATTTCTCAGTGTGTCACTATGTGAATAATATTCTGCCGTTCTGCTTCTCAATCTGAAGTGGAAAATTTCCCATTACCCATTTTATCTGCTATGTATTTGTCCATTCACTCAATTTGTCTAAATCACTTTAACACCTCTTCATATCCTCTTCACCAGCTGCTCCATCAAATTTTTGACCCTATATTTGGTTGATTTTTCTCTACATCCTGGCTATGACTGTAACACTATATTCTGCACCTTCTTCTCTCCTTCTCCCTTCCCGTACTCTATGAATGGTCTGCTTTGTTTGCAAAGCACACAAGAAATAATATTTTTCACTGTACACCTACACAAAAATGAATCAAAACAAAATCAAATCAAGTTTGGAAAGTTGAAAATATTATATTTGATTCCCTCATCCAAATTATTGATGAGATGTTATTGGCTCCTGACTGTCTGCAGAAACTCACCTTTTAAACAGACCCATTGTAAAAGACTATCCAGCAACTGGGATCCCATTCCACACAGCGACAAGAAAGAGACTGCTCCATCAGGAGGTTATTTTAAATACCTTCATTGTTTATGTTATAAATGATGAGGAAGAAAAGAAGTGACACCTTCATCAGTCACGGATGAGATTTCGGGGTTTTGAATAGATCAGCAGAGATGTGGTTCTAAGTCAGAAAGGTTGATTAAAAAGCCAAATTAAGGATATAAATCGTGCCCTCCTGCCTCGTTCTAACCTACCTTTTTGTTTCCCGATGTCTCATCAGGCACCGCTTTCTGTTTCAAACCTGAACATGTTGGAGAATCGCAGCAGGTCTGACAACGTGTGTGGCAAGAGAACAGAGTTAACCCGTTAAATCTCCATGGCCTTTCATCAGAGCTGAGACAATTGGAAATAATCTGAGATTGATATCCTTGTGGTGAGGAGTGGGGAGCGGGAGGGGAGCGGGTTGGGGTGGATACAGGGCCAGCGAGAGGTGATGGTCAGGGAGAGATTGATGAAGATCTCATGGACAAAAAGGGAATGATGATGGCTGAGGAGGTGGAGATAGTGACCATTAACTGATCAGAATGTGTTAGTGGGCAGGACGTGGTAAACAGTGTAACAAAGGACAACCCGGAACAGGGAACACCCATAGTGGGGTGGGAGGGGGGTGGGGAGGCTGGTGGGATGGATTGTTGTAGGTGGGTAGGCTGGGGTGGGATGGGATGGGAGGGGGTGAAGTGGGATGGGAGAGGTGAGGTGGGGTCGGATGGGGTGGAGTGGGGAGAAATGGGGGTGGGGTGGATGGGGGAGGAGTGATGGGGAGGGTGTGGTGGGAGGTGTGATGGGGATGGTGTGGTGGGGGAGGTGTGATGGGGATGGTGTGGTGGGGAGGTGGATGGTGTGATGGGATGGTGTGGGTGGGGGGAGGGTTGATGGGGAGGTGTGGTGGGGAGTGTGATGGGGATGGTGGGTGGGTAGGTTGAGATAGGGTGGGGGTGGATGGGTGGTAGAGTGGGTGGGGTGAGGTGAGGTAGGCTAGGTGGGGGGTGTGGGTGTGTGGTGGGTGAGGTGGGATGGGAGGGGGTGGAGTGGGGTGGAGTGGGGTGGGGGTGAGGTAGGTAGGCTAGGTGGGGTGAGGTGGTGTGTGTGGGTGGGATGGGAGGGGGTGGTAGTGGTGGGTGAGGTGGGGATGTGGGTGGTGGGTGGGATGGGAGGGGGTGGAGTGGGGTGGAGTGGGTGGGGGGTGTGGTGGAGGTAGGCTAGGTGGGGTGAGGTGGGGAGTGTGGTGGGTGGGGTGGGAGGGGGTGAGTGGGTGGGGTGAGGTGGGGGTGAGGGTGGGGTTGTGGTGGTGGGGTGGAATGAGGGGGTGGGGTGGGGTGGGGGTGAGGGTGGGTGAGGTGGGGTGTGTGGTGGGTGGGGTGGGATGGGAGGGGGTGGAGTGGGGTGGAGTGGGGTGGGGGTGAGGTGCAGGGAGAGCAGACATTGGTAAGGAGAAAAGATAAGGATAAGAAATGGGGGGATTTGAAAACTGAATGAATGGAAGTAATGAAAATAAATAAATTTTAAAAAGTATCTTCAGCTCGGACAAAGGGTTTCCAGACTGGAAACGACAGCTCTGTTCTCTCTCCACAGATCTGCAGAGATTTTCCAGCATTTCCTGTTATGATTGAACAATAAGCTTCCAGTTTGTTTATTAATGAGGTGTGAATATTACTGACGAGGTTTTATATTCCAGGAATATTCCTATTAGTGTCAGCACCAGCAGGGCTCTGCACTGTATAGTGTTTATCAGGAGGTGTGAGATGTCTGAAAAGTGTTCATCATTAAGGACGGGTAACAGTGAATGTGAGCAGGAAACCAATTCAATGAATTAAAGCACGGGGCAGTGAAGGCATTTTGACGGGGAGTGTGTTTTCCCAAAGGGAGTGGGAAGGCAGAGAGGGCATTGGGGCAGTAATGGAGCAGAGAGAGCTGTCAGGAAGAGGACAATGTTTCTCCCTGTGATGAAAACCTTACATTTGATGATTTTGATTCCCAGCCTTGGTTTGGGAACTAAAGCCATGCAGCTTTTAGCAGCTTTTACCTGGGCTACGGCGCACAGAAGGGTTCTGTGGGCAGGCACCAATCACAAAGTCAAATGGTCCTTCCTCTTTGATCTATAAAGGGGAATCAGAACATACAGAGCATTTTTAAAACCACATACGTGTTGTAACATTCCTTCACCCAGATCAATTTTATTGTTCTTACATTCCGTCGAGTAATGTTGTCCAAGTCCTGTAAAAATATTAACATTCCTTGATCAGCATCATGAGTTCTATTCAAAATTCTGATATCCTGTAAAACTGAATCAGAAATTAAATATTACATCATGCAAGGATAGAACTATTTAATTAAAGTCACTGATCAAGTGCTCTCAAAGTAAAGTCTCAATCAGACAGGGATGTGACACTGATTCTCGGATCCATGGATAAAGGTGACCTGCTGATAACACAGTGACAGCCCACAGTTAGGGAGCGAGACAACCTTCCTCAAACCTCATCTCTATCTGAACGGTTCAGAGAATTATTTCTCTGATGTTGTTATTCCCACCCTTTAAAGCAGGATATCCCACCTCCTGGTGGGACACCACTCGATGGGGAAAACCCCAGCCAGCCACCGGCTCATTGGGTGGTGCCAGGTTTGTATTGATGACCTGTCCATGGTGAGGTGCCCGCCCACTTCTGGATATTTCTTCATTCTCATCGATCAGAATTAAATATATCTCTCTCAGAATTCCCTTTCACAAATAATTCCATTCCCCGCTCTCTATTTCATTTCATTTTTAAGTACGTCAATTTACTAACTGGATAATTTTCCAAATTCATATCGTGGATGGGGACATATCGAAAATGAGGGCCTTGGTTGGAAAATTTCATTTTGCATTTCAAGAGGATAAAATTTCCAGGCAGATCCACAACACTCTAAAATTACCCCCCTCCAAAATATGTCACAACCTGTTTATCGGAAGCAATAAGAAAATAATCTTGGAGATAATCTTCCATCGCTCCAGGAACAGGAGTGACTCGGCTGTGTGGAGACAGTTTGTAGAGAGCAGGAACTCACTGCCTCCCAGAGAAATGCTTATTGTCTTAGTGTGGAATATTCCTCGAAAAGGGGGGTGAGTTGGAGACAGCTGCAATTGTGAAGTCACTGAAGGTACTTTATACCTTGTACATTTACTAGTGTAAAAAACTTCAAAGAGAAACAAGATTTCACACTGTCAGTTACATTGAAGGAGTGCTCACCTTTAGTGACATTGCTGAAGAGGGATAGAACTCTAATTGGATGTTGTTTATGTACAGGGACTGGTGCATAGATCCGAATATGGTCCTGTTACAAAATGAATGTTTGACACAATACTGTTAAATTTGATACATAAACTTGATTGAATTCAGACAAGTTATGTCAGAAATCTAAAGTGTGTTTCCATTTGGATAGTTAAGGCATTAATTATCAGAATGCTAAATAAAATTGACCTTTTTATAATTGTTGTTGGCCATTAATTAGTCTAAGAGCTGGGACACCATCTATCTCATCGCTGGAGACACATTGGTAATATTTGGCACAATCCTCCCACCTGAATCTAGTGGGATAAGGTTTCAGTTTCAGCCCATGTTCTCCATTTACAGAACAGTTTGCTGCCACTGAATCATTGGGGAAAAACCCCATACACTCCTGGGTATTACTTCATTCTGCTCATCAACCAGAATCTTACTGAGAAAGTCCCACAATCTGGCTTGGCAATACCAGGGATGCACATTACAGTGCGCCTGTCTAATTCCTTGTCCATATTATATCGAAACCATTTTCAATCAACCTAATCTGCAAAGTCATAGTTTTCCACAAGGGGATGGACCAAAAAGAGGAATATAAGAGAAGAGAAACAAGCACAAACAATATTGAAATTGATTTTCTAATCTGAATAACACTCTGTCCGTGCAATCAGAGCTGAGGGTGTTCAGCTGAGAATGCTCCCGATCACCCCCCACCCAACCCTGCATAGTTATATTGGAAATACACAGGGGTGACAGAGATTGAGGACAAGACCAACACCGCTCATACACTCTGTCTGTTATTTTAAAATCACTGTCCATGGGATATATCTCCAAGTGTACTGATTAGTATCACAAGTAGGGTTACATTGCAATGAAGTTATTGTGAAAATCCCCCAGCTGCCACACTCTGTCACTCGCCTGGTCGCACTGAGGGGGAACGCAGCATGGCCACTGCGCCCAACCAGCATGTCCTTCAGAGGAAAACTTCAGGGAGACCCAGAGGAAACCCACCCAGACACAGCGAGAAGGTACAAACTCCGCACCTTCAGGGAGACCCAGGGAAAACCCACTCAGACACAGCGAGAAGGTACAAACTCCGCACCTTCAGGGAGACCCAGGGAAAACCCACTCAGACACAGCGAGAAGGTGCAAACTCCACACCTTCAGGAAGACCCGGAGAAAACCCACCCAGACACAGCGAGAAGGTGCAAACTCCGCACCTTCAGGGAGACCCAGGGGAAACCCACCCAGACACAGCGAGAAGGTGCAAACTCCGCACTTCAGGGAGACCCGAGAAAACCCACCCAGACACAGCGAGAAGGTGCAAACTCCAACCTTCAGGGAGACCCAGGGGAAACCCACCCAGACACAGCGAGAAGGTGCAAACTCCGCACCTTCAGGGAGACCCAGGGGAAACCCACCCAGACACAGCGAGAAGGTGCAAACTCCGCACCTTCAGGGAGACCCAGTGGAAACCCACCCAGACACAGCGAGAAGGTGCAAACTCCGCACCTTCAGGGAGACCCAGTGGAAACCAACCCAGACACAGCGAGAAGGTGCAAACTCCGCACCTTCAGGGAGACCCAGGGGAAACCCACCCAGACACAGCGAGAAGGTGCAAACTCCACACCTTCAGGGAGACCCAGTGGAAACCCACCCAGACACAGCGAGAAGGTGCAAACTCCGCACATTCAGGGAGACCCAGGGGAAACCCACCCAGACACAGCGAGAAGGTGCAAACTCCGCACCTTCAGGGAGACCCAGTGGAAACCCACCCAGACACAGCGAGAAGGTGCAAACTCCGCACCTTCAGGGAGACCCGGAGAAAACCCACCCAGACACAGCGAGAAGGTGCAAACTCCGCACCTTCAGGGAGACCCAGGGAAAACCCACCCAGACACAGTGAGAAGGTGCAAACTCCGCACCTTCAGGGAGACCCAGGGAAAACCCACCCAGACACAGCGAGAAGGTGCAAATTCCGCACAGACAGCGCCCCAATCCAGGATTCCCGGCACTGTGACGCAGCAGTGCCAACCACTGTGCCATCCTTACAAACTTGGTGGATCAAGTGACCTCTATTATAGGGTCATTCTAAATAACTACAAAAGAAAGCAACACAAACAATACAACTCCAAAAATTAATCTTTCCTTTGTTAATCGAAATTTAAAATTCTTTTTGGGAGAATCCCAGCCTCTTAATCACTGAGTTCCCAACCTCTAAAAACATTTTATGCAAAAAAAAAGAAATTTGAATGTATCTAACAGCTTAATGTTGCCCCAGGAATGATCAAAAACATCTGAATGAAGGGTCAGAAATCCAGGTGGAGTTATTACTTCCTGGAACAATTATATATGAACTGAAATAGCAGTTACACTTACACTTTCCTGGTCAAAGAACCACTTCAGTTTTCGTTGCCATTTTTTCCTCCTTCGGAGCAGCCCAAAAGACTTACGGGAAGTGCACATGTAACATATCCAAGGGTCCATTGCTTCGACCATTTCTGATGTGCCGGATTTCACAAGATTGTCTAAACACTCAGAGCAGTAAGACCTGCCGGGCACCAATTCACACAGAAATAGATCAGACATTCCCAGCAGTTTGAAGTGGATAATATTACAGCTGAATCGTGCTGTTCACCACGTTAAACAATGAAAAGAGAACAGGAAATGGTACATCTTCAATAATTCATCATTCCGCAGCGGTTGTTAATCTGAAACCCCTTCCATATCCTGGACATTCCCACACCTTGGATTTTTATTCACTGTATAAATATTCAGGTTAGCGCTGCTGCCTCATAGTTCTAGGAACCCGCCTTCAATTCTGGCCTTGGGTCACTGTCTGTGAGGAGTTTGCACATTCTCCCCATGTCTGCATGGGCTTTCCTTTCGGGTGCTCCGGTTTACTTCCGCAGTCCAAAGATATGTAGGATAGGTTATTTGGCCATGTTCAATTGCCCCTTAGTCTCAGGTTAGCAGGATAAATAGGTGAGGTTAAGGGGATAGAGCATGGGTGGGATTGTTATCAGTGCAGGATTGATGGATCGAATGGCCTCTTCCTTCACTGTAGACATTCTATAATAATCGAACTGTAGGACCAGTTTCCAAAGTTTTTGCTAACAGGACAATGTTTGTATGATGAAGACATGCCTTGGGAACACGGGCACCCTGACTAATACAAAAATCTGAATTCTCAGCACACGCTTGTGACCGATGTATATTTCTGTCTCTTTATAATAATCCTGCCAAGACCAGTCTTCCTTCGCCAAGAAGCCTCCAATCATTACACAAGAGCCACATCCATGGCTTACAGCATGTCAATTTATCCCCAGGGACCGACAGAAAGGTAGGTCTGGGTTCAGCAATGGATTCTAACCCTCTGCTTCTCACTTCCCAATGGACTAACTCCCATTCACTCAATAAGGGGGTTCTCACTCCAGGATGGACATCAAGGAGATCGATTGAAGATCTCCCATACACATCATGGCCATCATAACATCCCTTCCTAGTCAGGTCCCCTTCCCTCACAGTGCCTCCCCCCCAGGAGGTATTTTCAGCCACTCTGTGCTCAGTCTGAGATCTGTCAAAGCAGGATCTGGGTCTGCCAGTGTGAACCAAATGGAGGACTTCAATTTCCACAGGGAGTGTCACGGGGTGATGTGGCTCCTTCCTCTGGTTCTGTCTCAGCTGGGCTACCAGCTTCCTCTCAAAGCCCGTTATCCAGAGGGAACACCACGGGATCAGCTTTAAGATTGTGGGCCCAGCTGCCTCCACAGTCGGGAGTAAACTCCCCTTCCTGAGATGATCCAGCTGTTTTTTCACCAGTTTGCCCTGGACTATTATAGAGGTGATCTTTTTTATGATGATGCAATTTAATGATGATGTTTCTGGAAGTGGGTGTACTTGCAATGGTATGGTCAGCTACTGACCTTGGCTCCTTCACTCAGCAGCACGTGTTTGACCTATTCCTAGCTGTGCCCCTTGCCTGGTATCTGCATCTCTCTGGAACATATTCCTTAGTACACTTGGGGCTCTCACTGTCATTCCTCGACAGCCTTGTGAGCTCCAATGTTGTAAAAAAACTTTCTAAAATCTGCTTTATGCGATCACTCTCCATTGAGAATTCATTACAGAGGCCTCTTTCACTAACTGGAGGAGGTTGGTGCCTGACATCCCCTTTGAGGTGGTGGCGGGGGGTGCATTTTAATGATAGTAATCACAACATGGTACAACTTGTTATGGACAAGGGGATAAGCCAGTTGCAAATAAAAAGGTTTTGGATTGGGGGAAGAGCAGAGATTAATAACATATGGTAAGATTTGGCCAAAGTAGACTGGGAACAGCTACAAATGGGAAAATGTACAGAAGTGCGGCCGCACCAGAGTTTTGTACAGTTGCAACATGACCTTACGGCTCCGAAATTCAATCCCTCTACCAATAAAAGCTAACACACCGTTCGCCTTCTTAACAACCTTATCAACCTGGGTGTCAACTTTCAGGGAGCTATGCACATGTACACCGAGATCTCTCTGCTCGTCGACACTACTAAGAGTCCCACTATTAGCCCTATATTCTGTACTCCTGTTACTCTTAGCAAAGTGAATCACCTCACACTTTTCCGCATTAAACTCCATTTGCCACCTCTCAGTCCAGCTCTGCAGCTTATCTATGTCCTTCTATAAACTGTAACATCCATCCTCACTGTCTACAACTCCTCCGACTTTGGTGTCATCCGCAAATTTACTAACCCATCCCTCTACACTCTCAGCTAGGTCATTTATAAAAATAACAAACAGCAGTGGCCCTAAAACAGATCCCTGAGGTACACCACTTGTAACTGCACTCCAGGTTGAATATTTCCCGTCAACCACCACCCTCTGTCTTCTATCAGCTAGCCAATTCCTAATTCAAACCACTGAATCATGCTCAATCCCATGCATCCATATTTTCTGCAGTAGTTTACCATGGGGAACCTTATCAAATGCTTTGCTAAAATCCATATACACCACGTCAACTGCCTCTTACCCTTATCCACCTTCTCAAAGAACTCAATAAGGTTCGTGAGGCACGACCTACCCTTCACAAAACCGTGCTGACTATCCCTAATCAAATTATTTCTCTCTGGATGATTATAAATCCTATCTCTTACAATTCTTTCCAAAACTTTGCCCACAACAGAAGTAAGGCTCACCGGTCTATAATTCCCAGGATGGTCTCTACTTCCCTTCTTAAACAAGAGGACAACATTTGCTATCCAAATGTAGACACGGGGAAAAAGTCCAAACTCCATACAGACAGTAATCTGAAGTTGGAAGTGAGCCTGTGTCCCTGGCTCTGTGAGGCAGCAGTGCTAACCACTGTGACACCGTGTCACCCTAAGGCAATTTCAAATACTCAATACTTCCTCCTTTGATAACTGACATTCTGTAGAGTGTTCACACATCCATCGCTGACCTCAACATCCAGCATGTCCTTCTCCTTGGTGAATACAAAGTACTCACCCATTTCCTCTGCTTTCATGTATAATCCCCCACATTGTCCTTGAGTCTTTCTCTTGCTCCTAACACATGCAGAAAAAGCCTTGGGATCCTGTTTGCTAAAGATATTTCATGGCCCCTTTCAGCCCTCCTAATTTTGTATTTATGTTCCTTCCTACTTTCCCTATACTCCTCGTGTGCTTTGTCAGGTTTTAGATAGCTAGACCTATTGTATGCTTCATTTCTCCTTTTGACTGAGCTTACAATTTCCTTTGTTGAGCCTTTTAAATCCTGTATCCTTCATTGTTGTGGGTCCATGCCTACCCTGCTCTTCAATTAACTGGCCTTTAAAAACCTCCCATGTGCCAGATGTGGATTTGCCCTGAAATAGCCACTAACCATATTCTCCAGTTCCTGTCTAATTTGCATGTAATTGGCCATCGCCCAATTTAACACCCTCATCCGAGGGCCACACTTTTCCTTGTCCATAACTACCCAAAAATCTTACAGAATTATGGTCACTAAGCCTAAAATGCTCCCCCGTTGAACCTTCTGCCCTGGCTCACTCCCCAAGTGTGGAGAACGCTCCCCAAATAAAATTGCTAATTAACATAGACAGTGTATTTCTCATGATGGTAAATACTATCATTTATCTTGCATTCTGTCCCATCTTCTCAGTTGTTGCTTCTCCTCCCTCGATTCACATGCTCCATTCCTACAGCCTGATGAAATTGACAGGAAGCATTTATAGAACATAGAACATTACAGCGCAGAACAGGCCCTTCAGCCTTCGATGTTGCACCAACCAATTAGGAAAAAGCAATGACCCTCTAAACTAAACCATTCCCTTTTCGTCCATAAACTTATCTACTAACCTCTTAAACACCACTAAACTTGGCGCATCTACAACTGCAGCAGGCAGGGCATTCCATACCCAAACCACCCTCTGGGTAAAGAACCTACCTCTGATATCCGCCCTATAACTACCACCCCTTAATTTAAAGCTATGTCCCCTCGTGCTAGCTTTCTCCATCCTAGGAAAAGGCTATCACTGTCCACCCTATCTAAACCTCTAATCATCTTATATGTTTCAATAAGGTCTCATCTTAGCCGCCTTCTTTCTAATGAAAACAACCTCAAATCCCTCAGCCTCTCTTCATAAGACCTGCCCTCCATACCAGGCAACATCCTGGTAAACCTCCTCTGTACCCTCTCCAATGCCTCCACATCTTCTTATAATGTGGGGACCAGAACTGCACACAATACTCCAAGTGCGGCCGCACTAGAGTTTTGTACAGTTGCAACATGACGTTGCGGCTCGAAATTCAATCCCCCTACCAATAAAAGCTAAGACTCCATATGCCTTCTTAACAACCTTATCGACTTGATTGCCAACTTTCATGGATCTATGCACAAATACACCAAGATCCCTCTGTTCATCAACATTATTAAGAGTCCTACCATTAGCCCTATACTCTACACATTTGTTATTCCCACCAAAGTGAATTACCTCACACTTTTCCACATTAAACTCCATTTGCCACCTCTCGGCCCAGCTCTGCAACTTGTCCAAGTCTCTCTGCAAACTATAACACCCCTCTTCGCTATCTACCACTCCACCGACTTTAATGTCATCTGCAAATTTACTAATCCATCCCTCAATACCCTCATCCAGATCATTTATAAAAATTACAAACAGAAGGGGCCCCAAAACAGACCCCTGAGGTACACCACTTGTCACCGAACTCCACGATGAATATCTCCCATCAACCACCACCCTCTGTCTTCTATCTGCTAGCCAATTCCTAATCCAATTCGCTAAATCACCCTCAATCCCATACATCTGCATTTTCTGCAGAAGCCTTCCATGGGACACCTTATCGAATGCCTTACTAAAGTCCATATATACCACATCAACTGCCTTACCCTCATCCACCTCTTTGGTCACTTTTTCAAAAAACTCAATAAGTTTTTTGAAAAACTCATTCTCTACCTGGGATTTTCTCTATCCTCTGCCGTGTGATTCACAGCAGCAGGAGCAATCTACTATTGGTCGGTGGTGGGATCTTCTGATCCCACTGGTGTCAATAGGGCTTCTCATTGAATTCACTGTCCCTCACTGGGAAATTTGCAATGGCAGTTCAAAGAATAAAGAACAAAACAGCACGGGAAACAGGCCCTTCGGCCCAACAAGCCCGCGCCACCACCCCGATGTTCCCACCTCTATCCATGATCCCTGTCCATGTTTATAGATCTATGGATTAAAAACCAAATTTGAGACAATTTAGGAAGAATTTGTTTTGTCAATAAGCCTAAGAGCACATCTTTGGGATGTGGGAGGAAACCGGAGCGCCCGGAGAAAACCCACGCAAGCACGGGGAGAATGCGCAAACTCCCACAGACACAGGCCCAAATCCATGTATCTGCACAGATAGTCACCACGAGAACAGCCAGAAAAATCAGCTCATCAACTTTGTTTCTTTCACAGATAGTACAGGGAGTGCACATGGGAAATGTTTTTTTCACTGTAATGTTAGCCTAAGAGATGGAATAAAGGCAAATTTTACAATAATTCTTTGTTCAAGAGGCAACTTGTGAAAACTCAGGATAAAGAGACCAACATTCTCCTCCAGATCTCTGCTAAATATTGTGATGAATAATGATGCAAGTCTTAAAGGTTTGGTCAATGTACCTCCTACACGCTGCATTTCCACACATCAATACTTTGGTTCCACCACAGCAAATAGTGCAATAGGACTGGTATCCATCCTGATCGTACAAGAATATTGTCTCCAGGAGGTTATTCTTGTGAAAAAGACATAGTAACGGTTAGAGTGCAAATAAACGGGAAAACACAGAAATGTGTAACAGTCAGTCAGTATCTGGAAGAAGCAAAAAACTTAATATTTTGGATGTGAACCGCTACTAGATTTTTTGTTCTTTGTATCTTAATTAAAGATTATGCCAGGAATATCAACAAATGTAGTTTGAATCTAGAAACACTTTGCAAAGTGTCTCCTGGAATGGAGATTTATGTAAACAATCTGGAAATGTTTGTCAGTAATGGGCAGGAAATGCACTCTCTTGTAAAATTACACATGTGCTCAGCTTTCACCACTTCATTTTTGAGACAATATTAGTCCAATAGTTTTCTTTCAATGTTTTTTTACAATCCAAGGGTGTACAATAAACAAAAAACAAAGAACAAAGAACAAAACAGCACGGGAAACAGGCCCTTCGGCCGAACGAGCCCGCGCCGCCACCCCGATTTTCCCACCTCTACCCGCGATCCCTGTCCATGTTTATAGATCTATGGATTAAAAACCAAATTTGAGACAATTTAGGGAGAGTTTGTTTTGCCAATAAGCCTAAGAGCACATCTTTGGGATGTGGGAGGAAGCTGGAGTACCGGAGAAAACCCACGCAAGCACGGGGAGAATGCGCAAACTCCCACAGACACAGGCCCAAATCCATGTATCTGCACAGCACAGCGATTAGTCACTGAGCTGTCGTGTTGCCCATCAAATGGTCCAGGTCAAGCGTACACTAACGACGTGAAGCACCAGGATACTCTCGAAAAAGATCCAAGAGCAGCCCTCTCACGACCCATCGCGTGTATGCCCCTTGTTAGACAACAAGGTGGACCAAGCACCTGTAGGATAAAAACAAGTACATCAATATCATCATCTATTTACACACTTCCCAGGGACTCCCAAGGCTCACGATCCCTATTTTCATTTGACCCACTCTTAAATAATTCAATATAGTATTTTAAAAGCAATCCTAATCAATAATGATTCTAACGAAATAGAATTTAATTTATAACACATCCCAAATTATTCACATTATTATGGTAAAGCAGTAAGACCTGAGAATTGGTGTTTACATGAAAGTGGAATGATCTGGTATTGAATTTACAAATCTTTCAGTTCAGGAACTGCTATCTAAAGTTCCTGTCAGGGACGGGGTGGGGGGATGGATTCATTATTCTCAGGTTGTAATTTTAGCAAACAATCCAGGGAAGATGTGAATAGAATCATAGAACCCTACAGTGCAGAAAGAGGCCCTTCAGCCCATCGAGTCTGCACCGAACATAATCCCACCCAGACCCTACCCCCATATCCCTACACATTATTACCCACAATCCCTCTAACCTAAGCATCTTAGGACACTAAGGGAAATTTAGCATGGCCCATCAACCTAACCCATACATCCCTGCACTGTGGGAGGAAACCAGAGCACCCAGAGGAAACCCATGTAGACACGAGGAGAATGTGCAAACTCCACACAGACAGTGACCTGAGCCGGGAATCGAACCCAGGTCCCTGGAGCTGTGAAGCAGCAGTGCTAACCCACTGTGCTACCCAAATAACCAGCCAAAGTCTTCACCATCCGCCGATCACCACAACGGGAACTTCCTTTGAAATTACACTGGGACATCAACTAATCTCAAGGAATATTGACCTCTTTATTTTAATTTCTCATCATTTAAGAATACTTCTGTGGCTTTAAGAAAGTCAAACAGTATTACTTCCAACAGCTGTTAAATTTACCTCCATGAGAAAGGTTTTAAATGGGCTGTTTTTTTAAACAGTAATATCAAAGTCCCGAGATTGAGCAGAGACAATGGGCCAAATAATTTGATTTCTGTTTACAATATCAAAGGATATTTAGTGATATGTTAGCTTGTCTCCAGAGGATTAAAAGAAAATGACATTTATTATCGTGAGCATCATTCTCATCATGAAGTGGCATCCGCTTGAAATTAGTGTTTTTAAAAGAATTGGATTGTTTGTCACATCAAGCTGTGAATCCCCTCAATAAGGAATGAGCTGGAGATATAACTGTCCTATTCTGTGAAGACACAGGAAGGAGAAAGAGAATTATTTACTATGATTTTGAACTGTGATGGGGGTGGGTCTGGGCACTAAACTGCAGATTTTGGAGTTTGAAATAATCCAGAAATTCAACTCATATCCTGAGTTGGAAGGAGAGAAATCACTGATCTGTTGTGTAGAACTATTCAGAACCAGAAAATGGACAAGGAAAGTTAAAAATAAAAATGGTATTGGAGCATCTTCTTTTTTCTATGTTCTGTGTGCAAGTCCTTTGGTTAGATGGGTCAAGGTTAGCTTGTTTTTAATGGCTATTTCGTGTTCACTTACATCAGTTCCATTCAAGTAGAATATTACTAAGTCTGTGAACAGATTGTGGATTTCCCATTCCCTCTCATTAACTCAAACAAAGCCATTCACAAGTTAGCCTGATGATGCCACACTCTCAATCTCACTGTCATTTTCTCTTTAGTTTATTTTCTCTGTACAGTACCTTACACGGACCACAAAGCCCTCCTTTAAAGAGCGGATGTTGGGTAGTCACTTGAAGACTTCCACAGCTGATACATATCCCTGTTGGATAAAATTTAGAGAGATTTACTCCGACCTGTACAGTCGGCTGTCTAAACACTTAGTCAAGTTTCATACTGCATACTTTTGCAAAGGGTTTTAACTACTTATAATTGGTACTTTTCAGCATATATCTGGAATTCAGGATGCCTATTTAATTCATTCAAAACCCACTCAGTGTTAAAATTGGGCCCTAAAATGCGTTTATATTAATATGCAGATTAATATTAATCTGCATTTTTGGATTGTTTTTCCAAAAATAAACCCTTTTGATTCATTCAATACTTTGAAAAGCCAACATGAACTGTACAAAATTGCAAACTCTTCCTTCTTTCCTGGTTTTCACTGACCCCAGCGGGGTGCTAATATTTTCACCTTTTACATCTTACCAGGTCTCAGCATCCTCCAGGTGCAACTACAGATGAGAAAATCTACAATTAAAAATCCAACAATGACTATGAAACCATTGTTGGAAAAACCCATCTAGTTTAGTGTCTCTAAGGAAATCTGCTGTCTTTGCCGGGTCTGGCCTACATGTGATTCCAAAACCACAGCAATGTGGTTGAATCTTAAATGTCATCAGGGATGGGTAATAGACTCTGGCTCAGCAACCATGAACAAATAAAAACTATTTAAAGACAGGCTTATCTTTAATACTCTTATTATAATTCTCGATCTGCCATGTATCTGATCTAAAAGATGAAATATTTGAATGAACAGCTGATTAATAATGGAAACAACAATTATAAAGGTAGCAGTAGATCTGTGCTGTTTACCTTCATCCCAGGAGCCTCGAAATGCAAAATCTACTTGAACTGCCACATCCTTCACTGAACGCTTGCATTCCACTGCAAATCAGCAAATTAAAATTGAATTAAAAATATCAGCATTACGCAGAACTAAAGACGGCTCTATGAAAGTGTGCTCAATGAAATGCTTTAACAGCTTCAGAGTCTAATACGGCCAAAAAAAAACTTGAGATATCAACTTTTCTTGGTGATAATCTGTGGAAATTAATGCGTGAATTTTTTGATACAAATATGTTAACAAAAATATTGATTTAAAAAGTGAGTTTTTAGCTTTAAGAATGTGCCACTGTTGTGCGAACTGAGCTGTATAATTTATAGATGATCCAGGGGATTTTATTCTGGAGTAAGATTTGATTGTTTGCTTACTGCCTTGTTCCCGATCCGATCCTCCTCCTGGCTCAGAATGCCTGCGCTGCTGGGTACCCATACCATCTGGGATTCTCAATCACAGCCCCAAAAACTCTTCCTGTTAGAAAACAGTCTTCAATCAGGTTAAACAAATCCTGTTCATCAGTACAAAGAAAAACTTGAAGCACTATTGGAATTTTACAAACAGATGAATAGTGTGGTCAAGTCTCGAGAGGAAAGATTTATTCTGAGAGAGAGCTGGGAGGGGGTCAGGAGCATCAATATGAAGGAATTTAGCAGCTCCAGAAAGAGCATTAGGGATGAGGGAGAATAAAGTAGAAATGTCAGAGAAGTGAGTATGATCATTAATATCCTTTACAGGGTGTTGGGTTATAATACTGATGACAAAGAGCAGCACAATGATTCACACTGCTGCCTCCCAGCACCAGGAAACCAGGCTCAGTTTGGGTGACTGTGGAGTTTGTATGTTCTCCCCATGTCTGAGTGGGTTTCCTCTGGGGTTTCCAAAGATGCATCGTAGGTGAGGTGGATTAGCCTGCTGAATGAGCAGAGATGTGGGTGAGATGCTCTTTCTGAGGATTGGTGCAGACTCGATGGGCTGAATGGCCTCTTTCTGCACTGTTATACCATCCCTGCAGAGAGGAGTTTATTCATTCGGGGGTTAGCTGCTGCTTCATGCTTGTGCTCTGCTGCCTTTGGGAATATACAGGATTCATTTCGTAGTCACATTATCACTCGACCAGATCCACATCTTCCCCTCTGTAGCTGGAACAGCCCATTGCATTATCTGTAACACTCTGAGCTATTGGAAACTGTGTAGAAACCATTTTGGAACATACAGGTTAAACATTAACAGGACTATTTCCATATCTATCTAGCGATGCACAGATTAAGCAGTTGCAGTTGGTGCATTTTCCATCTTGTCTCCTCCCTCCCCATCCCACTCACTTGTTACAAAAAGATGAGATTTGAAGGTCAGTTCTAGACTGGGTGCTAACACAGTCCTGGAGTCTGGGCTGATAACCTTCCTTACTAAATGCTGGTACATGGTGTCTATACTCCATCCTCACAGCATGTGGGGATCATACTAAATCCCAGTGTACTGGCATGCATTCAGTGAGACAGCCAAACCTCTGACCTTTTCCTGGTGTGAAGCAGCTGGATGTCAGTAAGTCAGAGAGGGTTAACTTGCCCCAATGTTTAAAATTTTACACCAAATCATTTCAGCATTTTCTCTTCCCAGAATCAGCAAACAGAGGCAGGAGACATATCCAGGGGGATTTCTTTTAGGCAGGCTAATCTTTTGTAATAATGTTTTTAATGTTGAAAAAGCACATAAAATGAAAGAAGGTTTTAAATATTTTTAAAACACTTTGGTTTGTTATGAGACTGTTTGGAATTCTAATGGATAGAGCGGGTTTGGAGTGTCTGGAATAAAAATCTATTTGGATTTTGCAATGTATTTGAAGCGATGTTGTTTAAGATTCTCTGTAATGCTGATCCTTATTGATGATATCTATTGCTTCCAGAAAGTTTAATGGTTTAGTTGAGGTTTATAAGTTGATGTGAACTATCTGGTAAGTATGATAGATAACAGTGCAGAGAGAAAATTGGGAATCACGTTCCATCAGGGATCGAACATCTAATCTTTAACTTGGCTTCTTCAAATCACTGGAGTCCTTTTGAGGTTCAGTGAAGGTGTAGGGATCATCAGAAAAGATTCAGGTTACAAATAAATGTATAATTAATATGTCCTGACCCTTCCTTCACCTCATCGACTCTTTCCTCTCCCCTCCACATTCCCCTTTTCCCCACTCCCACCTCCCCCCCCTGCCCACATCTCCTCCCCCCACACCGGCTTTTCCCACCTCCCCTCACCCACCTTCCCCCCTCCTACCGCACCCACTCTACTCCTCACCCTCCCTCCTCCTCCCACATCCTCCCTCCCCCTCCTCCCCCACACCTACCCTACACCCCCTCTACATTCCCCCTTCCTGCCATTCCCCCTTCCTCTCCCTCCCACATCCCACTCTCCTCCTCCTCCTTCCCTCTCCCTCCCACATCCCACTCTCCCTCCTCCTCCTTCCCTCTCCCTCCCACATCCCACCTCCCTCCTCCTCCTTCCCTCTCCCTCCCACATCCCACTTCCTCCTCCTCCTTCCCTCTCCCTCCCACATCCCCTCTCCCTTCTCCCCTTCCCTCTCCCTTCCACACCCCATTCTCCCTCTCCCTCCTCTCCCTCTCCCCTCCTCCCCTTCCCTCTCCCTCCTTCCCACATCCACTCTCCCTCTCCCTTCTCCCCTTCCCTCTCCTCTTTCCCCAACCCCCACTCTCCCTCCTCCCCTTCTCTCTCTCCCTCCCCCCCCCTCCCTCCCCCCCACCCCCACTCTCCTCTCCCCCCACACCCCACTCCTCCTCTCCCTCCCACACCCCACTCTCTCTCTCCCTCCCCCCCCCTCTCTCTCTCCCTCCCACACCCCACTCTCTCTCTCCCTCCACACCCCACTCTCCCTCTCCCTCCCACACCCACTCTCCCTCTCCTCCCCACTCTCCCCCTCCCTCCCACACCCCACCTCCCTCTCCTCCCCCAACCCATCTCCCTCCTCCCCTTCTCTCTCTCCCTCCCACACCCCCCTCCCACTCTCCCCCTCCCACACCCACTCCCCTCTCCCTCCCACACCCCACTCTCCCTCTCCCTCCCACACCCCACTCTCCCTCTCCCTCCCACACCCCACTCTCCCTCTCCCTCCCACACCCCACTCTCCCTCTCCCTCCCACACCCCACTCTCCCTCTCCCTCCTTCCCCCTCTATCTTCCCCTTTGAAAGAAACAGACTATTTGATGCTGTTAAACAAAATGTCAAACTGCAGCTGCTGAAATTAAACATGTAGTTAAATATTAGCACTGTTTCAATGTTTGGTGTTTGTAATGTTATTTTGTTAATGAACGTTTTGCATTAAAACAGAAACATGGAGAATGGGAGCAGGAGGAGATAATTTGACCTTTCAAACCTGCTCTCCCATTCTCTGTTTCTATCCCAATCCCCCCCTCCCCCAAATCCAGTTCAGAGTCTCAGTGAGTGAGATATTCCCGATCCAAGCTGAGCAGACAGGGATCTCACCTCCTGATCCTGGGTTTGATCTAAGCTAAGTAGGTATAGCTCCTTCTCCAAGGCTTTTTCTCATTTACATCTTAGCCCAGATTCTGCTTTTTAAAAATTGCTTCAAATGAAGCTGAAATGTAACCTAATGACTCGAACCAAGTGAAACACATCGATATTACACCTGATCTTAGCCAAAAGGCTGAGGTTTAACCTCCACTACTTTCTGTGATAGTGAATTCCATCGGCTGTTTTTCAATAGTTTGTTCTGTTGTAGTAAATCTCGTGTTAATAACCTCTAGCTGCATATAACCCTCAAACAGAGCAGCAACATTCACATAGAATCATTGCTGTGACACTTCAGGTCACTCCCAAGTGGGTAACGGAGACAACAGGAATGTATTTCTTACAGGAGTGACACTCTCTAACTTTTCTTCAGCGAGATTCATCCCTTTTGGCTACTCACAGGATTTTACACTCGAGTCACTGTGGGTATAAAATCCTGGGCAAAACCTTTCACCTTCTAGATCTTTGTTACACTCTGTAGACCCTCTCTCATTGAGAACCCGTTCTGCTGTGTGATTTTATTTAGGAATATAAATTGGTTAACAGAGGGATGGGAAGCTGTAGCCATACTTCTATCATAGAGGAGAAAGAAACCACATTTTTCACCATTACCAGGTTCTGGATCACTGTTGTAAAAGGATAGACAACACTATTTGGTGTGAAATATTACTGTGAAATATTTGTATAAATCAGCCTTCCACACTGAAATAATTCTGATTCTACTCATAATTTCAGGTAGGACCTTCATCCCCATCCATTTTTACATTGATATAAATTATCCTCCATCTGCCATTCATCAGCCCCACTGCTCCAATTGATGAAGATCCCATTGCAATCCAAGATAACTTTCTTCACTGTCCGCTATGCCACCAATCTTGGTGTCATCTGCAAACTTACTAACCCTGCCTCCTAAATTCTCAACAAAACCACTAATATAAATGACAAATAACAGTGGAGCCAGCACTGATTCCTGAGGCACAGAATTCCAAATGTGGCCTAATCAAGGTTCTATATAACTGCAACACCACGTGCCAACTTTTATACTCTCTGCTCCGTCCAATAAAGGCCAGCATGCCATATGCTTTCTTCACCACCTTTCCACTTGTCACTTTTAAGGATCTGTGGACTTGCACACCCAGATCCTTCTGTGTCTCTATACTCCTGGTGGTTCTGCCATTTATTGTACAGCTCTCCTCTGCATTAGATCTACCAAAATGTATCACTTCACATTTATCTAGGTTAAATTCCATCTGCCACTTCTCCGCCCAATTTCCCAGCCTATCCACATCCTGCTGTATTGTGACAATGTGCATCACTATCCGCCAACTCCAGCAATCTTCGTGTCGTCTGAAACTTACTAGTCAGACCATATCACAAACAGCAGAGATCCCAGTACAGAGCCCTGCGGAACACCATTAGTAAGAAGTCTGACAACACCAATTTTAAATCCAACCGATTTATTTGATAGTAAACTTGCTAGCTTTTGGCCTTTCTGCCTTCGTCAGGCGAATGAGGAGAAGGCACAAAGGCACAAAAGCTTGCAAGTTTACTATCAAATAAATCGGTTGGATTTAAAATTGTTGTTGTCAGATCTCTTACTGAGTTTACCCCAGTCCAACGCCGGCATCTCTACATCACCATTAGTCACAGACCTCCAATTAGAAAAAGATCCTTCCAGTACCCCCTGTCTTCTATGGCCAAGCCAGTTCTGTACCTGTCTAGCTAATTTACCCTTGGTCCCACGAAATGTAGCCTTTTGCACATCCTGCCATGAGGGACCTTTTCAAATGCTTTACTGAAATCCATGTCTGTGACATCCACGGCCCTTCCCTCATCAATCATTTTGTCATGTCCTCAAAAAACTCAGTCAAATTTGTGACCTCCCTCATATAAAACCATGTTACATATCACTAATGAGACTATTCTGTTCTAAATGTGCATAGATCCTATCTGTAACAATCTTCTTCAACGATCTCCTTACCACGGACGTCAAGCTCACTGGCCTATAATTACCCGGGTTATACTTGCTACCCTTCTTAAACAACGGGACCACATTTGAACATAGAACACTACAGCACAAACAGGCCCTTTGGCCCACAAGTTGCACCGATCATATCTATACCTACCAAGCCACAGACCTATCTATAACTCCCTATCCCATTAGTTCCCGTATACTTATCCGAAGTCTTTTAAAAGACCCCAGTGAGTTTGCCTCAACAACCTCTGACAGCAGCCGATTCCATTCACTCACCACCCTCTGAGTGAAAAACTTACCCCTAACATCCCCTCTGTATTTGCCCCCCAGCACCTTAAATCTGTGTCCTCTCGCAGTGACCATTTCCGCTCGGGGAAAAAGTCTCTGAGAGTCCACCCTATCTATTCCTCTCAACATTTTATAAACCTCTATTAGGTCGTCTCTCAACCTTCGTCTCTCCAGGGAGAGTCCCAGCTCTCTCAACCTATCTTCATAAGGCCTGCCTCCCAATCCAGGCAGCATCCTTGTAAATCTCCTCTGCACTCTTCAATAGCCTCCACATCCTTCCTATAATGAGGCAACCAGAACTGCGCACAATACTCCAACTGGGGTCTGACAAGAGTCTTTAGAACTGCATCATTACCTCCTGACTCCTAAACTCTATTCCTTGATTAATGAAGGCCAGTACACCGTACGCCTTCTTGACCACTTCCTCCACCTGCGAGGCCGAATTAAGAGTCCTATCGACCCAGACCCCGAGATCCTTCCGCTCTACAACACAGCTAAGACTCCTACCCCTAATATTGTACTCCTTCATCCCATTATTCCTGCCAAAATGGACCACTACACATTGCTATCCTCCAATCCTCTGGGACCTCACCTCTGTCCAATTAAGAACCAGAGATGTATGTTAGAAGCCCAGCAATTTCATCTCTTGTCTCCCTCAGTAATGTAGGACAGCTGCCACTGGCTCTGTGGATTTGTCGACCTTAATGCTTCCTAAAACACGTAACACTAACCTAGCAAGGCTCATTCCCCACTGTGTGTGTTATGATACATTATTAAGTATTGTTTCTTGTGCACCACTCAGACAAAACATACCATTCATAGAGAAGAAAGGAGAGGGTGCAATGTTACAGTCACAGCTAGATTGTAGAAAAAGATCTTAGTTATATGAGGTCGATCCATTCAAACGACTGGTGGCAGCAGGGAAGAAGCTGGTCTTGAGTTGGCTCATACACAAGCTCAGATGGGAGAAGGTGGAAGAGTAAATGTCCAGGATGTGTGGGGTCCCTGATTATGCTGGCTGTTTTTCCAAGGCAGTGGGAAGTGTTTATGGAGTCAGTGGATGGGGAGGATGGTTCGTTCGATGGACTGGGCTTTGTTCACGACCCTTTGGAATTTATTGTGGTCTCGGACAAACTTTACTCCTGCGATGACAGCTCTGTCATATGGGATTCTAAGCCGATTAGGATTACATTCATTGGAGTTTAGACTCCAATGTTACTCTTGCTTCTAATTTCGACATTTCTGTGAAGTTCAGTGTAAAATTCAATCTGATTGAGGTGGATGAAAAGTGGAAGGGGACAGAGGACACTGTCACTCTACCTGAGATCAGTGAGAGGGAGAAAGGGGGTACCCTGTCACTCTACCTGAGATCAGTGAGAGGGAGAAAGGGGTACCCTGTCACTCTACCTGAGATCAGTGAGAGGGAGAAAGGGGTACCCTGTCACTCTACCTGAGATCAGTGAGAGGGAGAAAGGGGTACCCTGTCACTCTACCTGAGATCAGTGAGAGGGAGAAAGGGGGTACCCTGTCACTCTACCTGAGATCAGTGAGAGGGAGAAAGGGGGTACCCTGTCACTCTACCTGAGATCAGTGAGAGGGAGAAAGGGGTACCCTGTCACTCTACCTGAGATCAGTGAGAGGGAGAAAGGGGTACCCTGTCACTCTACCTGAGATCAGTGAGAGGGAGAAAGGGGTACCCTGTCACTCTACCTGAGATCAAAAGAAGGGGTACCCTGTCACTCTACCTGGATCAGTGAGAGGGAGAAAGGGGGTACCCTGTCACTCTACCTGAGATCGGAGAGAGGGAGAAAGGGGTACCCTGTCACTCTACCTGAGATCAGTGAGAGGGAGAAAGGGGGTACCCTGTCACTCTACCTGAGATCAGTGAGAGGGAGAAAGGGGTACCCTGTCACTCTACCTGAGATCGGAGAGAGGGAGAAAGGGGTACCCTGTCACTCTACCTGAGATCAGTGAGAGGGAGAAAGGGGTACCCTGTCACTCTACCCCACAGAGAGGGAGAAAGGGGGTACCCTGTCACTCTACCTGAGATCGGAGAGAGGGAGAAAGGGGTACCCTGTCACTCTACCTGAGATCAGTGAGAGGGAGAAGGGGGTACCCTGTCACTCTACCTGAGATCGGAGAGAGGGAGAAAGGGGTACCCTGCCACTCTACCTGAGATCAGTGAGAGGGAGAAAGGGGTAACCTGTCACTCTACCTGAGATCAGTGAGAGGGAGAAAGGGGTACCCTGCCACTCTACCTGGATCAGTGAGAGGGAGAAGGGGGTACCCTGTCACTCTACCTGGATCAGTGAGAGGGAGAAAGGGGGTACCCTGTCACTCTACCTGAGATCGGAGAGAGGGTGAAAGGGGTACCCTGTCACTCTACCTGAGATCAGTGAGAGGCAGAAAGGGGTATCCTGTCACTCTACCTGAGATCGGAGAGAGAGAGAAAGGGGTACCCTGTCACTCTACCTGAGATCAGTGAGAGGGAGAAAGGGGTACCCTGTCACTCTACCTGAGATCGGAGAGAGGGAGAAAGGGGTACCCTGTCACTCTACCTGAGATCAGTGAGAGGGAGAAGGGGATCCCCTGTCACTCTACCTGAGATCGGAGAGAGGGAGAAAGGGGTACCCTGTCACTCTACCTGAGATCAGTGAGAGGGAGAAAGGGGGTACCCTGTCACTCTACCTGAGATCAGTGAGAGGGAGAAAGGGGTACCCTGTCACTCTACCTGAGATCGGAGAGAGGGAGAAAGGGGTACCCTGTCACTCTACCTGAGATCAGTGAGAGGGAGAAAGGGGTACCCTGTCACTCTACCTGAGATCAGTGAGAGGGAGAAAGGGGTACCCTGTCACTCTACCTGAGATCAGTGAGAGGGAGAAAGGGGGTACCCTGTCACTACCTGCACTCTACCTGAGATCAGTGAGAGGGAGAAAGGGGTACCCTGTCACTCTACCTGGGATCAGTGAGAGGGAGAAGGGGGTACCCTGTCACTCTACCTGAGATCGGAGAGAGGGAGAAAGGGGTACCCTGCCACTCTACCTGAGATCAGTGAGAGGGAGAAAGGGGTACCCTGTCACTCTACCTGGATCGGAGAGAGGGAGAAAGGGGTACCCTGTCACTCTACCTGAGACGAGAGAGGGAAAGGGGTACCCTGTCACTCTACCTGAGATCAGTGAGAGGGAGAAGGGGGTACCCTGTCACTCTACCTGAGATCGGAGAGAGGGAGAAAGGGGTACCCTGCCACTCTACCTGAGATCAGTGAGAGGGAGAAAGGGGTAACCTGTCACTCTACCTGAGATCAGTGAGAGGGAGAAAGGGGTACCCTGTCACTCTACCTGGATCAGTGAGAGGGAGAAGGGGGTACCCTGTCACTCTACCTGAGATCGGAGAGAGGAGAAAGGGTACCCTGCACTCTACCTGAGATCAGTGAGAGGGAGAAAGGGGGTACCCTGTCACTCTACCTGAGATCGGAGAGAGGGAGAAAGGGTACCCTGTCACCTACTGAGATCAGTGAGAGGAGAAAGGGGAACCTGTCACTCTACCTGAGATCAGGAGAGGGGAAGGGGGTACCCTGTCACTCTACCGAGATGGAGAGGTGGGGGGTGGGGGGGTGGGGGGGGGACTGCCACTATGCCTGTGACGGGTGAGAGGGAGAAGATGGTGGGGGGGTGGGGTGGTTGTTGCCACTCTGCCCGACATCGGAGAGGGAGAAGTTGGGGGGCGCTGCCACTCTACCTGTGATTGGTGAGAGAGGATGGGGGGTGGGGGGGGGGGGGGGGGGGGGGGGGGGGGGGCTGGGGGGGGGGGGGGTGTGTGGGTGTGTGTGGGTATGTGTGTGTGTGAGTGTGTGTGTGGGTGTGTGTATATTCTTTTTTATACAGAGGACGGTGAGTGTCTGCTACACACTGTTCAGGGAGGTGGTGAGAGTAAGTAGGATAGCGGCACTTCAGGGAAAAACTAAATGAATACATTGGTAGGATGGGATTGAAAGGATACAGACACCAAAAGTGCATACGGCAGACATCCTGTTCAGTCTTGGAGGGCCAAAGGACTTGTTCCTGTGGGTACTTTTCTTTGTTCTTTGTTAAATAATTCCAGGTTATTGATGAACAGAATCTTATAATCCATGCTCATCCATAACCCACTTAAATCCATAATTGAATGTCCACAGTTAAAGAGCACAGAGAGGGAGGGAGACACTAACAATCCAAATTCAATTCCTGAAATATCACTGAAACAATCTGAAATCTAGAGATGGGACTGATGGTGTTTGGGTGGACAGCACCTTTGCACTTTAATCGAAAATTATATCGGCATTTTTCGGTATTGGAAAGAGTTAACTCTACCTAAAGATCATATGACCCATCACTGAACTCAATGTCCTAATCTGTTCATGTATTTTTTAAAAAATCTTCAAACCATGTTACTGCCTCAATGTCCCTGAGGTGATTCTGCAGTGTAGAAATGAAAGGCTTTGGGAATGTGTAACCTCAGAGTTTATGAGAGAGACAGTCAGCAGCAGGAAGAGACACATCGCTTCACACTGAAGATGTTGTCTCCAATAGAGGTAGCTGAGAAAATATTCTACTCAATCATTGTCATTATTGGTGTTCCCGGTAAGTGACTCTAACCACTGAGGTTGTGTGAATCTGTGTGTGAGTGGCTCTCTCTGCTTTTAAACTCTGAATGAAAATACTCCAGGCTGATCTCATGCTCACTGTTACACAGACATCAGATATGTGATGTCCTTCATTTAAATCAAACATCTGTAAATGTCTCTGTGATATTAATCCTTTTTGTCCTGACAATGAACCTCTCTATGTAAGTGATGGACACACTGATCAATGAAGTTATTGCATTTGGTGGAATCATATGTAATACAAGATTGGACCTCAGTGAAGGTGATTTCTCTGAAGTGGGAATAAGAACAAAATCAAACATTGAGTGTGGATCAGTAATCAGAGCGGAATATCTGGCGCCAGTGAACAAGTATTACAGCATTTATTTTTCAGTGTAGGATTGTGGTGATTGTGATTCCTTCACCCGAGTGAATATCTGATCAAAGTATCTATCTGTCTATCGTACAATCTGTTATTTGTCCATGTGGAATTGCTTTGTGTTTGGGAAAGGGATTAGACTGAAATCAGTTGGTTCTAATCTGAAATATATATATTATAAATTGGTGAGTGAGATCTCCATCTGATGGATCTGTCTCTTTTATCTTGGGTAAAACACAGTTTGCCTTTCTTTTAACAATGTTTGTTGGTCCGTGTATGATGTCAAATTCCTCCACTGCTCTTGAAAAGAAACAGCTGTCATCTATTTCCTGATGTGTAACCAACCTAACAACAACTGGGCAATATTCTGCACTTTTCATTTAAAAAAACTGTGATTTCTTCACATTTTGATGAATTGGAAATGAATTGCCGTGCACATTTCCAGTTTAAGTTCTTTTTAAGCCATGTTGCTGCTTCAAATGAGTTGTGAATCTGAACTCTTAAACTCCTTGAAAGCATTCAGAGAGTTTGCCAAGTGATTGGGAAGCGAGTGTTATTATATTAATTGTATTTTTCCGCTGTGTTCAATCTCATTCTCAGTTAAGATTTTTTTGTGAATTTTGAAATTATCATTTTGCTTCCTGATTCCATATTTTTGATGTAAGTTGTAAAGGACAGTGATCCCAATGCTGATCTTTGTGGAAAAATCATTTCCCACCTTCCAGCAATCAGAGTAAATCCCTTTAACTCAAACTCCTTGTATTCGATCTTTCCAGCCAGTTCCAAAAAAATCTTCAAACCATGTTACTGCCTCAATGTCCCTGAGGTGATTCTGCAATGTAGAAATGAAAGGCTTTGGGAATGTGTAACCTCAGAGTTTAAAAGAGAGAGAGAGAGCAGGCAGAGGCACATCGGTTCACACTGAAGATGTTGTATCCAATAGAGGTAGCTGAGAAAATATTCTACCCAATCGTTGCCATTATTGGTGTTCGCGGTAAGTGACTCTAACCATTGAGGTTGTGTAAATCTGTGTGTGAGTGGCTCTCTGCTTTTAAACTCTGAGTGAAAATGCTCCAGGCTGATCTCATGCAGGGAGCAGGGAGATGCTGATGGAGGTGCTGTATAAAACACTCATTAAGCCTCAGCTAGAGTACTGTGGGGAGTTCTGGTGCCTGACTAAAAGGAGGATGTGATTGCTGTGGAAGGGACACAGCGAGATTCACCAGGATATTGTACGGGCTGGAGTGTTTCTGCAATGAGGCTGGTGTAGCTTGGTTTGCTTTCCTTAGAACAACAAATGCTGAGCGATGGATTTCATGGAGGTGCACAAAATAATAAAGGGACACAAAAAGAATTAAGAATGAGGGTGGTGGAGCGGGATGTGTCACATCCTTTGAAAAGTACCTGGATGAGCGTCTGGCACAGCGTAACATTCAGGGCTATGGGGCAAGTGCTGGCAGGTGTGATTAGGTGGGCAGGTCAGGGCCTTTCATGCATCGAGTGCAGTATCCTGTGATTCTGTGAACGTTGGCGAGGCCGCAGTTTGAATACCGTGTGTGGTTCTGCTTGCAACACTTTTGGAAAGATGTGATTGCACTGGAGGGAAGGCAAAGGGGATTCAGCAGGATTCTGCCCGGGATGGGGAATTTCTGTTACGGAGAGAGATTGGGTCGATATTTGTTGTTTTCGTCGGAGCAGAGATGAGTGAGAGTAGACCTGAGATGGAAGATTATTCAAGACACGGATAGAGTGGATAAGGAGCAGCTATTCCCCCTCAGTTGAAGGGTAGGATCCAAGCATACATTGGGACAAAGCGAGAGTCAGGAGGTTTAGATTGGATAAGGAAAAATATTTTTTACCCAGAGGGTAGTGATGGTCTGGAATGTGCTGTCGAGGAGGAATCACACCCTTTAAAAAGTATCTTGATGAACACTTAACCATATTATAGCATTCAGGGCTACGGGCCAAGCGCTGGAAGATGGAATTGGTGCAAGTTCAGGTTTTTCTATTGTGTTGTTGCCCACTCCATGGACTGAAGATCCCCTTTCTGTGCAGCTCAACTCCCCTCTTTCAGTTTGGGAAGGGATTCATTTGTGATACTTTTTAAATCCTCCCAGGATTTTACTCCAGAAGTCAGACTGTCTGAGAGGATATGTTTGAAGCTGTAACCAGTGAGTACAGACTGGAGATCCTCACACCCTGACTCTCAAATCCTCTCCCTCTAACACCACCTTTGCTTTGACCTTGCGCACCCTGGGTTCCCTCTGTCTCTCTGTAACCCTCCCTCCTTCCCTTCTTTACATCTCTCCCAATTATTGTAAATTTAATTGTTCTTATCTAGATCCTAGTCCCTGTATCCAGCCCCTTTCACCTCACACTACACTCATCACTTCAAACTTCTCTTCTCTGTCCATATCTCTGCCTATTTCCCTCTCAGTCACGTGCTGTATGTTAAAGTGAGCGATGTAATATTCCTGACCCCCATTGTCAAAAATTACAAATCACATTGCAGTGAGGAGGAGGGAAGGACCACATTATCTGGGGGTCTCCAGTTAGGGGTCAGTGCCCAGCTCCCAGCCTCTGGAGAACAGCCCCAATCAGAGCACTTGGGGATTCCTGATTTACACAAATCAATCAGTCAACAAATAAAGACAGAAAAGACACAGCAGGTATCTGGAAAATAGAATCAGAAAAGGTAGGTTGGGGGAGAGAGAGAGAGAGGCAGAATGGTGAAAAATTGGGAGAGGGGAAGATAAATAGAATAATCCTGAATTGATATCCAATTCCATCAGCTGTCCTGTTCAGGGAAGTGTTCAGTCTGGGAAGGGCTCTGATAAATGGGTGAGGAAGGGAGGGCAGGTCCAATTGCCAAACTCCGGTATATTTCTGTCCAGATCGGGTCTCATTGGAAAACCCGCCTTGTCTGAGTTATTCCTCTAAAACAGGGAAGATGAGAAATCCAACCTCTCATGTACGTGTGGATGATCAGAATGTGCAGACCGAGTCCATCAAAGTGAGAGATGTGTAATAGAGACCTCCCTGTTCCCTCCCGTCCCTCCTTAACCAGCGGTGTTACACTGGTTACTTTCCAATCTGCAATTTTAATCTCCCAACACAACTCCTCCAAAAGCACCCCCACCCCCACAAACCCCTGTCCAAGGGATTGATGCTGAAAACCTCTCCTTACTGTCGGTTCAGACATGGAGAATATTTACTCACTCATAACCCGGCTCTTATCCCTTTTCTCTCTGACAGCTAATTTCCTGGGAATTGTGATCCTGAGTCGGGGAAAGTGTGGCCTCTCCACCTGCCCCCACTCACTACCTGGTGGCCATGGCAACTACTGTTCATCATCATTAACCCCATTCTCCCCGTGATAAATCATTATTATTTCCCCCTGAATTTCCTGGACCTCACCCCCTGTGTGTCGAGTTCAAACTGTTCTGTTTGGTTCACCGGCACTTTCTCCTTTGATCGATTTGTGGCTATTCACTGCCAGACACTTAAAATTAAATATTGCACAGGGAAAACTGTGGCTGTGCTTCTGACAACAACCGGCATCTTGTTCGTTGTGAAAAATATCCCCTGGTAGTTTACAAATGAACCTGGAAGTGGAATTGACAATGTCCTGTGGGGCTGTCAGACAAAAACAAGTGTTTGCACTGATCCCAGCTGGGTTGCTTTTACCTGGTTTGATCAGGTTTTAACCCCAATGCTCTCATTCGCTTTAATGCTATTGATTAACGCTCTCTGACAGTCAGTCACATTTTAGTGACCAGTCAATTCCTGAAGGGATTGAGGGCTCAGAGTCAGGGAGAGAATCGCAGAGACCCTGAGATGGAGAACAGAAGGAAATCAATGATTTTACTCTTCAGCATTTCTGGAACTTTCATTCTTCTCTGGACTGTGTCTGTTATATTTTTTCTCTACTCGATGGTAAAAGGAATAATTTCTATCACTCTTACTGAATACACATTTCAAGAAGTTGGATTTATCCTGCAGGATTTAAGTTGCTGCACAAACACACTGATTTATGTGGTGACTCAATCCAAATCAGGGAGCAGATCAGAATCGTGGTGAACTATCCGATTATATCAATTATTCAATCAATGAAGAAACAAACCTGACTGTCAGCCAATCACAGAGCAGGATCACTAACTGATCGCCTCAGTCAGAGAGCAAGGTCATAAATGACTGCCTCAGCCAATCAGACAGCAGCATCACTAACTAACTGTCTCAGCCAATCAGAAGCTGGATTGCTAACTGATTGCTCAGCCAATCAGAGACTGGATTGCTAACTGACCACCTCAGCCAATCAGAGACTGGATTGGTAACTGCCTGAATCAGCCAATCAGAAATGCTGCTTGATTCCTGACAGCCAAGTATGCCAATGATTGGCTCCACACTTTGACTGACAGCAGATGAGCCAATCAGAGGCTGCAGATTCTAACTGACAGCCATGTCAGCCAATCAGGACCCCAGCAGCTAACCATATCTGCTATGTGTTGTGTGTATCAGTGTGTGTATTTGTGTATTTGTGTGTGTATGTGTTTGTGTGTTTATATGTATGTGTGTGTATGTGAGTGTGTGTATGTGTTTGTGTGTTTATATGTATGTGTGTGTATGTGAGTGTGTGTATGTGTTTGTGTGTTTATATGTATGTGTGTGTATGTGAGTGTGTGTTTATATGTACGTGTGTGTATGTGAGTGTGTGTATGTGTGTGTGTGTGTGTGTGTCAGAAATCAAGCAGCATTCCTGATTGGCTGATTCAGGCAGTAGTCAGCCTGGCCCCTAATTGGCTGAAGCAGTGTGTGTGCCCGTCTGTGTATATATATCTTTTTGTATTTTTGTGTGTTTTGTGTACATGTGTGTATACTATATATATTACCATACATTATCAATGTGCATCAGTATGTGTGTGTGTTGTCCCAAATCTGGAGATTTCCCTCCAGTCCTCTGAGAGGTTAGACTCCCTCTTGAAGCCGAATCAAACCCTTTTAAAAACGTGGCAGCATCTGTAAGGAGAGAAATGAGCCGAGGTTTCAATTTCCTTTACCAAAGCTTCGAGCTTTAACAAGGGATCATCTGGAATTGTAACGACAGCTCTTTTCTTTCCCCACTGATGCTGCCAGTCCGGCTGAAATTTTCCAGCAATTCCTCTTTTGGTTTCAGATTCCAGCATCTGCTGAAATTTGTTTTTATCCTTTTATAAACATAATCCATTAATTGGTGTTAACAAATTGTCCCTAAATTAGGCGTCCCCTCAATCTGGTTATAATTCTCTCAATTTGCACACCTTTATTGTGGAGTTCAGTAAGTGTAGAGAAAGGTCCGAGGGGGAAGAGGGATTGGAATGAGGCATTCACTGAGGGTTAAAATAGCAGTGCGGGTTTGTAGGGCCGAAGGGCCTGTTTCCTGTGCGGTGTTGTTCTTTGTTCAAACGCACAGAGATATCACTGATACCGATACACACTGAGTAAGGGACAGAGAGAGACAGAGGAACAGAGAGAGAGAGGAACACGGGGAAAGAGAGAAGAGAGAGAGAGAGGGGAGCAGATAGAGAGACAGACAGAGAGAGAGAGAGGGGGGCAGATAGAGAGACAGAGAGAAAGAGAGAGGCGGGGGGGCAGATAGAGAGACGATAGAGAGAGCAGAGAGAGAGAGAGAGAGAGAGAGAGAGAGAGGGGAGGGGAAGATAGGGAGACAGACAGACAGAGAGAGGTGGGGGGCAGATAGAGAGACAGACAGAGAGAGAGAGAGACAGAGGGGGGGGCAGACAGAGAGACAGACGAAGGGAGAGAGGCAGAGAGAGAGGGGGGGGACAGATAGAGAGAAGACAGACAGAAGAGAGAGAGGGGGGACAGATAGAGAGATAGACAGACAGAGAGGAGAGGAGGGGGGACAGATAGAGAGATAGACAGACAGAGAGAGAGAGGGGGGGGGGAGAGAGATAAGACAGACAGAGAGAGAGAGAGGGGGGGGGGAAGAGAGAGAGATAGACAGACAGAGAGAGAGGCAGAGAGAGAGGAGAGGGGGGGCAGATAGAGAGAGGACAGACAGAGAGAGAGAGAGGGGGGGGGACAGATAGAGAGATAGACAGACAGAGAGAGAGGGGGGGGGACAGATAGAGAGATAGACAGACAGAGAGAGAGAGGGGGGAGGACAGATAGAGAGATAGACAGAGAGAGAGAGAGAGGGGGGGGGACAGATAGAGAGATAGACAGACGAGAGAAGAGGGGGGGGGACAGATAAGAGAGATAGGACAGACAGAGAGAGAGAGGGGGGGGACAGATAGAGAGATAGACAGACAGAGAGAGAGGAGAGAGAGAGAGGGAGGGGGACAGAAGAGAGATAGACAGACAGAGAGAGAGGCAGAGAGAGAGAGAGGGGGGGAAAGATAGAGAGATAGACAGACAGAGAGAGAGGCAGAAAGAGAGAGAGAGGGGGGGACAGATAGAGAGATAGACAGACGGAGAGAGAGGCAGAAAGAGAGAGAGGGGGGGGACAGATAGAGACCAAAATTGATAGGGGACCAAAATTGCACACAGTACTCCAGCTGCGGCCTCACCACTGCCCTGTACAGTTGCAGCAAGACCTCCCGGTTTTTATATTCTATCCCCCTCGTGATAAAGGCCAACATCCCATTCACCTTCTTGATCACCTGCTGCATCTGCAAACTGAGTTTTTGTGATTCATGCACAAGGACCCCCAGATCCCTCTGCACAATAGCATGCTGCAACTTTTCACCATTTAATTAATAGTCCATTTTATTATTGTTCCTTCCAAAGTGGATAACCTCTCACTTACCAACACCAACCCAGTCTCTTAGCCTATCTAAATCTCTCTGCAGACTTTCCACATCCTCCACGCAATTTGCTTTCCCACTTATCTCTGCGTCATCAGCAAATTTTGTTACCCTACACTCGGTCCCCTCCTCCAGATCATCTGTGTAAATGGTAAACAGTTGAGGTCCCAGCACCGATCCCTGCGGCACTCCACTAGTCACCAACTACCAACCGGAAAAGACCCAAAAGCTGCTGATAGTTTCTGCAGTAACTGTGCCTCGGGGATTGTTTAGAGAACATGGTGTGTGTAATTTCATTATTTCTCGCAAATGAGCTTTTTTTGAATTTTTTTAAACTCAACTTAGCAACATAAAGAAATTGTCTTAAAATAACGTCTTTAACAACCTCAGGGAATCTCACACGTGACGGCCAATTTCAAATCAAAGATCAAAGCAGTTATAATGAGCAATGTCACAAACCACATTAATGTTACCTGTGATGGTTAAGGAATTATCGAATCCCTACAGTGCAGAAAGAGGCCACTCAGCCCATCTCGCCTGTACCGACAACAATCCCACCAAATCCCTATCACCATAAACCAACATATCCCTGATACTGAGGGGCAGTTTAGCACGCCCAATTAACCTAACAGCACACAGACAGGGACCTGAGGCAGGAATTGAATATTGCGCCTGCTGCTGCTGCTTTGAGACAGCAGTGTGAATCACTGTGTCCAAACTTCAAACACAAGTTTGTATAGTTAATTTGGACTATTAGAATTATAGAATTCCTACAGTGCAGAAGGAGACCATTCGGCCTATCGGGTCTGTACTGACCACAATCCCACCCAGGCCGTATCTCCATAACCCCATTCCTTTACCCAGCTGGTCCCCCTGACACTAAAGGGCAACTTAACATGGCCAATCTATCTAACCTGCATATCTTTGGAGTGTGGGAAGAAACCGGAGCACCCGGAGGAAATCCACTTAGATACGGGGAGAATGTGCAAACTCCACTCAGTGACCTGAGGCTGGAATTGAACCCAGATCCCTGGAGCTGTGAGGCAGCAGTGCTAACCAGACTGCCACCATGTCAAAATAATCTCATGGTCATCAGTAGGTTCCTAATTCCCGATATTTTGTTGAATTAAAATTCCTCCACCTCGGGTCTGTGTGGGTTTCCTCCGGGTGCTCCCGTTTCCTCCCACACTCCAAAGATGTGGGAGTTAGTCCAACTGTCCATGATAAATTGCCCCTGGAGCCTGGGGATTAGCAGAGTAAATCCGTTACGGGAATAGGACACGTGTGGGATTGCAGTCGGTGCAGATTCAATGGGCCGAATGGCCTTCTTCTGCACTGTAGGGATTCTATGTTATGGGAGACGCTTCACACGAGTAACAGACCACAGGCAAATGTTGGAGGAAGATAGGGCGATTCCACCAATAGCTTCTCCCCGGATACAGTGCTGGATGTTGTTCTGACCAGCTAATGAAAACATATTTGAACATCATTCAGGGGACATTAATAACCAATGCAGACACCCTGTGTTATATTCCTTTGCCAGAGATGCGTTCACACTCAGAAGGCAGCACAGTGGTTAGCTCAGCTGTCTCACAGTGCCAGGGACCCAAGTTCAATTCCCAGTCTGTGTGGAGTTTACACATTCTCCCTGTATCTGCGTGGGTTTCCTCCGGGTGCTCCAGTTTCCTCCCACAGCCCAAAGATGGGCAGGTTAGGTGGATTGGCCATGCTTAGTGTCGTGGGGATGAGGGGGGGGGAGGGTAAATGTGTGGGGTTACTGGGATCGGGTCTGGGTGGGATCGTTCTCGGTACAGGCTGGATGAACCAAATGGTCTTCTCCTGAACTGGAGAGATTGCAGAGATACAATCTCCATATGAATTTTCCGGGTGCCTGACCCGTGACAGCTCAACAGTTACGTACTGGACTAACGGAGACCCCATTGTCGGTGAAGGTGGAACAGATGATATTGTCTGGGTGACAGAATGAGAGAGTTTCAGAGGAAATTAAACCAGAACAGGTCAGGAAAGACAAGCTGATTCCTGAGATTGTTCTCTGGGGATCTGTTGTCCCAAGGTCAGGGAAAAGAACATTCCTGGGGGAGTCCATCATCCCCATCCAGGCCTGTCTAAGATGAAGATGGTAGTGAGAAGCTATGTGTGGGTGGCCCGGCATCGATGCTACAGTTGAAAGAGTGACAAAGCACCAAGATCAGTTCCAATTTCAGCAGAGGTCACCTGCTGTAGCTCCATTACATCGATGGGAACGGACAAGTTAACCAGGGGTCCATGTTAACAAGGGGGGACCATCTATGGGCATTTATATTATAGTTATTTAAATATAAATAAATAGAATGTGTATCATTATTTATATTTATATTATAATATAAATAAATATATTGATATTATTTATATTATAATATAAATAAATATATTGATATTATTTATATTATATTTCTATTACGATGATTGATGGATCTGATCCACAATTACTTACAACACAGTCTAGAAGCTGCACCAGTGTTTCACAATCCACAGGGTAACAGAGATCCTCGTTTCGGACGATGGAACGGCTTTGACTGGTACAAAGTTTCAGACTTTTAATGAAATGAAACTTATCAGAGTGGTACTATTTGCTCCTTAGCTTAAGGTTGATTTCCACTTGCAATTAAGTTCAGGATTTTTGTTGTCAAACGGAATCAGTTTTGTTTTGTTCTTCCAGATGTCTCTCTCCCTGTGCTTGGTTCCCAGGTTCTTCACACTTGCCTTTCTGAACAAGCTCCTAATGTTTGAGCAGAGTTAAAACTCAAAACGTTTCTTGGTCATCAGCCAATGAATTGATGAAAACCCCAATTGCATCGTTCCAATCAAACCCAACCCAAATACTATCATTCTCACTCCAGACCCCACCTCTCTCTCTGGGCCTCCTGAGTATATATTGTTTACGAATGAACACCGGCTCCACCAGTCTATTCACACCCCATCCCCGCCAAGGACAAGATGTTCAATCTGACACCTTCTGTCCTTTGACCAATTCCAGGCTGCTGGTCACACGGGAAACCCAGCAGAGGGAATAAATAACTTCACCCCAAAAATAATCAGGTTTGTTTCAATCTTTCAACATATTACAAATTAAAACTCCATTCAGGACAAAATAAACCCTATTGGACTGTACCCTGGGGTCACGGGACCTCTGATCTCGCTCTACAAGGAAGAATAGTCACAGAGGTATTGCTGGACTAGTGTAAAAATGTTCATTCTTATTATTGTCAATGATATAATTTAATTGTTCCAGTGTATAATCAGAGATATAAAGGGGGAGGGAGGAAGGAGTCATATCAACCTCTAGTTCAATCAGGGACAGAGTTAAGGGTTCACTGGGAGATGTTGAACTTGTCCCAGGAGTTGGATTTGAGAGCTGGGTATGAAAAGACCATTTAAAGCACTCTGTAAATAGCTGTATGTCTTTGTAAGGAATCATTGTGTTTTATAAGTTAACACATTGGCACAATAGTGGCACAGTGCCACAGGGGTCAGTACTGCTGCCTCACAGTGCCAGGAACCCCGATTCGATCTGCGGATTGGGTCACTATCTGGCAGAGTCTGCGCCTTCTCCCCATATCAGCGTGGGTATCCTCTGGCTGCTTCGGTTTCCTCCCAGAGATTCAAAGAAAAGCTGGTTTTGGTCATTCCTGTACATGCTGCTGTTACACACCTACTCCTGCTCCCCTCGCCTGTCTGTTACAGTGTGGAGGTGATTCCTGTACATGCTGCTGTTACACACCTACTCCTGCTCCCCTCGCCTGTCTGTTACAGTGTGGAGGTGATTCCTGTACATGCTGCTGTTACACACCTACTCCTGCTCCCCTTGCCTGTCTGTTACAGCGTGGAGGTGATTCCTGTACATGCTGCTGTTACACACCTACTCCTGCTCCCCTTGCCTGTCTGTTACAGTGTGGAGGTGATTCCTGTACATGCTGCTGTTACACACCTACTCCTGCTCCCCTCGCCTGTCTGTTACAGCGTGGAGGTGATTCCTGTACATGCTGCTGTTACACACCTACTCCTGCTCCCCTTGCCTGTCTGTTACAGTGTGGAGGTGATTCCTGTACATTGTGCTGCTACAACCGTACTACAATTCTGTTTCGCAATATAAATTCATTAGCAGAGGGAGGAGAAGCAGCAGCTACAGAAAAGAGAAATCCCACTTTTCACCATGACACAGGTTTGAATTACAGAATAGGTATCATTGTTTGATATGTTCTTTCCTACTGTGATTTGTATAAATCAGCCTCCCTCACTGAAATAATTCTGATTCTGCTCATTGTTTCAGGTAAGGTTTTTAACCTCTGTTTATTTTTACATTGAGATATAAAACACAGGATTAGTTCAACCTCACACATTTCAATATGAGTCAGCTCTAAACTGTGGGTATTTGATTTGCAATGATAGAATGATTTAGATCCAATTTATTGTTTTATAATGAGGAATATAAACATTCATTCCCATTTTGGTTAACTTTGCGTGACATTCTCCTTCTCTGAAAATGACTAGGTGGAAAACTGTGTTTGTAGCTTTTTCTGTTTGTGTTACAGATACAGAGGAAACATAGAATCCCTACACCACAGAAAGAGGCCATTCAGCCCATCGAGTCTGCACCGAACACAATCCCACCCAGGCCTGAGCTCCACATACTTACTCGCTAATCCCTCTCACCTACACATCTCAGTCCAGCATGGGGCAATTTTAGCACGGCCAATCATCCTCACCCGCACATTTTTGGACTGTGACAGGAAACCGGAGCACCCAGAGAAAACCCACCCAGACACCAGCAGAATGTGCACACTCCACACAGGCAGTGACCCGAGATGGGAATCGAATCCAGGTCCCTGGAGCTGTGAAGAGCAGTGCTAATCATTGTGCTACCGTGAAATAATAATTTCCATTTTGGTTAACTTTGCATAACATTCTCCGTCTATGAAAATGATTGGGTGGAAAACTGTGTAGCTTTTTCTGTTTGTGTTCCAGACACAATGGAGCACACACAGGGAATTCACTGCTTTACTGGACTGCTTGGATATGTTGTTTTATACGGAGAACTCGTTAGTATTGATGTACAATAAGGAATGATTATATAAATTTATACTGGTGTCTATCTGATGGTAGTCCCACTTTACCTGCTGTGGTTTTGATTATCATTTAATAAATGTTGAATAAAATGCCTCCTTTTCTCAAAAAAGTCTTGATATATCATTGCCACCTGAATGTGTGAAATCAGATCTGGTAGGTATTTGTTCACAAGAACCTGCAGCTTCTGAGAGCTGAGGGAAATGTTAATGGTTCAGGCTTCACTGAAGAAAAGTGTTTAAATCAATTAAATTATCATTGCCTCACTCAGCCAGTAACTTGGAGCAGGCGAGGGTTATGCTGAGAATTACGAATCAGTGAGATATTGACTGAGTTGTGCTGTTTTTTATTAGTTCCTCATTAGCTGCATCTCACTCTTAACCTCTCCCCCCCATTATTCTTATGAAGTGACCACATTCACTGCCATTAAACTTGTTATAATTAAAGTAAAGAAGCTAACAGGCTAAGTATTCTTTTAGTTATATTTATTACTGACTGTAGGTAACTTTTCTTGTCCAGAAAGTGAGCATTACAAGTGTGTGCTCTCATTTTTTCAGTTGCTAATTGTTTCAGGAGATTTACAAAAACTGCAAAAAATATTATTTTTTCTTCTCTCCCTCCTTTAATCCAAACATTTTTTCTGTAACTGACATTGTATTTAATTTACACTTCTCAATCTCTTTACTTCTTCATCTTTAAATCACATGAGTTACAGAAACACATGGTTTGTCCCATTACTTACTGGGATGTTCAGATTCTCTCTGCTGCACTCTTACAGGTTCAAACTCCAGCATTTCTGTGGCTACAAATGTTTAAAATCAAAAGCACAAGAAAAGCCTAACTAGGAGAGCATGCAAATTCTGGGACTTCTGAGTCAAACAAATGCAGGATTTTGAGAGTAATATTGCTTTATGAGAGAGAGATATGGTGAAAAGAACACATTTAAAGTTGTTGTGACTCATGATGACCTCTTGTTGAATCAATCACAGAGCTCCTAGCACTGTCTACCTGTACCCCCGTTGTTTAGAGTATATTCTCTAAGTTATTCGGCGACTGTTCATTTTGGTTGTTGTAATAAATTCAGATGTCAACTCAAAGCTAGCAGCATAAAGAAATTGCTCTTACACATCATCAACCGCAGAACATCTTAAAGTGCTTCACAGCTAATTAAATATACTTTAAGCATGGTAAGAAAATGCCCAATTTTAATAACAAGCAATAAATCTTTTTTTTAAATATTATTGATTGGGACATAGATATTGGCAAGCAAACTGGAAAAGCTCTCTTTTCCTTCAAGGAACATGACAAGATTTTTTTCCCAAAAATATACTTTATTCATAAAAATCTCAAATAAACCATTTCAAATCTGCATGCCTATGAATTGCAAACAGTACAGAATAAAACTTTTTTACAGTTCTATATAAATTACAGTCATAAAATTTCAAAACTTAAAACTATATAAATGCCTCAAAAATCACTGTGTGCCGTTATTTCTCAGATTTAAGGAACACACCAAGATCTTTTACTCCAACCCATCTGTTCTGGATTCATTCTGGATGTTCATTCTGGATGTTCTGATCACACTGCAGTGAATTTGGAAATTCTCAGTCCTTGCTTACAGCGGGTATGAACAGGCAGTAAACCGATGTTGCTGCTTTGTTTAAGAAGGGTTGCGAGGAGAATCCAGGTCATTACAGGAGCACTGAGCCTTACATCAGTGTTAGGGAAATTATTGGAGAGGGTTCATTGAGACGGGATTTACTCCCACTTGGAAATAAGTGGATGTATTAGTGAGAGGCAACGTGGTTTTCAGCAACTTGATTGAGTTTCTGAAGGAAGTGAGGAAGATGATTGATTGAAAGTAGGACAGCGGACGTTGTCTACATGGACTTCAGTAAGGCTTTGACAAACCCCCTCATGGCCACGTGATCCAGAAGGTGAAGTTGCAGGGGATCAGACGTGAGCTGGCGAGATGGAATCAGAACTGGCTGGCTCATTGACACTGGGTAGCAGTGGAAGGGTGTGTTTCTGAATGGAGGCTGTGACAAGTGGCGTTCCTCAGGGATCAGCGCTGGGACCTTTACTGTTTGTAAATGATTCAGAGAAAATGTAACTGGATTGATTCATAAGTTTGCGGACCACACAAAGATTGATGGAATTGTGGATAGCGACGAGGAACATAGGAGGATACAGATTGGTTGGGGAATTGGGTGGAAAGATGGCAGATGGAATTTAATCCGGAGAAATGTGAGGTAATGCATTTTGTAAAGTCTAATCCAGATAGGAAACATACAGTAAATGGCAGAACCCTTCGGAGTATTGATAGGCAGAGGGATCTGGGTGTACAGGTACACAGGTCACTGAAAGTGACAATGCAGGTGGAGAAAGTAGTCAAGAAGGTATACAGCACGCGTACCTTCATCGGCAGGGGTATTGAGTTTAAAAATTGGCAGAAAGGTTTGTGCTCCAGCAAGATCTAAAAAGATAAAGAAGGTGAAGAAAATTGAAAGAATTAATGAGGCTAGCCAGTGATTGTGATAAATACATCCAATAACTGGCTAATATAGCATGGAGAAGAATTTCACTCACCTTCCACTTTAATTTGGAGTGAGTTCGAAACAGAGGATAAAGAATAGAACATTGAGAGAAACTGTGTAGGAGAATGTGGTTTATATTTATTAGCATTTGTTTGTTTTTAAATTATTCTGAAAACAGTAAATCCTAGATTTGGATATCAAACATCTAGATTTAATAAATGTAAGGTCAGAGCACGTCAACAAATACTTAATATTTGGATCCCCCGAATGTTTGTTGGTTGGAGATTTTCATGTGTTATAGTTCTGAACACAGTTAGGAATCCGAATAATCGATACATGGATTTCTCTCCCGCACTGTGACATTCTGTACAATTCTACATTATAAAAGATAACATTTCTTTAGCAAAATATAACAATAATTTGACTTTCCCCATTTAACAAGCAGTTTTTTCATTGACCCCCTTATTTTCCTATATTAATATTTTCTCATTACATATAATTGTGATTTAATCCAGTGTAATTTTAACTTTTTCTTTAATTCAAATAATATTTCATACATTTATGGAAATAGCACTTGAAAAGTTTGACGTCTAGTCACATTTTCCGTTTGTAGAAATAACTATTTCCGGCAGCTACTATCAAATCAGTGAAGTTCTCTGAATTATATGGATCTGTTTGAACTATTAGACCCTGTTTATATTACCACAAACCCAATATTTACAATTATCCTTGGAGTCAAACACCCCCCAGAGGGATAACTGAGTGTAATTCCATTCACTGCAAACTCAACTCAAGAGATGAGTTTAAATTTGTTAATGTTCTGCAATTTGTTTCTCTGTTATTGTAGTCATGGTAATCTTTAGCCTTTATCTGTTAAACCAAAATTGAAAGTAAATTTTTGAGCAAAGGCTGAGCTGAACACAAAGGTTCACTTCAATCACATGTCAAGTTTTAAAGCTGATTAAATTGGATATGTTAAATTAAAGAACTGGGCAGATTAAAAATCAAACACAGTCAAACCTGGGGCAGGTCAATTGTACAAATAAACAAACCTGTCTGACCCATCAATCACCCAGCAAAGCTCATTGCCCCCTGACTGATATTTAGCAGGAGATCATTGCACCCCGTTGAAATGCACCGGCCGATTGTTAGAAACCCAGACTGGGCCAGACTTTCTGTCACCGGGAGTTCCTGCAGTGGGTTTAATCTGATAACAGGTTACATGGAAACAGCAGCGTGGAGGTGGACACCGGGGGGTGGGGGGACAGACCCTGGTGTCCTGTCAGGCAAACATCAAGAAACCCACTGGGGATGGGAACCCCGTCCCCCAGGATCTCATTGAGCAGAAGCCAGAGAAGTTTCTGGAAAGGCAAACAGGCAGGAGGGGAAATTTCAGAGACCAGCAGTGAAGAGAGGATGAGGGAGGTTGACCATCTGGAAGACTGACCAGAGAGGGAAGGAAGGAAGAAGCTGCCATCGAGACTCACCTTCGAGACAACAAACCAGAGAGACTCAGAGAATCGAGCCTGCAGTTTAACCAAACCATCTCTGTGGGTTGGAGACTTCAATCTGGGCAATCCTCTTGTTTTATGGGGGTAATTTAAGGGTTAATAGTGTTATTATTAATAAACTTGTTGAACCTTTACTTGTGTTTGTCCATCTTGTAAATAAGGACACTCTATTCAGAGTAAACAAACGGGTCGAAAGTATCTGAGAATGAACAGGTTTATGTTGCTTTAATCAGCTCAGTAAGAAGTCTCACAACACCAGGTTTAAATCCAACCCGTTTATTTAATAATAATCCCACAATTACACAGGGACAGGAATCCTTTAGTCAGCTGACAGGTTAAACATTTAATTCAAAACCCAACCCATTTTCATGCAGACAGGATGAGGAGCCGGGTGAGAAATCTGCTCACTGGGTCAGGGATAAAACAATTTAAAGGAATGGAGAATTTTTTGTGGCCATTTTTTGGGGTCTTACAAACAGGCAGAGGTGAGAACCTCCTAACACACAAGTTAAAAGTCCTTTCAACTTTTGTTGAAGTGGGTCAACTCCAGTCCCCTCACCTTAATATCACTGACCCGTCACCCCACACCAACCCTGACCCCTCACCCCTCAACAACCCTGACCTCTCACCCCTCACCAACCCTGACCCCTCAGCATCTCTGACTCTTGACCCGTCACCAACCCCGACCCCACACCACCCATGACATCTAAGCTCTCTGATCGCTGACACCTCACCATCCCTGACCTCTCACCCCTGAACATCCCTGACCCCTCACCAACCCGGAACCTCACCCCCATGAAGCCTGACCCCTCATCATCCCTGACTCCTCATCCTCACCATCTCTGACCCCTGACCATCCTAACCCCTCAACCGTCATCACCTCTGATCACTCACCACCTATGGACCCTCACCTCTCACCATTCCTGAGCCCACGCTATCCGTGACCCCTCACCAATCCTGACCCCCTCACCATCCCTCGCCACTCATCACACTGATCTCTGACCCCTCACCATCCCTGACTGCTCAATGCTCACCCACACTGACCCTTCATCCCTCACCAAGCCTGACCCCTCAGCCCTCACCATCACTGACCTTTCACCCCTCAACATCCCTGTCCCCTCACCCCTCACGGTCGCTGATACCTGACCATTCCTAAACCCTCACCAATCCCGGCCTCACCATCCCTGACCCCTAACCTCCCAGACCCCTGACTCCTCAACATCTCTGACCCCTTACCATCTCTGACCGCTCACCATCCCTGACCGCTCACCAGACTGACCCCTCACCATCCCTGACCCCTCACCCTTCACCATCCCTGACCATCCCTAACCCTTCATCATCCCTGACCCCTCACCCTTCACCATCCCTGACCATTCCTAACCCTTCACCATCCCTGACCCCTCACCCTTCACCATCCCTGACCATCCCTAACCCTTCACCATCCCTGACCTCACCCTCACCATCCCTGACCATCCCTAACCCTTCACCATCCCTGACCCTCACCCTTCACACCCCTGACCATCCCTAACCCTTCACCATCCCTGACCATCCCTAACCCTTCACCATCCTGACCCCTCACCCTCACTATCCTGACCATCCCTAACCCTCACCATCCCGACCCCTCACCTTCACTATCCCTGACCATCCCTACCTTCACCATCCCTGACCATCCCTAACCCTTCACCATCCCTGACCACTCATCCCTCACCATCACTGGTCCCTCATCTCTCACCATCCCTCACCATCCCTAACCCTTCACCACTCACTAATCCTGATTCCTCACCTCTCACCAGACCTGACCCCTCACAACTCACCATCTCTGACTCCTCACCTCTCACCAATCCTGACCCCTCATTCCTCACCATTCCTGACCATTCACCCCTCACCATCCCTCCCAACTCTGACCCCTCACTCCTCACCATCCCGACTGCTCAGATCCCACCAACCCTGACACCTCACCCTCCCCATCCCTGACCCTGATGCCTCACCATCCCTAATCCATCAATTCTCAGCATCTCTGATCCATCTCCATTCCTGACCCCTCAGTCCTCACCAACCCTGACCCCTCAACCCTCACTAACCTTGACACCTCACTATCCCTGACCCCTCGCTGACCCTGACTGCTCATCCCTCACCATCCCTGATCCCTCACCAACACTGACCCTTCACCAATCCTGAACTTTCACCATCCCTGATCCCTCTATCCACACCCCACCCCACCACACCCCTCACCCCTCACCATCACTTAGCCCTCAACGCTTACCATTCCTGACCCCTTGCCCCTCAACATCCCTGACCCATCACCATCCCTGGCTCCTCACTCCACACCTTTCCAGACCTCTCATCTCTCACCTTCTGTGACCCATCACACCTCACCATCTCTCTCCATCCCTGAACTCTCAACCCTCACCATCGCTGCCCCCTCATCCCTCACCAACCTTGAACCCTGTTCCCTCACCATCCCTGACCCCTCACCATTCCTGACCCCTCACCCCTCACCATTGCTGAGCCCTCAACATGTCTGACCCCTCACCATTGCTGATCCCTCAACATGTCTGACCTCTCACCTCTCACCATCCTCACCACTCACCCCTCACCAACACTGACCCCTCATCCCTTACCAGCCCTCGCCAATCCTGACCCCTCACCATCCATCTCCTCGAACCGGCACCATCCCTGACCTCTCACCTTTCACCAAACCTGACCCCTCACATCTCACCATCCCTCACCAAACTTGATTCCTCCCCTCACCAACCCTGACCCCGACCCCTCATCATTCCTGACCCCTCACCATTCCTGACCCCTCACCCGTCACCAACACTAACCCCTCATCCCTCACCAATTCTGACTCCTCACCATCCATGAACTCTCACCCCTCACCAACCCTAATCCTTCACCCCTCATCAACCCTCACCTCTCACCCCTCACCAACCCTGACCCCTCACCATTGCTGACACCTCACCATCCCTGACTGCTCAACCTGCACCATCCCTGACCCCTCAGCATCCTTGACCGCTCATTCCTCACTATCTCTGACTGCTCAGCCCTCACTCATCACCATATCTCACCAACCCTGACCCCTCAGCATCTCTGACTCCTGACCCCTCACTGACCCTGACTCCACACCATCCCTGACCTCTCACCCCTCAACATCCCTGACCCCTCACCAACCCTGAACTTCACCCCACATGAATCCTGACCCTTCATTATCCCTCCTTACTCCTCATCATCTCTGACCCTTACCAACCATGACCCCTCACCAACCCTGACCCCTGACCCCTCAGCATCCTAACCCCTCAAACCCTCATCATCTCTGATCACTGACCACCTATGAACCCTCACCTCTCACCATCCCTGAGCCCACACCACCCCTGACCCTTCACTCCTCACCACCCCTGACCCCTCACCCCTCAACCTTCCTGATTCCTCATCCCTCACCATCCCTGAACCCTCACCCCTCACCATCCCTGGCCCCTCACCATCCCTGATCACTCAACACTCACCAACACTGACCTTTCATCCCTCACCAAACCTCACCCCTCAGCTCTCACCATCACCATCACTGACCTTTCAACCCTCACCAATCCCATCGCCTCACCATTCCTGACCCCTAACCTCCCTGATCCCTGACCCCTTATCATTTCTGACCCCTCACCAACCCTGACCCTCTCCCCTCACCAATCCTGAGCCCGCACCCCTCACTAACTCTGAAGCCACATCCCTAACCCTTCACCATCCTTGACCCTCACCCTTCAGCATCCCTGACCGCTCATTCCTCACCATCACTCGTCCCTCATCTCTCACCAACCCTGACCCCTCACCAATCCTGACCCTTTACCAATCCTGGCTCTTGGATTCATGTCACACTATCTGTAACCCCCAGGACTTGCCTGGGTTTATAAACCCTCACTTACTGGGCTGTCTGGAGACAATCCACATCTCTTTAACCTGGGGCTTAACGCTCTCTCCACTCACAGTGTGAGCCGCTTTAAGACTTGAATAGCAGGTTAGGTGTAAGGATTCACATTCTAATCTGTAAACTGTCTGTGTTGATATGTGTGCTATTGCAGACCAGAACATCTCATTTCGCCTGACAAAGGCACAAACGCCGAAAGCTCGCAGATTTACTGTCAAAGAAATCGGGTTGGATTTAAAATTGATGTGGCAGACCTCTACTGAGTTTACCTCAGTCCAAACGTCGGCATACTCTACATCATAACCCATCACCATCTTGATCCTCACCTTCACAATTCCTGACCCTCACCCAAAACACATGGCTCCTCACCATCCCTCGCCATCTCTGTTCTCTCACCATCTCTGACCAATCATCTGTCACCAATAAGTCGCCCTGACCCCTCACCCTTTACCATCCCTGGACCCCTTACAATTCCTGACCTTACTGTTCCTGACCCCTCAGCCCTCACCAACCCTGACACATCACTCCTCACAAGCCCTTTACCTCTCACACTAACATCCCTCACCCTCACCAAACCTGACCTATCATCTCTAATCCTCACTGACCCCTTGACCCCTCACCAAACCTGACCTGACCATCCCTCACCCTCACAAACCTGAACCCCTCATCATCCATCTCTGACAATGTGCGTCACTATCCGCCAACTCCAGCTGATCTCATGCTCACAGACATCAGATATGTGATGTCCTTCATTTAAATCAAACGTCTGTAAATGTCTCTGTGATATTAATCCTTTTTGTCCTGACAATGAACCTCTCTATGTAACTGATGGGTGCACTGATCAATGAAGTTATTGCATTTGGTGGAATCATATGTAATACAAGATTGGACCTCAGTGAAGGTGATTTCTCTGAAGTGGGAATAAGAACAAAATCAAACATTGAGTGTGGATCAGTAATCAGAGCGGAATATCTGGCGCCAGTGAACAAGTATTACAGCATTTATTTTTCAGTGTAGGATTGTGGTGATCGTGATTCCTTCACCCGAGTGAATATCTGATCAAAGTATCTATCTGTCTATCGTACAATCTGTTATTTGTCCATGTGGAATTGCTTTGTGTTTGGGAAAGGGATTAGACTGAAATCAGTTGGTTCTAATCTGAAATATATATATTATAAATTGGTGAGTGAGATCTCCATCTGATGGATCTGTCTCTTTTATCTTGGGTAAAACACAAACAGTTTGCCTTTCTTTTAACAATGTTTGTTGATCCGTGTATGATGTCAAATTCCTCCACTGCTCTTCTTTCCAATTGAAAAGAAACAGCTGTCATCTATTTCCTGATGTGTAACCAACCTAACAACAACTGGGCAATATTCTGCACTTTTCATTTAAAAAAACTGTGATTTCTTCACATTTTGATGAATTGGAAATGAATTGCTGTGCACATTTCCAGTTTGTTAAGTTCTTTTTAAGCCATGTTGCTGCTTCAAATGAGTTGTGAATCTGAACTCTTAAACTCCTTGAAAGCATTCAGAGAGTTTGCCAAGTGATTGGGAAGCGAGTGTTATTGTATTAATTGCATTTTTCCGCTGTGTTCAATCTCATTCTCAGTTAAGATTTTTTTGTGAAATTTGAAATTATCATTTTGCTTCTTGATTCCATATTTTTTGATGTAAATTGTAAAGGACAGTGATCCCAATGCTGATCTTTGTGGGAAATCATTTCCCACCTTCCAGCAATCAGAGTAAATCCCTTTAACTCAAACTCCTTGTATTTGATCTTTCGAGCCAGTTTGTTGTCTATTTTGCTGCTTGTTCTCTAACACCGCCTACACTTTATCATAGTCTGTGTTACTTGAAGTTTCTTTTCTCCAGCCGAATTGATTCAATTATTTATGTTCATATTATTAAGTTTGTGATTGGACGATTTTCTTTGGAATTGTGTTCATTTTCTGATTAAGACTCAAGGATATCATAAACTATCTATTATTTCCAATCCTGTGTTTGAGTTCTGAGGATCACTTGTTTAAGAAGGCAGATATGATACTTGTTTTTATTAGCTGAGGTTTAGAAGATAGGAGCAGGGAGATGCTGATGGAGGTGCTGTATAAAACACTCATTAAGCCTCAGCTAGAGTACTGTGGGGAGTTCTGGTGCCTGACTAAAAGGAGGATGTGATTGCTCTGGAAGGGACACAGCGAGATTCACCAGGATATTGTATGGGCTGGAGTGTTTCTGCAATGAGGCTGGTGTAGCTCGCTTTGCTTTCCTTAGAACAACAAATGCTGAGCGATGGATTTCATTGAGGTGCACAAAATAATAAAGGGACACAAAAAGAATTAAGAATGAGGGTGGTGGAGCGGGATGTGTCACATCCTTTGAAAAGTACCTGGATGAGCGTCTGGCACAGCGTAACATTCAGGGCTATGGGGCAAGTGCTGGCAGGTGTGATTAGGTGGGCAGGTCAGGGCCTTTCATGCATCGAGTGCAGTATCCTGTGATTCTGTGAACGTTGGCGAGGCCGCAGTTTGAATACCGTGTGTGGTTCTGCTTGCAACACTTTTGGAAAGATGTGATTGCACTGGAGGGAAGGCAAAGGGGATTCAGCAGGATTCTGCCTGGGATGGGGAATTTCTGTTACGGAGAGAGATTGGGTCGATATTTGTTGTTTTCGTCGGAGCAGAGATGAGTGAGAGTCGACCTGAGATGGAAGATTATTCAAGACACGGATAGAGTGGATAAGGAGTAGCTATTCCCCCTCAGTTGAAGGGTAGGACCCGAGCATACATTGGGACAAAGCGAGAGTCAGGAGGTTTAGATTGGAAAAATATTTTTTACCCAGAGGGTAGTGATGGTCTGGAATGTGCTGTCGAGGAGGAATAGTTACCTCATACCCTTTAAAAAGTATCTTGATGAACACTTAACCATATTATAGCATTCAGGGCTACGGGCCAAGCGCTGGAAGATGGAATTGGTGCAAGTTCAGGTTTTTCTATTGTGTTGTTGCCCACTCCATGGACTGAAGATCCCCTTTCTGTGCAGCTCAACTCCCCTCTTTCAGTTTGGGAAGGGATTCATTTGTGATACTTTTTAAATCCTCCCAGGATTTTACTCCAGAAGTCAGACTGTCTGAGAGGATACGTTTGAAGCTGTAACCAGTGAGTACAGACTGGAGATCCTCACACCCTGACTCTCAAATCCTCTCCCTCTAACACCACCTTTACTTTGACCTTGCGCACCCTGGGTTCCCTCTGTCTCTCTGTAACCCTCCCTCCTTCCCTTCTTTACATCTCTCCCAATTATTGTAAATTTAATTGTTCTTATCTAGATCCTAGTCCCTGTATCCAGCCCCTTTCACCTCATACTACACTCATCACTTCAAACTTCTCTTCTCTGTCCACATCTCTGCCTATTTCCCTCTCAGTCACGTGCTGTATGTTAAAGTGAGCGATGTAATATTCCTGACCCCCATTGTCAAAAATTACAAATCACATTGCAGTGAGGAGGAGGGAAGGACCACATTATCTGGGGGTCTCCAGTTAGGGGTCAGTGCCCAGCTCCCAGCCTCTGGAGAACAGCCCCAATCAGAGCACTCAGGGATTCCTGATTTACACAAATCAATCAATCAGTCAACAAATAAAGACAGAAAAGACACAGCAGGTATCTGGAAAATAGAATCAGAAAAGGTAGGTTGGGGGAGAGAGAGAGAGAGAGGCAGAATGGTGAAAAATTGGGAGAGGGGAAGATAAATAGAATAATCCTGAATTGATATCCGATTCCATCAGCTGTCCAGTTCAGGGAAGTGTTCAGTCTGGGAAGGGCTCTGATAAATGGGTGAGGAAGGGAGGGCAGGTCCAATTGCCAAACTCCGGTATATTTCTGTCCAGATCGGGTCTCATTGGAAAACCCGCCTTGTCTGAGTTATTCCTCTAAAACAGGGAAGATGAGAAATCCAACCTCTCAGGTACGTGTGGATGATCAGAATGTGCAGACCGAGTCCATCAAAGTGAGAGATGTGTAATAGAGACCTCCCTGTTCCCTCCCATCCCTCCTTAACCAGCGGTGTTACACTGGTTACTTTCCAATCTGCAATTTTAATCTCCCAACACAACTCCTCCAAAAGCACCCCCACCCCCACAAACCCCTGTCCAAGGGATTGATGCTGAAAACCTCTCCTTACTGTCGGTTCAGACATGGAGAATATTTACTCACTCATAACCCGGCTCTTATCCCTTTTCTCTCTGACAGCTAATTTCCTGGGAATTGTGATCCTGAGTCGGGGAAAGTGTGGCCTCTCCACCTGCCCCCACTCACTACCTGGTGGCCATGGCAACTACTGTTCATCATCATTAACCCCATTCTCCCCATGATAAATCATTATTATTTCCCCCTGAATTTCCTGGACCTCACCCCCTGTGTGTCGAGTTCAAACTGTTCTGTCTGGTTCACCGTCACTTTCTCCTTTGATCGATTTGTGGCTATTCACTGCCAGACACAGAAAATTAAATATTGCACAGGGAAAACTGTGGCTGTGCTTCTGACAACAACCGGCATCTTGTTCGTTGTGAAAAATATCCCCTGGTACTTTACAAATGAACCTGGAAGTGGAATTGACAATGTCCAGTGGGGCTGTCAGACAAAAACAAGTGTTTGCACTGATCCCAGCTGGGTTGCTTTTACCTGGTTTGATCAGGTTTTAACCCCAATGCTCTCATTCGCTTTAATGCTATTGATTAACACTCTCTGACAGTCAGTCACATTTTAGTGACCAGTCGATTCCTGAAGGGATTGAGGGCTCAGAGTCAGGGAGAGAATCGCAGAGACCCCGAGATGGAGAGCAGAAGGAAGTCAATGATTTTACTCTTCAGCATATCTGGAGCTTTCATTCTTCTCTGGACTGTGTCTGTTATATTTTTTCTCTACTCGATGGCAAAAGGAATAATTTCTATCACTCTTACTGAATATACATTTCAAGAAGTTGGATTTATCCCGCAGGATTTAAGTTGCTGCACAAACACACTGATTTATGCGTTGACTCAATCCAAATTCAGGGAGCAGATCAGAATTGTGGTGAACTATCCGATTATATCAATTATTCAATCAATGAAGAAACAAACCTGACTGTCAGCCAATCACAGAGCAGGATCACTAACTGATCGCCTCAGTCAGAGAGCAAGGTCATAAATGACTGCCTCAGCCAATCAGACAGCAGCATCACTAACTAACTGCCTCAGCCAATCAGAAGCTGGATTGCTAACTGATTGCTCAGCCAATCAGAGACTGGATTGCTAACTGACCACCTCAGCCAATCAGAGACTGGATTGGTAACTGCCTGAATCAGCCAATCAGAAATGCTGCTTGATTCCTGACAGCCAAGTATGCCAATGATTGGCTCCACACTTTGACTGACAGCAGATGAGCCAATCAGAGGCTGCAGATTCTAACTGACAGCCATGTCAGCCAATCAGGACCCCAGCAGCTAACCATATCTGCTGTGTTATGTGTATCAGTGTGTGTATTTGTGTATTTGTGTGTGTATGTGTTTGTGTGTTTATATGTATGTGTGTGTATGTGTTTGTGTGTTTATATGTATGTGTGTGTTTATATGTATGTGTGTGTGTGTTTATATGTATGTGTGTGTATGTGTGTGTGTGTTTATATGTATGTGTGTGTTTATATGTATGTGTGTTGTGTGTTTATATGTATGTGTGTGTGTTATATGTATGTGTGGTATGTGTTTATATGTATGTGTGTGTTTATATGTATGTGTGTGTGTGTGTTTATATGTATGTGTGTGTGTGTGTGTGTGTATGTGTGTGTTGTTTATATGGTGTGTGTGTGTTTATATGTATGTGTGTGTATGTGTGTGTGTGTTTATATGTATGTGTGTGTGTGTGTTATATGTATGTGTGGTATGTGGTGTGTGTTATATGTGTGTGTATGTGTGTGTGTGTTTATATGTATGTGGTGTGTGTGTGTTTTATATGTATGTGTTGTGTGTGTGTGTTTATATGTATGTGTGTGTGTGTGTGTTTATATGTATGTGTGTGTGTGTTTATATGTATGTGTGTGTGTGTTTATATGTATGTGTGTGTGTGTGTGTGTGTGTTTATATGTGTGTGTGTGTGTATGTATGTGTGTGTTTGTGTGTGTGTGTGTGTGTGTGTGTGTGTGTGTGTGTGTGTGTGTGTGTGTGTGTGTGTATGTGTGTGTGTGTATGTGTGTGTGTGTGTATGTATGTGTGTGTGTGTGTATCTGTGTGTGTATGTATGTGTGTGTGTATGTATGTGTGTGTGTGTGTATGTGTGTGTATGTATGTGTCTGTGTGTGGTTATTTGTGGTTGTTGTTTATATGTGTGGGTGTGTGGTGTTTTGTGTGTTTTATGTGCGTGCTCTTATATGTGTGTGTGTGTGTGTAGTATGGTGTGTTTGTGTGTGTGTGTGTGTGTTTATATGTGTGTTGTGTGTGTGTGTTTTGTGTGTGTCTATATGTGCTTGCTTATATGTGAGTGTGTGGTGGTATGTATGTAGTGATTTGTGTGGGTATGTGTCGTGTGTTTATATGTGTGTGTGTGTGTGTGTGTTGTGTGTGTAGTATGTGTGTGTGTTTATATGTATGTGTGGTTATGTATGTATGTGTGTGTTTGTGTGTCTTTGGTGTGTTTACATGTTGTGGGTGTGTGTTTGGTGTGTATGTTTTTGTGTGTGTTTATATGTGTGTGTGTGTGTTTATATGTGTGTGTGTGTGTTTATATGTATGTGTGTGTGTTTTTGTGTGTGTATGTGTGTGTGTTTATGTGTATGTGTTTATATGTGTGAGTGTGTGTATGTGTTTGTGTGTGTGTGTGTCAGAAATCAAGCAGCATTTCTGATTGGCTGATTCAGGCAGTAGTCAGCCTGGCCCCTAATTGGCTGAAGCAGTGTGTGTGCCCGTCTGTGTATATATATCTTTTTGTATTTTTGTGTGTTTTGTGTACATGTGTGTATACTATATATATTACCATACATTATCAATGTGCATCAGTATGTGTGTGTGTTGTCCCAAATCTGGAGATTTCCCTCCAGTCCTCTGAGAGGTTAGACTCCCTCTTGAAGCCGAATCAAACCCTTTTAAAAACGTGGCAGCATCTGTAAGGAGAGAAATGAGCCGAGGTTTCAATTTCCTTTACCAAAGCTTCGAGCTTTAACAAGGGGTCATCTGGAATTGTAACGACAGCTCTTTTCTTTCCCCACTGATGCTGCCAGTCTGGCTGAAATTTTCCAGCATTTCCTCTTTTGGTTTCAGATTCCAGCATCTGCTGAAATTTGTTTTTATCCTTTTATAAACATAATCCATTAATTGGTGTTAACAAATTGTCCCTAAATTAGGCGTCCCCTCAATCTGGTTATAATTCTCTCAATTTGCACACCTTTATTGTGGAGTTCAGTAGGTGTAGAGAAAGGTCCGAGGGGGAAGAGGGATTGGAATGAGGCACTCACTGAGGGTTAAAATGACGGTGCGGGTTTGTAGGGCCGAAGGGCCTGTTTCCTGTGCGGTGTTGTTCTTTGTTCAAACGCACAGAGATATCACTGATACCGATACACACTGAGTAAGGGACAGAGAGAGACAGAGGAACAGAGAGAGAGAGGAACACGGGGAAAGAGAGACAGAGAGAGAGAGAGGGGGAGCAGATAGAGAGACAGACAGAGAGAGAGAGAGGGGGGCAGATAGAGAGACAGAGAGAAGAGAGAGGCGGGGGGCAGATAGAGAGAGAGAGAAAGAGAGAGGCGGGGGCAGATTGAGAGAGAGAGAGCAGACAGATAGAGAGACAGACAGAGAGAGAGAGAGGGGGGCAGAGAGGGGGGCAGATAGAGAGACAGACAGAGAGAGAGAGAGGGGGGCAGAGAGAGGGGGGGCAGATAGAGAGACAGACAGAGAGAGAGAGGGGGCAGAGAGAGGGGGGGCAGATAGAGAGACAGACAGAGAGAGAGAGAAAGGCGGGGGCAGATAGAGAGACAGGAGAGAGAGAGAGGCGGGGGGCAGATAGAGAGACAGACAGAGAGAGAGAGAGAGGCAGTAGAGAGAGACGGAAGACAGACAGAGAGAGGCGGGGGGGGGACAGATAGAGACAGACAGACAGAGAGAGGCGGGGGGGGCAGATAGAGACAGACAGACAGACAGAGAGAGGCGGGGGGGGCAGATAGAGAGACAGACAGACAGAGAGAGAGAGGCGGTGGGGGGGTGCAGATAGAGAGACAGACAGACAGAGAGAGAGAGGTGGGGGGGGGGAACAGATAGAGAGACAGACAGACAGAGAGAGAGAGGCAGCGGGGGGGGGGTGCAGATAGACAGACAGACAGACAGACAGAGAGAGGCGGTGGGGGGGTGCAGATAGAGAGACAGACAGACAGAGAGAGAGAGGCAGCGGGGGGACAGATAGAGAGACAGACAGAGAGAGAGAGAGGTGGGGGCAGATAGAGAGACAGAAGACAGACAGAGAGAGGCGGGGGGGGACAGATAGAGAGACAGACAGACAGAGAGAGAGAGGCGGGGGGGGGAACAGATAGAGAGACAGACAGACAGAGAGAGAGGGGGGCGGGGGGGGGGGTGCAGATAGAGACAGACAGACAGAGAGAGAAAGGGGTAGAGAGATGGGGGGCAGATAGAGAGACAGACAGACAGAGAGAGAGAGAGATAGAGAGACAGACAGACAGAGAGAGAGAGAGAGGAGAGAGGGGAGGGCAGATAGGGAGACAGACAGACAGAGAGAGGGGGGGGCAGATAGAGAGACAGACAGAGAGAGAGAGAGAGAGACAGAGGGGGGGAGGCAGACAGAGAGACAGACAGAAGGGAGAGAGGCAGAGAGAGAGAGGGGGGGGGACAGATAGAGATAGACAGACAGAGAGAGAGGGGGGGGGACAGATAGAGAGATAGACAGAGAGAGAGAGAGAGAGAGGGGGTAGAGATAGACAGACAGAGACAGATAGAGAGATAGACAGACAGAGAGAGAGAGAGGGGGGGGACAGATAGAGAGATAGACAGACAGAGAGAGAGGCAGAGAGAGAGGGGGGGGGGACAGATAGAGAGATAGACAGACAGAGAGAGAGAGAGAGAGAGAGAGGGGGGACAGATAGAGAGATAGACAGACAGAGAGAGAGGCAGAGAGAGAGAGAGGAGGGGGGACAGATAGAGAGATAGACAGACGGAGAGAGAGGCAGAAGAGAGAGAGGGGGGGGACAGATAGAGAGATAGACAGACAGAGAGAGGCAGAGAGAGAGAGAGGGGGGGGACAGATAGAGAGATAGACAGACAGAGAGAGAGGCAGAGAGAGAGAGAGGGGGGGACAGATAGAGAGATAGACAGACAGAGAGAGAGGCAGAAAGAGAGAGAGAGGGGGGGACAGATAGAGAGATAGACAGACGGAGAGAGAGGCAGAAAGAGAGAGAGGGGGGGGACAGATAGAGACCAAAATTGATAGGGGACCAAAATTGCACACAGTACTCCAGCTGCGGCCTCACCACTGCCCTGTACAGTTGCAGCAAGACCTCCCGGTTTTTATATTCTATCCCCCTCGTGATAAAGGCCAACATCCCATTCACCTTCTTGATCACCTGCTGCATCTGCAAACTGAGTTTTTGTGATTCATGCACAAGGACCCCCAGATCCCTCTGCACAATAGCATGCTGCAACTTTTCACCATTTAATTAATAGTCCATTTTATTATTGTTCCTTCCAAAGTGGATAACCTCTCACTTACCAACACCAACCCAGTCTCTTAGCCTATCTAAATCTCTCTGCAGACTTTCCACATCCTCCACGCAATTTGCTTTCCCACTTATCTCTGCGTCATCAGCAAATTTTGTTACCCTACACTCGGTCCCCTCCTCCAGATCATCTCTGTAAATGGTAAACAGTTGAGGTCCCAGCACTGATCCCTGGGGCACTCCACTAATCACCAACTACCAACCGGAAAAGACCCAAAAGCTACTGATAGTTTCTGCAGTAACTGTGCCTCGGGGATTGTTTAGAGAACATGGTGTGTGTTATTTCATTATTTCTCGCAAATGAGCTTTTTTTGAATTTTTTTAAACTCAACATAGCAAAATAAAGAAATTGTCTTAAAATAGCATCTTTAACAACCTCAGGGAATCTCACACGTGATGGCCAATTTCAAATCAAAGATCAAAGCAACTATAATGAGCAATGTCACAAACCACATTAATGTTAGCTGTGATGGTTAAAGAATTATCGAATCCCTACAGTGCAGAAAGAGGCCATTCAGCCCATCTCGCCTGTACCGACAACAATCCCACCAAATCCCTATCACCATAAACCAATATATTTAATCTCCCTGACACTAAGGGGCAGTTTAGCATGGCCAATTAACCTAACAGCACACAGACAGGGACCTGAGGCAGGAATTGAATATTGCGCCTGCTGCTGCTGCTTTGAGACAGCAGTGTGAATCACTGTGTCCAAACTTCAAACACAAGTTTGTATAGTTAATTTGGACTATTAGAATTATAGAATTCCTACAGTGCAGAAGGAGACCATTCGGCCTATCGGGTCTGTACTGACCACAATCCCACCCAGGCCGTATCTCCATAACCCCATTCCTTTACCCAGCTGGTCCCCCTGACACTAAGGGGCAACTTAACATGGCCAATCTATCTAACCTGCATATCTTTGGAGTGTGGGAAGAAACTGGAGCACCCGGAGGAAATCCACTTAGATACGGGAAGAATGTGCAAACTCCACTCAGTGACCTGAGGCTGGAATTGAACCCAGATTCCTGGAGCTGTGAGGCAGCAGTGCTAACCAGACTGACACCATGTCAAAATAATCTCATGGTCATCAGTAGGTTCCTAATTCCCGATATTTTTATTGAATTAAAATTCCCCCACCTCGGGTCTGTGTGGGTTTCCTCCGGGTGCTCCCGTTTCCTCCCACACTCCAAAGATGTGGGGGTTAGTCCGACTGTCCATGATAAATGGCCCCTGGAGCCTGGGGATTAGCAGAGTAAATCCGTTACGGGAATAGGACACGTGTGGGATTGCAGTCGGTGCAGACTCAATGGGCCGAATGGCCTTCTTCTGCACTGTAGGGATTCTATATTATGGGAGACGCTTCACACGAGTAACAGACCACAGGCAAATGTTGGAGGAAGATAGGGCGATTCCACCAATAGCTTCTCCCCGGATACAGTGTTGGACGTTGTTCTGACCAGCTAATGAAAGCACATTTGAACATCATTCAGGGGACATTAATAACCAATGCAGACACCCTGTGTTATATTCCTTTGCCAGAGATGCGTTCACACTCAGAAGGCAGCACAGTGGTTAGCTCAGCTGTCTCACAGTGCCAGGGACCCAAGTTCAATTCCCAGTCTGTATGGAGTTTACACATTCTCCCTGTATCTGCGTGGGTTTCCTCCGGGTGCTCCAGTTTCCTCCCACAGCCCAAAGATGGGCAGGTTAGGTGGATTGGCCATGCTTAGTGTCGTGGGGATGAGGGGGGGGAGGGTAAATGTGTGGGGTTACTGGGATCGGGTCTGGGTGGGATCGCTCTCGGTACAGGCTGGATGAACCAAATGGTCTTCTCCTGAACTGGAGAGATTGCAGAGATACAATCTCCATATGAATTTTCCGGGTGCCTGACCCGTGACAGCTCAACAGTTACGTACTGGACTAACGGAGACCCCATTGTCGGTGAAGGTGGAACAGATGATATTGTCTGGGTGACAGAATGAGAGAGTTTCAGAGGAAATTAAACCAGAACAGGTCAGGAAAGACAAGCTGATTCCTGAGATTGTTCTCTGGGGATCTGTTGTCCCAAGGTCAGGGAAAAGAACAATTCCTGGGGGAGTCCATCATCCCCATCCAGGCCTGTCTAAGATGAAGATGGTAGTGAGAAGCTATGTGTGGGTGGCCCGGCATCGATGCTACAGTTGAAAGAGTGACAAAGCACCAAGATCAGTTCCAATTTCAGCAGAGGTCACCTGCTGTAGCTCCATTACATCGATGGGAACGGACAAGTTAACCAGGGGTCCATGTTAACAAGGGGGGACCATCTATGGGCATTTATATTATAGTTATTTAAATATAAATAAATAGAATGTGTATCATTATTTATATTTATATTATAATACAAATAAATATATATTATTATTTATATTATAATATAAATAAATATATTGATATTATTTATATTATATTTCTATTACGATGATTTATGGATCTGATCCACAATTACTTACAACACAGTCTAGAAGCTGCACCAGTGTTTCACAATCCACAGGGTAACAGAGATCCTCGTTTCGGACGATGGAACGGCTTTGACTGGTACAAAGTTTCAGACTTTTAATGAAATGAAACTTATCAGAGTGGTACTATTTGCTCCTTAGCTTAAGGTTGATTTCCACTTGCAATTAAGTTCAGGATTTTTGTTGTCAAACGGAATCAGTTTTGTTTTGTTCTTCCAGATGTCTCTCTCCCTGTGTTTGGTTCCCAGGTTCTTCACACTTGCCTTTCTGAACAAGCTCCTAGTGTTTGAGCAGAGTTAAAACTCAAAACATTTCTTGGTCATCAGCCAATGAATTGATGAAAACCCCAATTGCATCGTTCCAATCAAACCCAACCCAAATACTATCATTCTCACTCCAGACCCCACCTCTCTCTCTGGGCCTCCTGAGTATATATTGTTTACTAATGAACACCGGCTCCACCAGTCTATTCACACCCCATCCCCGCCAAGGACAAGATGTTCAATCTGACACCTTCTGTCCTTTGACCAATTCCAGGCTGCTGGTCACACGGGAAACCCAGCAGAGGGAATAAATAACTTCACCCCAAAAATAATCAGGTTTGTTTCAATCTTTCAACATATTACAAATTAAAACTCCATTCAGGACAAAATAAACCCTATTGGACTGTACCCTGGGGTCACGGGACCTCTGATCTCGCTCTACAAGGAAGAATAGTCACAGAGGTATTGCTGGACTAGTGTAAAAATGTTCATTCTTATTATTGTCAATGATATAATTTAATTGTTCCAGTGTATAATCAGAGATATAAAGGGGGAGGGAGGAAGGAGTCATATCAACCTCTAGTTCAATCAGGGACAGAGTTAAGGGTTCACTGGGAGATGTTGAACTTGTCCCAGGAGTTGGATTTGAGAGCTGGGTATGAAAAGACCATTTAAAGCACTCTGTAAATAGCTGTATGTCTTTGTAAGGAATCATTGTGTTTTATAAGTTAACACATTGGCACAATACTGGCACAGTGCCACAGGGGTCAGTACTGCTGCCTCACAGTGCCAGGAACCCCGATTCGATCTGCAGATTGGGTCACTATCTGGCAGAGTCTGCGCCTTCTCCCCATATCAGCGTGGGTATCCTCTGGCTGCTTCGGTTTCCTCCCAGAGATTCAAAGAAAAGCTGGTTTTGGTCATTCCTGTACATGCTGCTGTTACACACCTACTCCTGCTCCCCTCGCCTGTCTGTTACAGTGTGGAGGTGATTCCTGTACATGCTGCTGTTACACACCTACTCCTGCTCCCCTTGCCTGTCTGTTACAGCGTGGAGGTGATTCCTGTACATGCTGCTGTTACACACCTACTCCTGCTCCCCTCGCCTGTCTGTTACAGTGTGGAGGTGATTCCTGTACATGCTGCTGTTACACACCTACTCCTGCTCCCCTTGCCTGTCTGTTACAGCGTGGAGGTGATTCCTGTACATGCTGCTGTTACACACCTACTCCTGCTCCCCTTGCCTGTCTGTTACAGTGTGGAGGTGATTCCTGTACATTGTGCTGCTACAACCGTACTACAATTCTGTTTCGCAATATAAATTCATTAGCAGAGGGAGGAGAAGCAGCAGCTACAGAAAAGAGAAATCCCACTTTTCACCATGACACAGGTTTGAATTACAGAATAGGTATCATTGTTTGATATGTTCTTTCCTACTGTGATTTGTATAAATCAGCCTCCCTCACTGAAATAATTCTGATTCTGCTCATTGTTTCAGGTAAGGTTTTTAACCTCTGTTTATTTTTACATTGAGATATAAAACACAGGATTAGTTCAACCTCACACATTTCAATATGAGTCAGCTCTAAACTGTGGGTATTTGATTTGCAATGATAGAATGATTTAGATCCAATTTATTGTTTTATAATGAGGAATATAAACATTCATTCCCATTTTGGTTAACTTTGCGTGACATTCTCCTTCTCTGAAAATGACTAGGTGGAAAACTGTGTTTGTAGCTTTTTCTGTTTGTGTTACAGATACAGAGGAAACATAGAATCCCTACACCACAGAAAGAGGCCATTCAGCCCATCGAGTCTGCACCGAACACAATCCCACCCAGGCCTGAGCTCCACATACTTACTCGCTAATCCCTCTCACCTACACATCTCAGTCCAGCATGGGGCAATTTTAGCACGGCCAATCATCCTCACCCGCACATTTTTGGACTGTGACAGGAAACCGGAGCACCCAGAGAAAACCCACCCAGACACCAGCAGAATGTGCACACTCCACACAGGCAGTGACCCGAGATGGGAATCGAATCCAGGTCCCTGGAGCTGTGAAGAGCAGTGCTAATCATTGTGCTACCGTGAAATAATAATTTCCATTTTGGTTAACTTTGCATAACATTCTCCGTCTATGAAAATGATTGGGTGGAAAACTGTGTAGCTTTTTCTGTTTGTGTTCCAGACACAATGGAGCACACACAGGGAATTCACTGCTTTACTGGACTGCTTGGATATGTTGTTTTATACGGAGAACTCGTTAGTATTGATGTACAATAAGGAATGATTATATAAATTTATACTGGTGTCTATCTGATGGTAGTCCCACTTTACCTGCTGTGGTTTTGATTATCATTTAATAAATGTTGAATAAAATGCCTCCTTTTCTCAAAAAAGTCTTGATATATCATTGCCACCTGAATGTGTGAAATCAGATCTGGTAGGTATTTGTTCACAAGAACCTGCAGCTTCTGAGAGCTGAGGGAAATGTTAATGGTTCAGGCTTCACTGAAGAAAAGTGTTTAAATCAATTAAATTATCATTGCCTCACTCAGCCAGTAACTTGGAGCAGGCGAGGGTTATGCTGAGAATTACGAATCAGTGAGATATTGACTGAGTTGTGCTGTTTTTTATTAGTTCCTCATTAGCTGCATCTCACTCTTAACCTCTCCCCCCCATTATTCTTATGAAGTGACCACATTCACTGCCATTAAACTTGTTATAATTAAAGTAAAGAAGCTAACAGGCTAAGTATTCTTTTAGTTATATTTATTACTGACTGTAGGTAACTTTTCTTGTCCAGAAAGTGAGCATTACAAGTGTGTGCTCTCATTTTTTCAGTTGCTAATTGTTTCAGGAGATTTACAAAAACTGCAAAAAATATTATTTTTTCTTCTCTCCCTCCTTTAATCCAAACATTTTTTCTGTAACTGACATTGTATTTAATTTACACTTCTCAATCTCTTTACTTCTTCATCTTTAAATCACATGAGTTACAGAAACACATGGTTTGTCCCATTACTTACTGGGATGTTCAGATTCTCTCTGCTGCACTCTTACAGGTTCAAACTCCAGCATTTCTGTGGCTACAAATGTTTAAAATCAAAAGCACAAGAAAAGCCTAACTAGGAGAGCATGCAAATTCTGGGACTTCTGAGTCAAACAAATGCAGGATTTTGAGAGTAATATTGCTTTATGAGAGAGAGATATGGTGAAAAGAACACATTTAAAGTTGTTGTGACTCATGATTACCTCTTGTTGAATCAATCACAGAGCTCCTAGCACTGTCTACCTGTACCCCCGTTGTTTAGAGTATATTCTCTAAGTTATTCGGCGACTGTTCATTTTGGTTGTTGTAATAAATTCAGATGTCAACTCAAAGCTAGCAGCATAAAGAAATTGCTCTTACACATCATCAACCGCAGAACATCTTAAAGTGCTTCACAGCTAATTAAATATACTTTAAGCATGGTAAGAAAATGCCCAATTTTAATAACAAGCAATAAATCTTTTTTTTAAATATTATTGATTGGGACATAGATATTGGCAAGCAAACTGGAAAAGCTCTCTTTTCCTTCAAGGAACATGACAAGATTTTTTTCCCAAAAATATACTTTATTCATAAAAATCTCAAATAAACCATTTCAAATCTGCATGCCTATGAATTGCAAACAGTACAGAATAAAACTTTTTTACAGTTCTATATAAATTACAGTCATAAAATTTCAAAACTTAAAACTATATAAATGCCTCAAAAATCACTGTGTGCCGTTATTTCTCAGATTTAAGGAACACACCAAGATCTTTTACTCCAACCCATCTGTTCTGGATTCATTCTGGATGTTCATTCTGGATGTTCTGATCACACTGCAGTGAATTTGGAAATTCTCAGTCCTTGCTTACAGCGGGTATGAACAGGCAGTAAACCGATGTTGCTGCTTTGTTTAAGAAGGGTTGCGAGGAGAATCCAGGTCATTACAGGAGCACTGAGCCTTACATCAGTGTTAGGGAAATTATTGGAGAGGGTTCATTGAGACGGGATTTACTCCCACTTGGAAATAAGTGGATGTATTAGTGAGAGGCAACGTGGTTTTCAGCAACTTGATTGAGTTTCTGAAGGAAGTGAGGAAGATGATTGATTGAAAGTAGGACAGCGGACGTTGTCTACATGGACTTCAGTAAGGCTTTGACAAACCCCCTCATGGCCACGTGATCCAGAAGGTGAAGTTGCAGGGGATCAGACGTGAGCTGGCGAGATGGAATCAGAACTGGCTGGCTCATTGACACTGGGTAGCAGTGGAAGGGTGTGTTTCTGAATGGAGGCTGTGACAAGTGGCGTTCCTCAGGGATCAGCACTGGGACCTTTACTGTTTGTAAATGATTCAGAGAAAATGTAACTGGATTGATTCATAAGTTTGCGGACCACACAAAGATTGATGGAATTGTGGATAGCGACGAGGAACATAGGAGGATACAGATTGGTTGGGGAATTGGGTGGAAAGATGGCAGATGGAATTTAATCCGGAGAAATGTGAGGTAATGCATTTTGTAAAGTCTAATCCAGATAGGAAACATACAGTAAATGGCAGAACCCTTCGGAGTATTGATAGGCAGAGGGATCTGGGTGTACAGGTACACAGGTCACTGAAAGTGACAATGCAGGTGGAGAAAGTAGTCAAGAAGGTATACAGCACGCGTACCTTCATCGGCAGGGGTATTGAGTTTAAAAATTGGCAGAAAGGTTTGTGCTCCAGCAAGATCTAAAAAGATAAAGAAGGTGAAGAAAATTGAAAGAATTAATGAGGCTAGCCAGTGATTGTGATAAATACATCCAATAACTGGCTAATATAGCATGGAGAAGAATTTCACTCACCTTCCACTTTAATTTGGAGTGAGTTCGAAACAGAGGATAAAGAATAGAACATTGAGAGAAACTGTGTAGGAGAATGTGGTTTATATTTATTAGCATTTGTTTGTTTTTAAATTATTCTGAAAACAGTAAATCCTAGATTTGGATATCAAACATCTAGATTTAATAAATGTAAGGTCAGAGCACGTCAACAAATACTTAATATTTGGATCCCCCGAATGTTTGTTGGTTGGAGATTTTCATGTGTTATAGTTCTGAACACAGTTAGGAATCCGAATAATCGATACATGGATTTCTCTCCCGCACTGTGACATTCTGTACAATTCTACATTATAAAAGATAACATTTCTTTAGCAAAATATAACAATAATTTGACTTTCCCCATTTAACAAGCAGTTTTTCCATTGACCCCCTTATTTTCCTATATTAATATTTTCTCATTACATATAATTGTGATTTAATCCAGTGTAATTTTAACTTTTTCTTTAATTCAAATAATATTTCATACATTTATGGAAATAGCACTTGAAAAGTTTGACGTCTAGTCACATTTTCCGTTTGTAGAAATAACTATTTCCGGCAGCTACTATCAAATCAGTGAAGTTCTCTGAATTATATGGATCTGTTTGAACTATTAGACCCTGTTTATATTACCACAAACCCAATATTTACAATTATCCTTGGAGTCAAACACCCCCCAGAGGGATAACTGAGTGTAATTCCATTCACTGCAAACTCAACTCAAGAGATGAGTTTAAATTTGTTAATGTTCTGCAATTTGTTTCTCTGTTATTGTAGTCATGGTAATCTTTAGCCTTTGTCTGTTAAACCAAGAATTGAAAGTAAATTTTTGAGCAAAGGCTGAGCTGAACACAAAGGTTCACTTCAATCACATGTCAAGTTTTAAAGCTGATTAAATTGGATATGTTAAATTAAAGAACTGGGCAGATTAAAAATCAAACACAGTCAAACCTGGGGCAGGTCAATTGTACAAATAAACAAACCTGTCTGACCCATCAATCACCCAGCAAAGCTCATTGCCCCCTGACTGATATTTAGCAGGAGATCACTGCACCCCGTTGAAATGCACCGGCCGATTGTTAGAAACCCAGACTGGGCCAGACTTTCTGTCACCGGGAGTTCCTGCAGTGGGTTTAATCTGATAACAGGTTACATGGAAACAGCAGCGTGGAGGTGGACACCGGGGGTGGGGGGGACAGACCCTGGTGTCCTGTCAGGCAAACATCAAGAAACCCACTGGGGATGGGAACCCCGTCCCCCAGGATCTCATTGAGCAGAAGCCAGAGAAGTTTCTGGAAAGGCAAACAGGCAGGAGGGGAAATTTCAGAGACCAGCAGTGAAGAGAGGATGAGGGAGGTTGACCATCTGGAAGACTGACCAGAGAGGGAAGGAAGGAAGAAGCTGCCATCGAGACTCACCTTCGAGACAACAAACCAGAGAGACTCAGAGAATCGAGCCTGCAGTTTAACCAAACCATCTTTGTGGGTTGGAGACTTCAATCTGGGCGATCCTCTTGTTTTATGGGGGTAATTTAAGGGTTAATAGTGTTATTATTAATAAACTCGTTGAACTTTTATTTATGTTTGTCCATCTTGTAAATAAGGACACTCTATTCAGAGTAAACAAACGGGTCGAAAGTATCTGAGAATGAACAGGTTTATGTTGCTTTAATCAGCTCAGTAAGAAGTCTCACAACACCAGGTTTAAATCCAACCCGTTTATTTGATAATAATCCCACAATTACACAGGGACAGGAATCCTTTAGTCAGCTGACAGGTTAAACATTTAATTTAAAACCCAACCCATTTTCATGCAGACAGGATGAGGAGCCGGGTGAGAAATCTGCTCACTGGGTCAGGGATAAAACAATTTAAAGGAATGGAGAATTTTTTGTGGCCATTTTTTGGGGTCTTACAAACAGGCAGAGGTGAGAACCTCCTAACACACAAGTTAAAAGTCCTTTCAACTTTTGTTGAAGTGGGTCAACTCCAGTCCCCTCACCTTAATATCACTGACCCGTCACCCCAGACCAACCCTGACCACTTACCCCTCAACAACCCTGACCTCTCACCCCTCACCAACCCTGACCCCTCAGCATCTCTGACTCTTGACCCGTCACCAACCCCGACCCCACACCACCCATGACATCTAAGCTCTCTGATCGCTGACACCTCACCATCCCTGACCTCTCACCCCTGAACATCCCTGACCCCTCACCAACCCGGAACCTCACCCCCATGAAGCCTGACCCCTCATCATCCCTGACTCCTCATCCTCACCATCTCTGACCCCTGACCATCCTAACCCCTCAACCGTCATCACCTCTGATCCCTCACCACCTATGGACCCTCACCTCTCACCATTCCTGAGCCCACGCTATCCGTAACCCCTCACCAATCCTGACCCCCTCACCATCCCTCGCCACTCATCACACTGATCTCTGACCCCTCACCATCCCTGACCGCTCAATGCTCACCCACACTGACCCTTCATCCCTCACCAAGCCTGACCCCTCAGCCCTCACCATCACTGACCTTTCACCCCTCAACATCCCTGTCCCCTCACGGTCGCTGACACCTGACCATTCCTAAACCCTCACCAATCCCGGCCTCACCATCCCTGACCCCTAACCTCCCAGACCCCTGACTCCTCAACATCTCTGACCCCTTACCATCTCTGACCGCTCACCATCCCTGACCGCTCACCAGACTGACCCCTCACCATCCCTGACCCCTCACCCTTCACCATCCCTGACCATCCCTAACCCTTCACCATCCCTGACCCCTCACCCTTCACCATCCCTGACCATCCCTAACCCTTCACCATCCCTGACCCCTCACCCTTCACCATCCCTGACCATCCCTAACCCTTCACCATCCCTGACCCCTCACCCTTCACCATCCCTGACCCCTCACCCTTCACCATCCCTGACCATCCCTAACCCTTCACCATCCCTGACCACTCATCCCTCACCATCACTGGTCCCTCATCTCTCACCATCCCTCACCATCCCTAACCCTTCACCACTCACTAATCCTGATTCCTCACCTCTCACCAGACCTGACCCCTCACAACTCACCATCTCTGACTCCTCACCTCTCACCAATCCTGACCCCTCATTCCTCACCATTCCTGACCATTCACCCCTCACCATCCCTCCCAACTCTGACCCCTCACTCCTCACCATCCCGACTGCTCAGATCCCACCAACCCTGACACCTCACCCTCCCCATCCCTGACCCTGATGCCTCACCATCCCTAATCCATCAATTCTGATCATCTCTGATCCATCTCCATTCCTGACCCCTCAGTCCTCACCAACCCTGACCCCTCAACCCTCACTAACCTTGACACCTCACTATCCCTGACCCCTCGCTGACCCTGACTGCTCATCCCTCACCATCCCTGATCCCTCACCAACACTGACCCTTCACCAATCCTGAACTTTCACCATCCCTGATCCCTCTATCCACACCCTCACCCCTCACCATCACTTAGCCCTCAATGCTTACCATTCCTGACCCCTTGCCCCTCAACATCCCTGATCCCTCACCATCCCTGACCCCTCACCATCCCTGACCCCTCACCAGTCCTGACCCCTCACCCCTCACCATTGCTGAGCCCTCAACATGTCTGACCTCTCACCTCTCACCATCCTCACCACTCACCCCTCACCAACACTGACCCCTCATCCCTTACCAGCCCTCGCCAATCCTGACCCCTCACCATCCATCTCCTCGAACCGGCACCATCCCTGACCTCTCACCTTTCACCAAACCTGACCCCTCACATCTCACCATCCCTCACCAAACTTGATTCCTCCCCTCACCAACCCTGACCCCGACCCCTCATCATTCCTGACCCCTGACCATTCCTGACCCCTCACCCGTCTCCAACACTAACCCCTCATCCCTCACCAATTCTGACTCCTCACCATCCATGAACTCTCACCCCTCACCAACCCTAATCCTTCATCCCTCATCAACCCTCAACTCTCACCCCTCACCAACCCTGACCCCTCACCATTGCTGACACCTCACCATCCCTGACTGCTCAACCCGCACCATCCCTGACCCCTCAGCATCCTTGACCGCTCATTCCTCACTATCTCTGACTGCTCAGCCCTCACTCATCACCATACCTCACCAACCCTGACCCCTCAGCATCTCTGACTCCTGACCCCTCACTGACCCTGACTCCACACCATCCCTGACCTCTCACCCCTCAACATCCCTGACCCCTCACCAACCCTGAACTTCACCCCACATGAATCCTGACCCTTCATTATCCCTCCTTACTCCTCACCATCTCTGACCCTTACCAACCATGACCCCTCACCAACCCTGACCCCTGACCCCTCAGCATCCTAACCCCTCAAACCCTCATCATCTCTGATCACTGACCACCTATGAACCCTCACCTCTCACCATCCCTGAGCCCACACCACCCCTGACCCTTCACTCCTCACCACCCCTGACCCCTCACCCCTCAACCTTCCTGATTCCTCATCCTTTACCATCCCTGAACCCTCACCCCTCACCATCCCTGACCCCTCACCATCCCTGACCCTCACTCCTCACCAATCCTAACCATTCATCCCTCACCATTCCTGACCCCTCAACCCTCATCATACCTAACCCCTCACCAACCCTGACCCTCTCCCCTCACCAATCCTGAGCCCACACCCCTCACTAACTCTGAAGCCACATCCCTAACCCTTCACCATCCTTGACCCTCACCCTTCAGCATCCCTGACCGCTCATTCCTCACCATCACTCATCCCTCATCTCTTACCAACCCTGACCCCTCACCAATCCTGACCCTTTACCAATCCTGGCTCTTGGATTCATGTCACACTATCTGTAACCTCCAGGACTTGCCTGGGTTTATAAACCCTCACTTACTGGGCTGTCTGGAGACAATCCACATCTCTTTAACCTGGGGCTTAACGCTCTCTCCACTCACAGTGTGAGCCGCTTTAAGACTTGAATAGCAGGTTAGGTGTAAGGATTCACATTCTAATCTGTAAACTGTCTGTGTTGATATGTGTGCTATTGCAGACCAGAACATCTCATTTCGCCTGACAAAGGCACAAACGCCGAAAGCTCGCAGATTTACTGTCAAATAAATCGGTTGGATTTAAAATTGATGTTGCCAGACCTCTTACTGAGTTTACCTCAGTCCAACGTCGGCATCTCTACATCATTCACCCCTCACCATCTCTGACCCTCACCCTTCACCATTCCTGACCCCTCACAAACCCTGGCTCCTTCACCATCCCTCACCATCTCTGTTCTCTCACCATCTCTGACCAATCATCTGTCACCAAGTCTGACCCCTTACCCCTCACCCTTACCATCCCTGACCCCTTACAATTCCTGACCCTTACTGTTCCTGACCCCTCAGCCCTCACCAACATTGACACCTCACTCCTCACCATCCCTGACCTCTCACCCCTCACCATCCCTCACCCCTCACCAAACCTGACCTCTCATCTCTCATCATCCCTGACCCCTGACCCCTCACCAAACCTGACCCCTGACCATCCCTCACCCCTCACCAAACCTGACCCCTCATCATCCCTGACCCCTCACCATCCATGACTCCTCACCATCCCTGACCCCTCACCCCTCACCAAACCTGACCCCTCACCATCCCTGACCCCTCACCATTCCTGAACCCTCACCCCTCACCATCCCTGACCCCTCACCCCTCACCAAACCGACCCCTGACCCCTCACCAAACCTAAACCCTCTCCCACCTGACCCCTCAACAAACCTGACCCCTGACCCTCACCAAACCTGAACTCTCTCATCCCTGACCCCTCACCAAACCTGACCTGACCTCACCAAACCTGACCCCTCACCAAACCTGACCCCTCACCATCCCTGACCCCTCACCTCTCACCACTCATCCCTCACCAACCCTGACCCCTCATCCATCATCTTCCCTCGCCAATTCTGACCCTCCACCATCCATCTCCTCGACCCGGCATCATCCGTGACCACTTACCCCTCACCATCCATGACCCCTCACCCCTCAAATCTCTGACCCCTCACCCCTCACGAACCCTGACCCTCACCCCTCATGAACCCTGATCCCTCACCATCCCTGACTCCTGCCCCCTCACCATCCCAGGCCCAACTACCCTCACCACGCCTCACACCTCACCAACCCTGAGCCCTCAGCCCTTACCATCCCTGAACCCCTCACCCCTCACCATCCCTGACACCTTACACTTTACTATCTCTAACTCCTCACCACCCCGACCTCTCACCCCTCACCATCTCTAATTCCTCACCACCCCAACCCCTCACCCCTCACCATCCCTGACACCTTACCCCTCACCATTCCCGACACCTCATCACCCCGACCTCTCACCCCTCACCATCTCTAACCCTTCACCATCCCAACCTCTCACCCCTCATCAACCCTGACCCCTCAGCCCTCACTAACTTTGACCCCTCTCTATACTTGATCCCTCACTCTTCCTGACTGCTCATGTCTCACCAATCCTGACCCCTCAGCAATCCTGACCCCTCACCACTCACCAATCCCGATTCCTCACTCTCACCATCACTTAGTCCTCACCCCTCACCAGACCTGACCCCCCACAACTCACCATCTCTGACTCCTCACCTCTCATCAACCCTGACCCCTCATTCCTCACCATTCCTGACCACTCAACCCTCACCATCCCTCCCAACTCTGATTCCTCATCCTCACCATCCCTGACCCTTCACCAATCCTGACCCCTCACTGCTCACTAATCCTGATTCCTCACCCCTCACCAGACCTGACCCCTCACAACTCACCATTCTGACTCCTCACCTCTCACCAACCCTGACCCCTCACTCCTCACCTCTCACCCTCTGTAACCCATCACACCTCACCATCTCTGCCCCCTCACCATTCCTGACCTCTCACCTCGCATTATCCATGACCCCTCACTCCTCACCAACCTTGACCCCTCGCCCCTCACCGTCCCTGACCTCTCACTCCTCACCAGCCCTGACTCCTCACGCCCCACCAATCCTGACCCCTCATCCCTCACCAACCCTGACCGCTCAACGTCCCTACCCGTTATCCTCAGCTTCTTTGACCCTTTCAACCTTCACCACCCCTCACCAACCCTGAACCCTCACCATCCCTGATCCCACACCTGGTCTGACCCCTCACCATCCTTGCCCTCTCACCCCTCACCAACCCTGACCCCAGCCTCTTCACTATCCCTGATCACTGAGCCTTCAAATGAAGACCACAGGGTCGAAAGCTTGTGAGTTTATTATCAAATAGATCGGTTGGATTTAAACCTGGTGTCAGACTTCTTACCGCACTCAGCCCTCACCATCCCTGACCCCTCACCATCACCACCCCTCACACCTCACATCCCACCCCCACCACACCACACCCCCACCACACCACCCCACACCCAACACCCACCCCACCACACCACCCCACACCCAACACCCACCCCACACCTCACCATCACCACCCCTCACACCTCAACATCCCTGACCCCTCACCATCACCACCCCTCACACCTCAACATCCCTGACCCCTCACCATCACCACCCCTCACACCTCAACATCCCTGACCCCTCACCATCACCACCCCTCACACCTCAACATCCCTGACCCCTCACCATCACCACCCCTCACACCTCAACATCCCTGACCCCTCACCATCACCACCCCTCACACCTCAACATCCCTCACCAAGCCACCCCTCACCATCTCTGACCTCTCACCCATCACCATCTCTCACCCTTCACTCTTCACCAACCCTGACCCCTGACCCCTCACCCCTCATCATCCCTGACCCCTGACCCTTCATCATTGCTAACCCCTCACCCCTCATGAACCCTGACCCCTCACTTCTCACAAATTCTGTTGCTTCCACATCCCTAACCCTTCACCATCGCTGACTCTTCACCCCCTCACCATGCTTGACCCCTAACCCCTGACAAACACTGACCCCTCACCATCTCTGACCCTCTCCCTCACCCATCACCAACTCTGACCCCTCACGAATCCTGTCCCCTCACACCTACGAATCCTGAGCCCTCAGCCCTCACCATCCCTCATCCCTCAACAGCCGTGGCCCCTCACGATCTCTCACCGCTTACCCCTCACCCCTAACACCTCACCACCCCTGACTGCTCACATCTCACCATTCCTGACCCCTTACCACTCACCATTCCTCAGCCCTCACCATTCCTGACCCCTCACCCCTCACCATCCCTGACCCCTCACCCCTCACCATCCCTGACCCCTCACCCCGCACCATCCCTGACCCCTCACCACTCACCATCCCTGACCCCTCACCACTCACTATCTCTGACACCTCACCATTTCTGACCCCTCATTCCTCACCATGTCTGAACACTCACCTCTCTCCATCACCATACTTCACCAACCCTGACCCCTCACCCCTCAACATCTCTGACCCCTGAACCCTCAACATCCCTGATACCTCACCATCTCTGACACCTCACTATCCCTGACACCTCACCCCTCACCTACCCTGACGGCTCAACATCTGACCCCCTCACCCCTAACCATCTCTGACCTCTGACCCTCACCCTCATGAACCCTGACCCTTACCATCCCTGACCTCTCACTCCTCACAACCATCACCAACCCTGACCCCTCATCCCTCACCCCTCACCATCCCTGACCCCTGACTATCCCTGACCCTTCAGCCTCACCATCTCTGATCCCTCACCAAACCTGACACCTCACCCCTCACCATTCCTATCTCTTCACTCCTCACCAAACCAGACCCGTCACCACTCACCATTCACCATTCCTGGACCCTCACCACTCACCCCTCACCATCCCTATCACCTCACCATCTCTGACCCCTCATCCTCATCTCTAGTCATCCCTGATATCAGACCCCTCACCATCCCTGCCTCCTCACCCCTCACCATCCCTCTCCAATCCTGACCCCTCACCCCGCAACACTCCTCACCATCACTCACCATCCCTGACCCCTGACACCTCACCATCCCTCACTCCTCACAAACCCTGAACCCTCACCATCCCTGACCCCCTAACCAACCGCAACCACTTACCCCTCATATCCCTGACCCCTCACCAACTCTGACCCCTCACCCCGACTAACCTTGACCTCTCACCCCTCACTATCCCTGACTCTTCATTTTCCCTGACCGCTCATCCCTCACCAACACTGACCCTGCACCATCACTGATCCCTCTACCCACACCAACACTGACCCCTCACCCCTCACCCCTCAACATTCCTGACACCTCAACCTTCACCATAGCTGACCTATCTACACAATGAACCCTGACCCCTCACCATCTCTGATCCCACAAACAACACCTTCCCTGACCCCTCATCCCTCACCATCTGTTACCCGTCAGCATCCCTCAGTCTTCATCACCCCTCACAACCTGAACCCTCACCCCCTCACCATTCCCGAACCATCATCCGCCACCAACTTTGACCCCTTACCCCTCACCAAGCCTGATCCCTCACCCCTCACTATCCATGACCCCTCAGCCCTCAGCCAACATGACCCACACCCCTCACCAACCCAGATCCTTCACCCCTCACCATCACTGACACCTCACCCCTCACAAACCCTTCCCCCTCACCCCTCAGCATCACTGACCATTCACCCTTCACCAACCCTGACCCCCACACCTCACCATCCCTGATCCCTGACCCCTGACCAACACTGATCCCTCACCCTTCACTATCCCTTACCCCTCATCATTTACCATCTCTGAACTCTGACCCCTCACTATCCCTGACCCCTGACCATCCCTGACCCCCTCACCATCCCTGACCCCTCACCATCCCTGACCCCTCACCCCTCACCATCCCTGACCCCTCTCTATCCCTGACCCCTCTCTATCCCTGACCCCTCTCTATCCCTGACCCCTGACCCCTCACCATCCCTGACCCCTGACCATCCCTGACTCCTGACCCCTCACCATCCCTGACCCCTCACCCCTCACCATCCCCCCTGAACCCCTCACCTCCCTGACCCTCACACCCACCCCTCACCATCCCTGACCCCCCTCTCTATCCCTGACCCCTCTCTATCCCTGACCCTCTCATCCCTGACCCCTGACCTCACCATCCACCCACCACCCACCCACCCTTGCCCCTGACCCTCACCATCCCTGACCCCTCACCCCTCACCACCCCTGACCCCTCACCATCCCTGACCCCTCACCATCCCTGACCCCTGACTCTTCACCATCCCTGACCCCTCACCCCTCACCATCCCTGACCCCTCACCATCCCTGGCTCCTCAATCCTCACCATCCCTGTCCCCTCACTCTCCCCATGGCTGAAGGCCTCATCCCTCACCATCGCTGACCCCTGACCTCTCACCATTCCTGCCCACTGATCCCTCACCATTCCTGACCATTTACCCTCACCATCCTGACCCCTCACCATCCCTGACCCCTCACCATCCCTGACCCCTCACCCTCACCATTTCTGACCCCTGACCAAACATGATTCCTCACCTCTCATCATTCCTGACCCTTCACCCCACACCAACCCTGACACCTCACCATACATGACCCCTCACCCCTGCCCATCCCTGACCCCTCACCCCTACCATGAGGGGTTTTCACGTGACCAAGGGGCAAACCCCGAAAGCTTGTGAGTTTATTATCAAATCAATCGGTTGGATTTAAACCTGGTGTCAGACTCTTACTGTGTTTACCCCAGTTCAACACCCGCATCTCCACACCCCGACCCCTCACCACACCCTGACCCCTCACCCCCTCACCCCCTCAACATCCCTCACATACCTGACCCCTCATCATCCCTGACTCCTCACCCCTCACCCTGCACCAACTCTGACTCCTCACGCCTCACCCTACATCATCCCTGACCCCCACCCCTCACCCTGTACCAACCTTGACCCCTCACCATCACCCCTCACTCTGCATCAACTCTGACCCCTCACCCCTCATTCTACACCAACCCTGACTCCTCACCCCTCACCCTGCACCAACCCTCACCCCTCACCCTGCACCCTGCACCCTGACCTGTCACCCCTCACTCTGCACCAACCCTGACCCCTCACCCCTCACCACCCACCCTGCACTAACTCTGACACCTCAATCCTCAGTATCATTAACCCCTCACCCTCTCCATGCCTGACCCCTTACTCCTCAACATCCCTCACCATCCCTCACCCATCATCCCTCACCCTTCACTATTCCAGACCCCATAACACTCACTATCCCTGACCCCTCACCATCCCTGACCCCTCACCTTAAATGACCCCTGACCTCTCAGCCCTCACCCCTCACCATCCCTGACCCCTCAGTTCTCACCAATGTGTCACCTCACCCCTCACCATCCCTGACCCCTCACCATCCCTGACCCCTCACCCTGTCACCATCCCTTACCCCTCACCCCTCACCATCTCTCACTACTCATTCCTTGCCAACGCTGACGCCTCATCCATCACCTTCCCTCACCAATTCTGACCCTCCACCATCCATCTTCTCGACCTGGCATCATCCATGACCCCTTACCCCTCAAATCCCTGACCCCTCATGAACCCTGTCCCTCACCCCTCATGATCCCTCACCATCCCTGACTCCTGACCCCTCACCATGCCAGGCCCAACTACTCTCCCCACGCCTCACACCTCACCAACCCTGAGCCCTCACCCCTCACCATCCCTGACACCTTATCCCTCACCATCCCTAACCCCTCAACCCTCAGCATCCCTGACCTCTCATTGTGCATTATCCATGACCCTTCACTCCTCACTAATCCTTACCCTCACCCCTCATCAACTCTGACCGCTCAACATCCCTACCTGTGACCCTCAGCTTCTTTGACCCTTTCAACCCTCACCATCCATTATAATATCTGACCTCTCACCCCTCACCACCCTGAACCCTCACCCCTCACCATCTCTGATCCCATACCTGGCCTGACCCCTCACCATCCCTGACCCCTCACCACTCCCACCCCTCACACCTCAACATCCCTCACCATCCCTGACCCCTCACCACTCCCACCCCTCACACCTCAACATCCCTCACCCCTCACCACCCCCATCCCTCACACCTCAACATCCCTCACCAACCCTGACCCCTCACCCCTCACCAACCCTGACCCCTCAGCCATCATCATCCCTGACCCCTGACCCTTTACCATCCGTGACTCCTCACCATTCATCATCGCTAACCCCTCACCCCTCATGAATCCTGACCCCTCACCTGTCACAAAATTTGTTGCCTCAACCTCCCTGAGCCCTCACCATTCCTGACCTCTCACATCTCACCACCCCTGACCCCTCAGCCCTCACTATCCTTGACCACTCAGCCCTCACCACCCCTCACCATGTCTGAACGCTCACCTCTCTCCATCACCATACTTCACCAACCCTGACTCCTCACCCCTCACCATCTCTGACCCCTGACCCCTCATCATCCTTGACCTCTCACCATCCTTGAACTCCTCACCCCTCACCATCCCTGACCCCTGAACCCTGAACCCTCACCATCCCTGACACCTCACCATCTCTTACACCTCACTATCCCTTACACGTCATCCCTCACCCACATTAACCGCTCAACATCTGACCCCTCACCCCTAACCATCTCTGACCCCTGACCCTTATCTGACCCCTCACTCCTCACAATCCCTCACCAGCGCTGACCCCTCATCCCTCACCCCTCACCATCCCTGATCCCTTAGCCCTCAACATTCCTGAACCCTGACCCCTCACTATTCCTGAACCCTGACCCCTCACCATTCCCAAACCGTCATCCCTCACCAAGCCCGACCCTCACCTCTCACCAAGCCTCATCCCTCACCACCCTTGTTCCTCACCCCTCAGCAAACATGACCCACACCCCTCACCTACCCAGATCCTTCACCCTTCACCATCTCTGACACCTTAACCCTCACCATCCCTGACCCCTCAGCCCTCACCATTCCTGGCCACTGAACATCTCTGACCCTTCATTTCTCACCTACCCTGACCCCTAACCCATTACTATCCCTCATCCCTCAGTCCTGACCATCCCTCATCCTCACCATTCCTCACCTTCCCTGACCCCTCACCATGCCTCACACTTTACCGACCCTGACCTCTCATCCCTCACCTTCCCTGACCCCTCACCCCTCACCATCCGTGACCCCTCACACCTCATCATTCCTCACCTCCCACCCCACCACCCACACACCACCCCCCACCCCCACCCCACCCCCACCCCACCCCCACACCTCTCATCCCTCACCTTCCCTGACCCCTCACCCCTCACCATCCGTGACCCCTCACACCTCATCATTCCTCACCTTCCCTGACCCCTCACCCCTCACCATCCGTGACCCCTCACACCTCATCATTCCTCACCTTCCCTGACCCCTCACCCCTCACCATCCGTGACCCCTCACACCTCATCATTCCTCACCTTCCCTGACCCCTCATCACTCACCATCTGTGACCACTCACCACTCATCATCGCTAACACCTCACCCTTCACAAACCCTGACTCCGCACCAACCCTGATCTCTTATCCTCACCATCCCTGACTCCTCACCATCTCTGACCTCAACTAACCCTGACGCCTTACATCTGACCATTCCTGACCATTCAACCATCACCATCCCTCATCACTCACCATCCCTGACCCCTCATCCTTTATCACCGTTGACCCCTCACCCCTCACCATCCCTGACCCCTCAACCCTCACCGTTCCTGATCCTTCAACACTCACCATCCCTGAACCCTGACCAACTCTGACCCTCACCCCTCACCCCTTATCATCCTTGACCAATCCTGATCCTTCACCCCTCGCCATCCTTGATCCCTCAACTCTTACCATCTCTGACCCTTAACCTCTCGATGTAGAGATGCCGGCATTGGACTGGGGTAAACTCAGTAAGAGGTTTGACAACACCAATTTTAAATCCCACTGATTTATTTGATAGTAAACTTGCAAACTTTCGGCCTTTGTGCCTTCATCAGGTGAATGATTTCAACTGTACAAAACTCTGGTGCGGCCGCACTTGCAGTATTGCGTACAGTTCTGGTCGCCGCATTATAAGAAAGATGTGGAAGCATTGGAAAGGGTGCAGAGGAGGTTTACCAGGATGTTGCCTGGTATGGTGGGAAGGCCTTATGAGGAAAGGCTGAGGGACCTGAGGTTATTTTCATTAGAGAGAAGAAGGTTACGCGGTGACCTAATTGAGGCGTATAAGATGATCAAGGGATTGGATAGGGTGGATAGTGAGAGCCTTTTTCCTCGGATGGTGATGACCAACACGAACATAGAACATAGAACATTACAGCGCAGTACAGGCCCTTCGGCCCTCGATGTTGCGCCGGCCAGTGGACCCTCTAACCTAAACTATTCCAATATCATCCATATGCCTATCCACCGAACATTTGAATGCCCCCAAAGTAGGCGAGTCCACAACTGCTGCAGGCAGGGCATTCCACGCCCTCACCACCCTCTGTGTAAAGAACCTGCCTCTGACATCCGTCCTATAACTACCACCTCTTAATTTAAAGTTATGTCCCCTCGTGTTGGTCATCACCATCCGAGGAAAAAGGCTCTCACTATCCACCCTATCCAATCCCTTGATCATCTTATACGCCTCAATTAGGTCACCGCGTAACCTTCTTCTCTCTAATGAGGTAGAAGTCACCATATCTCAGAACTCACCATGTCTGATCCCCGGGAATATTGACATTTTAAATATGTCTGTCAGGGCCCCTGCAAGTTCAACACTAACCTCCCTCAAGCTCCGTGGGAATACCTTGTCCATTCCCTGGGGATTTATCCACTCTGATTTGCCTCAAGACAGCCAGAACCTCCTCCTCTTTAATCTGTAAAGGTTCCATAACCTCCCTCCCTGTTTGCCCAATTTCTGTAGACTCAATGCCCATTTCCTCAGTAAATACGGATGCAAAAAACCCCATTTATTCTCTCCCCATCTCTTCTGGTTCCATACACAGTCTATCACTCTGGTCTTGTTGGAGTTTTTCAATGTTGAGGTTGTTGTTGGATTGTTGGTATTTTTCAATGTTGGGGTTGTTGTTGGATTTGTTGGTATTTTTCAATGTTGAGGTTGTTGTTGGATTTGTTGGTGTTTTTCAATGTTGAGGTTGTTGTTGAATTTGTTGGTATTTTTCAATGTTGGGGTTGTTGTTGGATTTGTTGGTATTTTTCAATGTTGAGGTTGTTGTTGGATTTGTTGGTATTTTTCAATGTTGAGGTTGTTGTTGGATTTGTTGGTATTTTTCAATGTTGAGGTTGTTGTTGGATTTGTTGGTATTTTTCAATGTTGAGGTTGTTGTTGGATTTGTTGGTATTTTTCAATGTTGAGGTTGTTGTTGGATTTGTTGGTGTTTTTCAATGTTGGGGTTGTTGTTGGATTTGTTGGTATTTTTCAATGTTGAGGTTGTTGTTGGATTTGTTGGTATTTTTCAATGTTGAGGTTGTTGTTGGATTTGTTGGTATTTTTCAATGTTGAGGTTGTTGTTGGATTTGTTGGTGTTTTTCAATGTTGAGGTTGTTGTTGGATTTGTTGGTATTTTTCAATGTTGAGGTTGTTGTTGGATTTGTTGGTATTTTTCAATGTTGGGGTTGTTGTTGGATTTGTTGGTATTTTTCAATGTTGGGGTTGTTGTTAGATTTGTTGGTATTTTTCAATGTTGAGGTTGTTGTTGGATTTGTTGGTATTTTTCAATGTTGAGGTTGTTGTTGGATTTGTTGGTATTTTTCAATGTTGGGATTGTTGTTGGATTTGTTGGTATTTTTCAATGTTGGGGTTGTTGCTAGATCTGTTGGTATTTTTCAATGTTGAGGTTGTTGTTGGATTTGTTGGTATTTTTCAATGTTGAGGTTGTTGTTGGATTTGTTGGTATTTTTCAATGTTGAGGTTGTTGTTGGATTTGTTGGTATTTTTCAATGTTGAGGTTGTTGTTGGATTTGTTGGTATTTTTCAATGTTGAGGTTGTTGTTGGATTTGTTGGTATTTTTCAATGTTGAGGTTGTTGTTGAATTTGTTGCTATTTTTCAATGTTGAGGTTGTTGTTAGATCTGTTGCTATTTTTCAATGTTGAGGTTGTTGTTGAATTTATTTTATTTCTCAATTTTGAGATGGTTGTTTGAGATGGTTGTCCAAATCACATTGTCTTATAATGTCCCAAGATGTGCAGGTTAGGTGGATTGGCCATGACATATTGCCCCGTTCTGTGTCAAGGTTGTACAAAAGGTCGATTGTTCATGCTAAATGTGTGTCAAGTTGTACGAAAGGTGGATTGTCCCAAGATGTTTCTGAGAAATGGATTGGCCATGCCAAATTGTCCTTAGCGTCCCAAGATGTGAATGAGAGATGGAATGGCCTACCCTGTAGTGTCCCAACATGTGTACGCGTGGTTAGTTGGCCTGGCTAAATTAACTTTAGTGTCCCAAGATGTGGGCGAGAGGAGAATTGGACATGTTCAAATCCCTTTAGTGTCCCAACATGAATAGGTTTGGTGGATTGGCCACGCTAAATTGCACCTTTGTGTCCCAAGATGTAGGTTAGATGGATTGGCTACACTAAATTGGCCTTTAGTGTCCAAAGATGTGTTACTTCGGTTATTTGGCCAGGCTAAATTGCCACTTAATGTCCCAAGAAGTGTGAGATGTGAATTGGCCATGCTAAATTAACTTTAGCATCCAAAGATGTGGACGAGAGGAGAAATGGACATGTTCAAATCCCCTCAGTGTCCCAACATGAATAGGTTTGGTTGATTGGCAATGCGGAATGCATTTAGTGTGCAAAAATGTGTAGGTTTGGTTAATTGGCCATGTTAAAATGCAGCTTAGTGTCCCAAGATGTGTAAGTTAGATGGATTGGCCACACTAAGTTGGCACTTAGTGTCCAAAGATGTGTAAGTTGGGTTGATTAGCAAGGCTATATTGCCCCTTCGTGACACAAAAGTGTACGTTAGATGAATTGGCCTTGCTAAATTCATCTTCCTGTTCCAAGATGTGTACAAGAGGTAGGACGAACAGGCTAAATTCCCATGCGTGTCTCAAAACGTACACGAGGTGATCTGACCATGCTAGAATGCACCTCAGTGTCCCAAGATGTGTACGAGTGCTGGATTGGCCACGCTAAATTCCCCTCAGTGTCCCAAGATATGTGTGGGTCAGGGATAATGAGGTGTCAGGAATGGTGAGGGGTCAGGGGTCAGCGATAGTGATGGGCATAGATGGTCAGGGGGTGAGGGATTCGGGATAGTGAGGGGTAAAGGATCAAGGATGGTGAGGAGTGAGGGGTCATGGTTAGTGAAGGGTGGATGATGAGCATCAGGGAAGGTGAGAGGTCAGGGAAGGTCAGGGGTCAGGGAAGGTGAGGGGCCAGGGATGGTGAGGGGTCAGGGGTCAGGGATGGTGAGGGGTCAGGGGTCAGAGATGGTGATATTCAGCAGTCAGGGATGGTGAGGAGTAAGGGATCATGGTTAGTGAAGGGTGGATGATGAGCATCAGGAATGGTGAGAGGTCGGGGAAGGTGAGAGGTCAGGGGTCAGGGTTGGTGAGGGGTCAGGGATGGTGAGAAGTCAGGGGTCAGGGATGGTGAGCAGTCAGGGATGGTGAGGGATGAGAGGTGCGGGATGGTGAGGATTGAGCTGTCAAGGATGGTGAGCGGTCAGTGTTGGGGAGAGGTCAGGGATGCTGAAGGGTCAGGGGTTGGGGATGTTGAGGGTTCAGCGATGATAAGGAGTGAGGGGATAACGATAGTGAGGGGTGAGGAATGGTGAGGGTTGGTGAGGGGTGACAGGTCAGGTATGGTGAGGGGTCAGAGATGGTGGGTCAGAAATAGTAGGTGTGAGAGGTCAAAGATGGTGAGGAATGAGATCAGGAATAATGTGGGGTGAGGGGTCAGGGATAAAGGATGGTGAGGGGTGAGGAGTTGGGGAAGGTGAGTGGTGAGGGGTCAGGGATAGTGAGGGCTGAGGAGACAGCAATACTGAGGGGTCAGGGATGGTGAGAGTGAGGGACAGGGTGGTGAGGGGTCAGGGATAGTGAGGGTGACAAATCAGGACTGGTGAGGGATGAAGGATCAGGATTGTTGAGGGATGGTAAGGGGTGAGGGGTCAGAGATGCTCAGGGCTAACAGGTCAGGGATGTTGAGGAGTCAAGATTTGTGAGGGATGAGGGGTCAGGGATGGTGATAGTGAGTGGTCAGGGTTGGTGAGGGGTGAGGGGTTAGTTATGATGAGGGGTGAGAGGTCAGGGATGGTGAGGGTAAGGGGTCAGGAATATTGAGGGGTGAGGGGTTAGGGATAGTGAGAGTTGAAGTGTCAGGGTTGGTGAGGGGTCAGTTATGGTGAGGGATCAGGGGTGGGGGGGTCAGAGATGGCGAGGCGTGAGAGGCCAGAAATGCTGAGGGATTAGGGATAGTGAGGGATGAGGGGTTAAGGATGATAAGGGGTAATGGGGCAAGGAAGCTGTGGGGTGAGGACCCAGGGATGGTGAGGGGTCAGGGATCAGAGATGGTGAGGAGTTGGGATCGGTCAGGGGTCAGGGACGGTGAGAGGTCAGGGATGATGAGGGGTGAGGGGACAAGGATGGTAAGGGGTAAGGGATGAGGGCTGGTGAGGGGTGAGGGATGATGAGGGCTGAGGGATCAGGGATGATGAGGGGTGAGGGGTCAGGTTTGGTGAGGAGTGAG
>JAGIQG010000062.1:57252-99220 GCA_024679065.1 Sphyrna mokarran | reverse complement strand
ACAGACATCAGATATGTGATGTCCTTCATTTAAATCAAACATCTGTAAATGTCTCTGTGATATTAATCCTTTTTGTCCTGACAATGAACCTCTCTATGTAAGTGATGGACACACTGATCAATGAAGTTATTGCATTTGGTGGAATCATATGTAATACAAGATTGGACCTCAGTGAAGGTGATTTCTCTGAAGTGGGAATAAGAACAAAATCAAACATTGAGTGTGGATCAGTAATCAGAGCGGAATATCTGGCGCCAGTGAACAAGTATTACAGCATTTATTTTTCAGTGTAGGATTGTGGTGATTGTGATTCCTTCACCCGAGTGAATATCTGATCAGAGTATCTATCTGTCTATCGTACAATCTGTTATTTGTCCATGTGGAATTGCTTTGTGTTTGGGAAAGGGATTAGACTGAAATCAGTTGGTTCTAATCTGAAATATATATATTATAAATTGGTGAGTGAGATCTCCATCTGATGGATCTGTCTCTTTTATCTTGGGTAAAACACAGTTTGCCTTTCTTTTAACAATGTTTGTTGGTCCGTGTATGATGTCAAATTCCTCCACTGCTCTTGAAAAGAAACAGCTGTCATCTATTTCCTGATGTGTAACCAACCTAACAACAACTGGGCAATATTCTGCACTTTTCATTTAAAAAAACTGTGATTTCTTCACATTTTGATGAATTGGAAATGAATTGCCGTGCACATTTCCAGTTTAAGTTCTTTTTAAGCCATGTTGCTGCTTCAAATGAGTTGTGAATCTGAACTCTTAAACTCCTTGAAAGCATTCAGAGAGTTTGCCAAGTGATTGGGAAGCGAGTGTTATTATATTAATTGTATTTTTCCGCTGTGTTCAATCTCATTCTCAGTTAAGATTTTTTTGTGAATTTTGAAATTATCATTTTGCTTCCTGATTCCATATTTTTGATGTAAGTTGTAAAGGACAGTGATCCCAATGCTGATCTTTGTGGAAAAATCATTTCCCACCTTCCAGCAATCAGAGTAAATCCCTTTAACTCAAACTCCTTGTATTCGATCTTTCCAGCCAGTTCCAAAAAAATCTTCAAACCATGTTACTGCCTCAATATCCCTGAGGTGATTCTGCAATGTAGAAATGAAAGGCTTTGGGAATGTGTAACCTCAGAGTTTAAAAGAGAGAGAGAGAGAGAGCAGGCAGAGGCACATCGGTTCACACTGAAGATGTTGTATCCAATAGAGGTAGCTGAGAAAATATTCTACCCAATCGTTGCCATTATTGGTGTTCGCGGTAAGTGACTCTAACCATTGAGGTTGTGTAAATCTGTGTGTGAGTGGCTCTCTGCTTTTAAACTCTGAGTGAAAATGCTCCAGGCTGATCTCATGCAGGGAGCAGGGAGATGCTGATGGAGGTGCTGTATAAAACACTCATTAAGCCTCAGCTAGAGTACTGTGGGGAGTTCTGGTGCCTGACTAAAAGGAGGATGTGATTGCTGTGGAAGGGACACAGCGAGATTCACCAGGATATTGTACGGGCTGGAGTGTTTCTGCAATGAGGCTGGTGTAGCTTGGTTTGCTTTCCTTAGAACAACAAATGCTGAGCGATGGATTTCATGGAGGTGCACAAAATAATAAAGGGACACAAAAAGAATTAAGAATGAGGGTGGTGGAGCGGGATGTGTCACATCCTTTGAAAAGTACCTGGATGAGCGTCTGGCACAGCGTAACATTCAGGGCTATGGGGCAAGTGCTGGCAGGTGTGATTAGGTGGGCAGGTCAGGGCCTTTCATGCATCGAGTGCAGTATCCTGTGATTCTGTGAACGTTGGCGAGGCCGCAGTTTGAATACCGTGTGTGGTTCTGCTTGCAACACTTTTGGAAGGATGTGATTGCACTGGAGGGAAGGCAAAGGGGATTCAGCAGGATTCTGCCCGGGATGGGGAATTTCTGTTACGGAGAGAGATTGGGTCGATATTTGTTGTTTTCGTCAGAGCAGAGATGAGTGAGAGTCGACCTGAGATGGAAGATTATTCAAGACACGGATAGAGTGGATAAGGAGCAGCTATTCCTCCTCAGTTGAAGGGTAGGATCCAAGCATACATTGGGACAAAGCGAGAGTCAGGAGGTTTAGATTGGATAAGGAAAAATATTTTTTACCCAGAGGGTAGTGATGGTCTGGAATGTGCTGTCGAGGAGGAATCACACCCTTTAAAAAGTATCTTGATGAACACTTAACCATATTATAGCATTCAGGGCTACGGGCCAAGCGCTGGAAGATGGAATTGGTGCAAGTTCAGGTTTTTCTATTGTGTTGTTGCCCACTCCATGGACTGAAGATCCCCTTTCTGTGCAGCTCAACTCCCCTCTTTCAGTTTGGGAAGGGATTCATTTGTGATACTTTTTAAATCCTCCCAGGATTTTACTCCAGAAGTCAGACTGTCTGAGAGGATATGTTTGAAGCTGTAACCAGTGAGTACAGACTGGAGATCCTCACACCCTGACTCTCAAATCCTCTCCCTCTAACACCACCTTTGCTTTGACCTTGCGCACCCTGGGTTCCCTCTGTCTCTCTGTAACCCTCCCTCCTTCCCTTCTTTACATCTCTCCCAATTATTGTAAATTTAATTGTTCTTATCTAGATCCTAGTCCCTGTATCCAGCCCCTTTCACCTCACACTACACTCATCACTTCAAACTTCTCTTCTCTGTCCATATCTCTGCCTATTTCCCTCTCAGTCACGTGCTGTATGTTAAAGTGAGCGATGTAATATTCCTGACCCCCATTGTCAAAAATTACAAATCACATTGCAGTGAGGAGGAGGGAAGGACCACATTATCTGGGGGTCTCCAGTTAGGGGTCAGTGCCCAGCTCCCAGCCTCTGGAGAACAGCCCCAATCAGAGCACTTGGGGATTCCTGATTTACACAAATCAATCAGTCAACAAATAAAGACAGAAAAGACACAGCAGGTATCTGGAAAATAGAATCAGAAAAGGTAGGTTGGGGGAGAGAGAGAGAGAGGCAGAATGGTGAAAAATTGGGAGAGGGGAAGATAAATAGAATAATCCTGAATTGATATCCAATTCCATCAGCTGTCCTGTTCAGGGAAGTGTTCAGTCTGGGAAGGGCTCTGATAAATGGGTGAGGAAGGGAGGGCAGGTCCAATTGCCAAACTCCGGTATATTTCTGTCCAGATCGGGTCTCATTGGAAAACCCGCCTTGTCTGAGTTATTCCTCTAAAACAGGGAAGATGAGAAATCCAACCTCTCATGTACGTGTGGATGATCAGAATGTGCAGACCGAGTCCATCAAAGTGAGAGATGTGTAATAGAGACCTCCCTGTTCCCTCCCGTCCCTCCTTAACCAGCCGTGTTACATTGGTTACTTTCCAATCTGCAATTTTAATCTCCCAACACAACTCCTCCAAAAGCACCCCCACCCCCACAAACCCCTGTCCAAGGGATTGATGCTGAAAACCTCTCCTTACTGTCGGTTCAGACATGGAGAATATTTACTCACTCATAACCCGGCTCTTATCCCTTTTCTCTCTGACAGCTAATTTCCTGGGAATTGTGATCCTGAGTCGGGGAAAGTGTGGCCTCTCCACCTGCCCCCACTCACTACCTGGTGGCCATGGCAACTACTGTTCATCATCATTAACCCCATTCTCCCCATGATAAATCATTATTATTTCCCCCTGAATTTCCTGGACCTCCCCCCCTGTGTGTCGAGTTCAAACTGTTCTGTCTGGTTCACCGTCACTTTCTCCTTTGATCGATTTGTGGCTATTCACTGCCAGACACAGAAAATTAAATATTGCACAGGGAAAACTGTGGCTGTGCTTCTGACAACAACCGGCATCTTGTTCGTTGTGAAAAATATCCCCTGGTACTTTACAAATGAACCTGGAAGTGGAATTAACAATGTCCAGTGGGGCTGTCAGACAAAAACAAGTGTTTGCACTGATCCCAGCTGGGTTGCTTTTACCTGGTTTGATCAGGTTTTAACCCCAATGCTCTCATTCGCTTTAATGCTATTGATTAACGCTCTCTGACAGTCAGTCACATTTTAGTGACCAGTTGATTCCTGAAGGGATTGAGGGCTCAGAGTCAGGGAGAGAATCGCAGAGACCCCGAGATGGAGAGCAGAAGGAAGTCAATGATTTTACTCTTCAGCATATCTGGAGCTTTCATTCTTCTCTGGACTGTGTCTGTTATATTTTTTCTCTACTCGATGGCAAAAGGAATAATTTCTATCACTCTTACTGAATATACATTTCAAGAAGTTGGATTTATCCCGCAGGATTTAAGTTGCTGCACAAACACACTGATTTATGCGTTGACTCAATCCAAATTCAGGGAGCAGATCAGAATTGTGGTGAACTATCCGATTATATCAATTATTCAATCAATGAAGAAACAAACCTGACTGTCAGCCAATCACAGAGCAGGATCACTAACTGATCGCCTCAGTCAGAGAGCAAGGTCATAAATGACTGCCTCAGCCAATCAGACAGCAGCATCACTAACTAACTGCCTCAGCCAATCAGAAGCTGGATTGCTAACTGATTGCTCAGCCAATCAGAGACTGGATTGCTAACTGACCACCTCAGCCAATCAGAGACTGGATTGGTAACTGCCTGAATCAGCCAATCAGAAATGCTGCTTGATTCCTGACAGCCAAGTATGCCAATGATTGGCTCCACACTTTGACTGACAGCAGATGAGCCAATCAGAGGCTGCAGATTCTAACTGACAGCCATGTCAGCCAATCAGGACCCCAGCAGCTAACCATATCTGCTGTGTTATGTGTATCAGTGTGTGTATTTGTGTATTTGTGTGTGTATGTGTTTGTGTGTTTATATGTATGTGTGTGTATGTGTTTGTGTGTTTATATGTATGTGTGTGTTTATATGTATGTGTGTGTGTGTTTATATGTATGTGTGTGTATGTGTGTGTGTGTTTATATGTATGTGTGTGTTTATATGTATGTGTGTGTGTGTTTATATGTATGTGTGTGTATGTGTGTGTGTGTTTATATGTATGTGTGTGTTTATATGATATTGGTGTGGCTGTTGTATTTGTTCGTGTGTTTATAGTATGTGTGTGTATGTGTGTGTGGGTGTGTATGTGTTGGTGTTTAATGTGTGAGTTGTGTGTGTTTATTGTTGTGTGTGTATGGTAGTGGTGTGTGTTTATATGTATGTGTGTGTGTGGGTTATATGTATGTGGTGTAGTGTGTGTGTGTTATAGTATGGTGTGTGTGTGTGTGTTTATATGTAGTTTGTGTGTCGTCCCGTCGCTGCCTTTCTTCGTGTGTTTATAGTATGGTGTGTGTGTGTGTTTATATTATGTGTCGGGTGTGTTTAATGTATGTTGTGTGTGTGTGTGTTTATCATGTATGTGTTTGTGTGTGTGTTTGTGTGTTGTGTGTGTGTGAATATGCTACAGAGTATGTGTGTGTGTGTTTATATGTATGTGTGTGTATGTGTGTGTGTGGTGTGTATGTATAGAACATAGAACATAGTGCACAGAACAGGCCCTTCGGCCTTCGATGTTGTTAAAAAGCAATGTGTGGCGCATCTACAACAGCTGCAGGCAGTTCTCCCTAATAAAACCTACCTCTGATATCCGTCCTATAACTCATACCCCTAATTTAAAGTTGTGTCCCCTCGTGCTAGCTTTTCCATCCTAGGAAAAGGCTATCACTGTCCACCCTATCCAAACCTCTAATCATCTTATATTTTCAATAAGATCCCCCCTTAGCCGCCTCCTTTCTAACGAAACAACCTCAATCCTTCAACCTCTCTTCATAGGACCTGCCCTCCATACCAGGCAACATCCTAGTAAACCTCCTCTGTACCCTCTCCATGCCTCCACATCTTTCTTATAATGTGGCGACCAGAACTGTACTCCAAGTGCGGCCGCACTAGAGTTTTGTACAGTGCAACATGATGTGCGGCTCCTAAATTCATCCCCTACCAATAAAGCTAAGACTCCATGCCTTCTTAACAACTTATCCACTTGACTGCTACTTTCAGGATCTATTGACACATACACCAAGATCCTTCTGTTCCTCAACACTATTAGTACCATTAGCCCTATACTCTACACATTTATTGTTCCTGCCAAAGTGCATTACCTCACACTTTTCCACATTAACTCCATTTGCCACCTCTCGGCCCAGCTCTGCAACTTGTTTCTGTGTTTAGTATCATCTGCAAATTTACTGATCCATGGTGTCACCGGCTGTCTTCTATCTGCCAGCCAATGCATTTCTGTAGAAGTCTTCCATGTGCCTTACTAAAGTCCATATATACTGCCTTACCTGGTGAGCATGACCTGATGCTGAGTAAGTCAAGCAGGATTCGCATGGTGTCATCTGCATCTCCTCTCTTGCCTTCCTAGTAAATCTGGCCCAGGGACTGTGTGTACAGTGTGTAGCACTCTGCGTGAATACTATATGCCTAATATACGCATTATGCATCTATGTGTATCTTAGTGCTTTGTGTGTTCTTAGGTGCTATGCTGCACTATTCAAGATCCTGACCCAACCAGCAGTATCTCTTATATTGGACTCTTATTCTCAGCAGAGGATTACCCAGTCCTGTAGTTGTTGAAAATTACCGTTCATGCATTGTGGTGAGAGACTGTGAGGTTTAGTTTAGAGTCTTTTCTGGCCGAGAGTGCCGTGCAGTATATAACGACAGGGGATCACAGTGATAATGCCAGCTCTATCAAATGTCCCAGTACATTGGAATGATTTTTCTCGCTCTTGAGGATTTTTAACAGTCTGACTTGAAAGTTTTAGTGTTGTGTGTGTGTGTGTGAGTGTGTGTATGTGTTTGTGTGTGTGTGTGTCAGAAATCAAGCAGCATTCCTGATTGGCTGATTCAGGCAGTAGTCAGCCTGGCCCCTAATTGGCTGAAGCAGTGTGTGTGCCCGTCTGTGTATATATATCTTTTTGTATTTTTGTGTGTTTTGTGTACATGTGTGTATACTATATATATTACCATACATTATCAATGTGCATCAGTATGTGTGTGTGTTGTCCCAAATCTGGAGATTTCCCTCCAGTCCTCTGAGAGGTTAGACTCCCTCTTGAAGCCGAATCAAACCCTTTTAAAAACGTGGCAGCATCTGTAAGGAGAGAAATGAGCCGAGGTTTCAATTTCCTTTACCAAAGCTTCGAGCTTTAACAAGGGGTCATCTGGAATTGTAACGACAGCTCTTTTCTTTCCCCACTGATGCTGCCAGTCTGGCTGAAATTTTCCAGCATTTCCTCTTTTGGTTTCAGATTCCAGCATCTGCTGAAATTTGTTTTTATCCTTTTATAAACATAATCCATTAATTGGTGTTAACAAATTGTCCCTAAATTAGGCGTCCCCTCAATCTGGTTATAATTCTCTCAATTTGCACACCTTTATTGTGGAGTTCAGTAGGTGTAGAGAAAGGTCCGAGGGGGAAGAGGGATTGGAATGAGGCACTCACTGAGGGTTAAAATGACGGTGCGGGTTTGTAGGGCCGAAGGGCCTGTTTCCTGTGCGGTGTTGTTCTTTGTTCAAACGCACAGAGATATCACTGATACCGATACACACTGAGTAAGGGACAGAGAGAGACAGAGGAACAGAGAGAGAGAGGAACACGGGGAAAGAGAGACAGAGAGAGAGAGGGGGAGCAGATAGAGAGACAGACAGAGAGAGAGAGAGGGGGGCAGATAGAGAGACAGAGAGAAGAGAGAGGCGGGGGGCAGATAGAGAGAGAGAGAAAGAGAGAGGCGGGGGCAGATTGAGAGAGAGAGAGCAGACAGATAGAGAGACAGACAGAGAGAGAGAGAGGGGGGCAGAGAGGGGGGCAGATAGAGAGACAGACAGAGAGAGAGAGAGGGGGGCAGAGAGAGGGGGGGCAGATAGAGAGACAGACAGAGAGAGAGAGGGGGCAGAGAGAGGGGGGGCAGATAGAGAGACAGACAGAGAGAGAGAGAAAGGCGGGGGCAGATAGAGAGACAGGAGAGAGAGAGAGGCGGGGGGCAGATAGAGAGACAGACAGAGAGAGAGAGAGAGGCAGTAGAGAGAGACGGAAGACAGACAGAGAGAGGCGGGGGGGGGACAGATAGAGACAGACAGACAGAGAGAGGCGGGGGGGGCAGATAGAGACAGACAGACAGACAGAGAGAGGCGGGGGGGGCAGATAGAGAGACAGACAGACAGAGAGAGAGAGGCGGTGGGGGGGTGCAGATAGAGAGACAGACAGACAGAGAGAGAGAGGTGGGGGGGGGGAACAGATAGAGAGACAGACAGACAGAGAGAGAGAGGCAGCGGGGGGGGGGTGCAGATAGACAGACAGACAGACAGACAGAGAGAGGCGGTGGGGGGGTGCAGATAGAGAGACAGACAGACAGAGAGAGAGAGGCAGCGGGGGGACAGATAGAGAGACAGACAGAGAGAGAGAGAGGTGGGGGCAGATAGAGAGACAGAAGACAGACAGAGAGAGGCGGGGGGGGACAGATAGAGAGACAGACAGACAGAGAGAGAGAGGCGGGGGGGGGAACAGATAGAGAGACAGACAGACAGAGAGAGAGGGGGGCGGGGGGGGGGGTGCAGATAGAGACAGACAGACAGAGAGAGAAAGGGGTAGAGAGATGGGGGGCAGATAGAGAGACAGACAGACAGAGAGAGAGAGAGATAGAGAGACAGACAGACAGAGAGAGAGAGAGAGGAGAGAGGGGAGGGCAGATAGGGAGACAGACAGACAGAGAGAGGGGGGGGCAGATAGAGAGACAGACAGAGAGAGAGAGAGAGAGACAGAGGGGGGGAGGCAGACAGAGAGACAGACAGAAGGGAGAGAGGCAGAGAGAGAGAGGGGGGGGGACAGATAGAGATAGACAGACAGAGAGAGAGGGGGGGGGACAGATAGAGAGATAGACAGAGAGAGAGAGAGAGAGAGGGGGTAGAGATAGACAGACAGAGACAGATAGAGAGATAGACAGACAGAGAGAGAGAGAGGGGGGGGACAGATAGAGAGATAGACAGACAGAGAGAGAGGCAGAGAGAGAGGGGGGGGGGACAGATAGAGAGATAGACAGACAGAGAGAGAGAGAGAGAGAGAGAGGGGGGACAGATAGAGAGATAGACAGACAGAGAGAGAGGCAGAGAGAGAGAGAGGAGGGGGGACAGATAGAGAGATAGACAGACGGAGAGAGAGGCAGAAGAGAGAGAGGGGGGGGACAGATAGAGAGATAGACAGACAGAGAGAGGCAGAGAGAGAGAGAGGGGGGGGACAGATAGAGAGATAGACAGACAGAGAGAGAGGCAGAGAGAGAGAGAGGGGGGGACAGATAGAGAGGATAGACAGACAGAGAGAGAGGCAGAAAGAGAGAGAGAGGGGGGGACAGATAGAGAGATAGACAGACGGAGAGAGAGGCAGAAAGAGAGAGAGGGGGGGGACAGATAGAGACCAAAATTGATAGGGGACCAAAATTGCACACAGTACTCCAGCTGCGGCCTCACCACTGCCCTGTACAGTTGCAGCAAGACCTCCCGGTTTTTATATTCTATCCCCCTCGTGATAAAGGCCAACATCCCATTCACCTTCTTGATCACCTGCTGCATCTGCAAACTGAGTTTTTGTGATTCATGCACAAGGACCCCCAGATCCCTCTGCACAATAGCATGCTGCAACTTTTCACCATTTAATTAATAGTCCATTTTATTATTGTTCCTTCCAAAGTGGATAACCTCTCACTTACCAACACCAACCCAGTCTCTTAGCCTATCTAAATCTCTCTGCAGACTTTCCACATCCTCCACGCAATTTGCTTTCCCACTTATCTCTGCGTCATCAGCAAATTTTGTTACCCTACACTCGGTCCCCTCCTCCAGATCATCTCTGTAAATGGTAAACAGTTGAGGTCCCAGCACTGATCCCTGGGGCACTCCACTAATCACCAACTACCAACCGGAAAAGACCCAAAAGCTACTGATAGTTTCTGCAGTAACTGTGCCTCGGGGATTGTTTAGAGAACATGGTGTGTGTTATTTCATTATTTCTCGCAAATGAGCTTTTTTTGAATTTTTTTAAACTCAACATAGCAAAATAAAGAAATTGTCTTAAAATAGCATCTTTAACAACCTCAGGGAATCTCACACGTGATGGCCAATTTCAAATCAAAGATCAAAGCAACTATAATGAGCAATGTCACAAACCACATTAATGTTAGCTGTGATGGTTAAAGAATTATCGAATCCCTACAGTGCAGAAAGAGGCCATTCAGCCCATCTCGCCTGTACCGACAACAATCCCACCAAATCCCTATCACCATAAACCAATATATTTAATCTCCCTGACACTAAGGGGCAGTTTAGCATGGCCAATTAACCTAACAGCACACAGACAGGGACCTGAGGCAGGAATTGAATATTGCGCCTGCTGCTGCTGCTTTGAGACAGCAGTGTGAATCACTGTGTCCAAACTTCAAACACAAGTTTGTATAGTTAATTTGGACTATTAGAATTATAGAATTCCTACAGTGCAGAAGGAGACCATTCGGCCTATCGGGTCTGTACTGACCACAATCCCACCCAGGCCGTATCTCCATAACCCCATTCCTTTACCCAGCTGGTCCCCCTGACACTAAGGGGCAACTTAACATGGCCAATCTATCTAACCTGCATATCTTTGGAGTGTGGGAAGAAACTGGAGCACCCGGAGGAAATCCACTTAGATACGGGAAGAATGTGCAAACTCCACTCAGTGACCTGAGGCTGGAATTGAACCCAGATTCCTGGAGCTGTGAGGCAGCAGTGCTAACCAGACTGACACCATGTCAAAATAATCTCATGGTCATCAGTAGGTTCCTAATTCCCGATATTTTTATTGAATTAAAATTCCCCCACCTCGGGTCTGTGTGGGTTTCCTCCGGGTGCTCCCGTTTCCTCCCACACTCCAAAGATGTGGGGGTTAGTCCGACTGTCCATGATAAATGGCCCCTGGAGCCTGGGGATTAGCAGAGTAAATCCGTTACGGGAATAGGACACGTGTGGGATTGCAGTCGGTGCAGACTCAATGGGCCGAATGGCCTTCTTCTGCACTGTAGGGATTCTATATTATGGGAGACGCTTCACACGAGTAACAGACCACAGGCAAATGTTGGAGGAAGATAGGGCGATTCCACCAATAGCTTCTCCCCGGATACAGTGTTGGACGTTGTTCTGACCAGCTAATGAAAGCACATTTGAACATCATTCAGGGGACATTAATAACCAATGCAGACACCCTGTGTTATATTCCTTTGCCAGAGATGCGTTCACACTCAGAAGGCAGCACAGTGGTTAGCTCAGCTGTCTCACAGTGCCAGGGACCCAAGTTCAATTCCCAGTCTGAATGGAGTTTACACATTCTCCCTGTATCTGCGTGGGTTTCCTCCGGGTGCTCCAGTTTCCTCCCACAGCCCAAAGATGGGCAGGTTAGGTGGATTGGCCATGCTTAGTGTCGTGGGGATGAGGGGGGGGGAGGGTAAATGTGTGGGGTTACTGGGATCGGGTCTGGGTGGGATCGTTCTCGGTACAGGCTGGATGAACCAAATGGTCTTCTCCTGAACTGGAGAGATTGCAGAGATACAATCTCCATATGAATTTTCCGGGTGCCTGACCCGTGACAGCTCAACAGTTACGTACTGGACTAACGGAGACCCCATTGTCGGTGAAGGTGGAACAGATGATATTGTCTGGGTGACAGAATGAGAGAGTTTCAGAGGAAATTAAACCAGAACAGGTCAGGAAAGACAAGCTGATTCCTGAGATTGTTCTCTGGGGATCTGTTGTCCCAAGGTCAGGGAAAAGAACAATTCCTGGGGGAGTCCATCATCCCCATCCAGGCCTGTCTAAGATGAAGATGGTAGTGAGAAGCTATGTGTGGGTGGCCCGGCATCGATGCTACAGTTGAAAGAGTGACAAAGCACCAAGATCAGTTCCAATTTCAGCAGAGGTCACCTGCTGTAGCTCCGTTACATCGATGGGAACGGACAAGTTAACCAGGGGTCCATGTTAACAAGGGGGGACCATCTATGGGCATTTATATTATAGTTATTTAAATATAAATAAATAGAATGTATATCATTATTTATATTTATATTATAATACAAATAAATATATATTATTATTTATATTATAATATAAATAAATATATTGATATTATTTATATTATATTTCTATTACGATGATTGATGGATCTGATTCACAATTACTTACAACACAGTCTAGAAGCTGCACCAGTGTTTCACAATCCACAGGGTAACAGAGATCCTCGTTTCGGACGATGGAACGGCTTTGACTGGTACAAAGTTTCAGACTTTTAATGAAATGAAACTTATCAGAGTGGTACTATTTGCTCCTTAGCTTAAGGTTGATTTCCACTTGCAATTAAGTTCAGGATTTTTGTTGTCAAACGGAATCAGTTTTGTTTTGTTCTTCCAGATGTCTCTCTCCCTGTGTTTGGTTCCCAGGTTCTTCACACTTGCCTTTCTGAACAAGCTCCTAGTGTTTGAGCAGAGTTAAAACTCAAAACATTTCTTGGTCATCAGCCAATGAATTGATGAAAACCCCAATTGCATCGTTCCAATCAAACCCAACCCAAATACTATCATTCTCACTCCAGACCCCACCTCTCTCTCTGGGCCTCCTGAGTATATATTGTTTACGAATGAACACCGGCTCCACCAGTCTATTCACACCCCATCCCCGCCAAGGACAAGATGTTCAATCTGACACCTTCTGTCCTTTGACCAATTCCAGGCTGCTGGTCACACGGGAAACCCAGCAGAGGGAATAAATAACTTCACCCCAAAAATAATCAGGTTTGTTTCAATCTTTCAACATATTACAAATTAAAACTCCATTCAGGACAAAATAAACCCTATTGGACTGTACCCTGGGGTCACGGGACCTCTGATCTCGCTCTACAAGGAAGAATAGTCACAGAGGTATTGCTGGACTAGTGTAAAAATGTTCATTCTTATTATTGTCAATGATATAATTTAATTGTTCCAGTGTATAATCAGAGATATAAAGGGGGAGGGAGGAAGGAGTCATATCAACCTCTAGTTCAATCAGGGACAGAGTTAAGGGTTCACTGGGAGATGTTGAACTTGTCCCAGGAGTTGGATTTGAGAGCTGGGTATGAAAAGACCATTTAAAGCACTCTGTAAATAGCTGTATGTCTTTGTAAGGAATCATTGTGTTTTATAAGTTAACACATTGGCACAATAGTGGCACAGTGCCACAGGGGTCAGTACTGCTGCCTCACAGTGCCAGGAACCCCGATTCGATCTGCGGATTGGGTCACTATCTGGCAGAGTCTGCGCCTTCTCCCCATATCAGCGTGGGTATCCTCTGGGTGCTTCGGTTTCCTCCCAGAGATTCAAAGAAAAGCTGGTTTTGGTCATTCCTGTACATGCTGCTGTTACACACCTACTCCTGCTCCCCTCGCCTGTCTGTTACAGTGTGGAGGTGATTCCTGTACATGCTGCTGTTACACACCTACTCCTGCTCCCCTTGCCTGTCTGTTACAGCGTGGAGGTGATTCCTGTACATGCTGCTGTTACACACCTACTCCTGCTCCCCTCGCCTGTCTGTTACAGTGTGGAGGTGATTCCTGTACATGCTGCTGTTACACACCTACTCCTGCTCCCCTCGCCTGTCTGTTACAGTGTGGAGGTGATTCCTGTACATGCTGCTGTTACACACCTACTCCTGCTCCCCTTGCCTGTCTGTTACAGCGTGGAGGTGATTCCTGTACATGCTGCTGTTACACACCTACTCCTGCTCCCCTCGCCTGTCTGTTACAGCGTGGAGGTGATTCCTGTACATGCTGCTGTTACACACCTACTCCTGCTCCCCTTGCCTGTCTGTTACAGTGTGGAGGTGATTCCTGTACATTGTGCTGCTACAACCGTACTACAATTCTGTTTCGCAATATAAATTCATTAGCAGAGGGAGGAGAAGCAGCAGCTACAGAAAAGAGAAATCCCACTTTTCACCATGACACAGGTTTGAATTACAGAATAGGTATCATTGTTTGATATGTTCTTTCCTACTGTGATTTGTATAAATCAGCCTCCCTCACTGAAATAATTCTGATTCTGCTCATTGTTTCAGGTAAGGTTTTTAACCTCTGTTTATTTTTACATTGAGATATAAAACACAGGATTAGTTCAACCTCACACATTTCAATATGAGTCAGCTCTAAACTGTGGGTATTTGATTTGCAATGATAGAATGATTTAGATCCAATTTATTGTTTTATAATGAGGAATATAAACATTCATTCCCATTTTGGTTAACTTTGCGTGACATTCTCCTTCTCTGAAAATGACTAGGTGGAAAACTGTGTTTGTAGCTTTTTCTGTTTGTGTTACAGATACAGAGGAAACATAGAATCCCTACAGCACAGAAAGAGGCCATTCAGCCCATCGAGTCTGCACCGAACACAATCCCACCCAGGCCTGAGCCCCACATACTTACTCGCTAATCCCTCTCACCTACACATCTCAGTCCAGCATGGGGCAATTTTAGCACGGCCAATCATCCTCACCCGCACATTTTTGGACTGTGACAGGAAACCGGAGCACCCAGAGAAAACCCACCCAGACACCAGCAGAATGTGCACACTCCACACAGGCAGTGACCCGAGATGGGAATCGAATCCAGGTCCCTGGAGCTGTGAAGAGCAGTGCTAATCATTGTGCTACCGTGAAATAATAATTTCCATTTTGGTTAACTTTGCATAACATTCTCCGTCTATGAAAATGATTGGGTGGAAAACTGTGTAGCTTTTTCTGTTTGTGTTCCAGACACAATGGAGCACACACAGGGAATTCACTGCTTTACTGGACTGCTTGGATATGTTGTTTTATACGGAGAACTCGTTAGTATTGATGTACAATAAGGAATGATTATATAAATTTATACTGGTGTCTATCTGATGGTAGTCCCACTTTACCTGCTGTGGTTTTGATTATCATTTAATAAATGTTGAATAAAATGCCTCCTTTTCTCAAAAAAGTCTTGATATATCATTGCCACCTGAATGTGTGAAATCAGATCTGGTAGGTGTTTGTTCACAAGAACCTGCAGCTTCTGAGAGCTGAGGGAAATGTTAATGGTTCAGGCTTCACTGAAGAAAAGTGTTTAAATCAATTAAATTATCATTGCCTCACTCAGCCAGTAACTTGGAGCAGGCGAGGGTTATGCTGAGAATTACGAATCAGTGAGATATTGACTGAGTTGTGCTGTTTTTTATTAGTTCCTCATTAGCTGCATCTCACTCTTAACCTCTCCCCCCCATTATTCTTATGAAGTGACCACATTCACTGCCATTAAACTTGTTATAATTAAAGTAAAGAAGCTAACAGGCTAAGTATTCTTTTAGTTATATTTACTACTGACTGTAGGTAACTTTTCTTGTCCAGAAAGTGAGCATTACAAGTGTGTGCTCTCATTTTTTCAGTTGCTAATTGTTTCAGGAGATTTACAAAAACTGCAAAAAATATTATTTTTTCTTCTCTCCCTCCTTTAATCCAAACATTTTTTCTGTAACTGACATTGTATTTAATTTACACTTCTCAATCTCTTTACTTCTTCATCTTTAAATCACATGAGTTACAGAAACACATGGTTTGTCCCATTACTTACTGGGATGTTCAGATTCTCTCTGCTGCACTCTTACAGGTTCAAACTCCAGCATTTCTGTGGCTACAAATGTTTAAAATCAAAAGCACAAGAAAAGCCTAACTAGGAGAGCATGCAAATTCTGGGACTTCTGAGTCAAACAAATGCAGGATTTTGAGAGTAATATTGCTTTATGAGAGAGAGATATGGTGAAAAAACACATTTAAAGTTGTTGTGACTCATGATTACCTCTTGTTGAATCAATCACAGAGCTCCTAGCACTGTCTACCTGTACCCCCGTTGTTTAGAGTATATTCTCTAAGTTATTCGGCGACTGTTCATTTTGGTTGTTGTAATAAATTCAGATGTCAACTCAAAGCTAGCAGCATAAAGAAATTGCTCTTACACATCATCAACCGCAGAACATCTTAAAGTGCTTCACAGCTAATTAAATATACTTTAAGCATGGTAAGAAAATGCCCAATTTTAATAACAAGCAATAAATCTTTTTTTTAAATATTATTGATTGGGACATAGATATTGGCAAGCAAACTGGAAAAGCTCTCTTTTCCTTCAAGGAACATGACAAGATTTTTTTCCCAAAAATATACTTTATTCATAAAAATCTCAAATAAACCATTTCAAATCTGCATGCCTATGAATTGCAAACAGTACAGAATAAAACTTTTTTACAGTTCTATATAAATTACAGTCATAAAATTTCAAAACTTAAAACTATATAAATGCCTCAAAAATCACTGTGTGCCGTTATTTCTCAGATTTAAGGAACACACCAAGATCTTTTACTCCAACCCATCTGTTCTGGATTCATTCTGGATGTTCATTCTGGATGTTCTGATCACACTGCAGTGAATTTGGAAATTCTCAGTCCTTGCTTACAGCGGGTATGAACAGGCAGTAAACCGATGTTGCTGCTTTGTTTAAGAAGGGTTGCGAGGAGAATCCAGGTCATTACAGGAGCACTGAGCCTTACATCAGTGTTAGGGAAATTATTGGAGAGGGTTCATTGAGACGGGATTTACTCCCACTTGGAAATAAGTGGATGTATTAGTGAGAGGCAACGTGGTTTTCAGCAACTTGATTGAGTTTCTGAAGGAAGTGAGGAAGATGATTGATTGAAGGTAGGACAGCGGACGTTGTCTACATGGACTTCAGTAAGGCTTTGGCAAACCCCCTCATGGCCACGTGATCCAGAAGGTGAAGTTGCAGGGGATCAGACGTGAGCTGGCGAGATGGAATCAGAACTGGCTGGCTCATTGACACTGGGTAGCAGTGGAAGGGTGTGTTTCTGAATGGAGGCTGTGACAAGTGGCGATCCTCAGGGATCAGCACTGGGACCTTTACTGTTTGTAAATGATTCAGAGAAAATGTAACTGGATTGATTCATAAGTTTGCGGACCACACAAAGATTGATGGAATTGTGGATAGCGACGAGGAACATAGGAGGATACAGATTGGTTGGGGAATTGGGTGGAAAGATGGCAGATGGAATTTAATCCGGAGAAATGTGAGGTAATGCATTTTGTAAAGTCTAATCCAGATAGGAAACATACAGTAAATGGCAGAACCCTTCGGAGTATTGATAGGCAGAGGGATCTGGGTGTACAGGTACACAGGTCACTGAAAGTGACAATGCAGGTGGAGAAAGTAGTCAAGAAGGTATACAGCACGCGTACCTTCATCGGCAGGGGTATTGAGTTTAAAAATTGGCAGAAAGGTTTGTGCTCCAGCAAGATCTAAAAAGATAAAGAAGGTGAAGAAAAATGAAAGAATTAATGAGGCTAGCCAGTGATTGTGATAAATACATCCAGTAACTGGCTAATATAGCATGGAGAAGAATTTCACTCACCTTCCACTTTAATTTGGAGTGAGTTCGAAACAGAGGATAAAGAATAGAACATTGAGAGAAACTGTGTAGGAGAATGTGGTTTATATTTATTAGCATTTGTTTGTTTTTAAATTATTCTGAAAACAGTAAATCCTAGATTTGGATATCAAACATCTAGATTTAATAAATGTAAGGTCAGAGCACGTCAACAAATACTTAATATTTGGATCCCCCGAATGTTTGTTGGTTGGAGATTTTCACGTGTTATAGTTCTGAACACAGTTAGGAATCCGAATAATCGATACATGGATTTCTCTCCCGCAGTGTGACATTCTGTACAATTCTACATTATAAAAGATAACATTTCTTTACCAAAATATAACAATAATTTGACTTTCCCCATTTAACAAGCAGTTTTTTCATTGACCCCCTTATTTTCCTATATTAATATTTTCTCATTGTATATAATTGTGATTTAATTCAGTGTAATTTTAACTTTTTCTTTAATTCAAATAATATTTCATACATTTATGGAAATAGCATTTGAAAAGTTTGACTTATAGTCACATTTTCCGTTTGTAGAAATAACTATTTCCTGCAGCTACTATCAAATCAGTAAAGTTCTCTGAATTATAAGGATCTGTTTGAACTATTAGACCCTGTTTATATTACCACAAACCCAATATTTACAATTATCCTTGGAGTCAAACACCCCCCCAGAGGGATAACTGAGTGTAATTCCATTCACTGCAAACTCAAGTCAAGAGATGAGTTTAAACTTGTTAATGTTCTGCAATTTGTTTCTCTGTTATTGGAGTCATGGTAATCTTTAGCCTTTGTCTGTTAAACCAAGAATTGAAAGTAAATTTTTGAGCAAAGGCTGAGCTGAACACAAAGGTTCACTTCAATCACATGTCAAGTTTTAAAGCTGATTAAATTGGATATGTTAAATTAAAGAACTGGGCAGATTAAAAATCAAACACAGTCAAACCTGGGGCCGGTCAATTGTACAAATAAACAAACCTGTCTGACCCATCAATCACCCAGCAAAGCTCATTGCCCCCTGACTGATATTTAGCAGGAGATCACTGCACCCCGTTGAAATGCACCGGCCGATTGTTAGAAACCCAGACTGGGCCAGACTTTCTGTCACTGAGAGTTCCTGCAGTGGGTTTAATCTGATAACAGGTTACATGGAAACAGCAGCGTGGAGATGGACACCGGGGGTGGGGGACAGACCCTGGTGTCCTGTCAGGCAAACATCAAGAAACCCACTGGGGACGGGAACCCCGTCCCCCAGGATCTCATTGAGCAGAAGCCAGAGAAGTTTCTGTAAAGGCAAACAGGCAGGAGGGGAAATAGAGGGACACATTTCAGAGACCAGCATTGAAGAGAGGATGAGGGAGGTTGACCATCTGGAAGACTGACCAGAGAGGGAAGGAAGGAAGAAGCTGCCATCGAGACTCACCTTCGAGACAACAAACCAGAGAGACTCAGAGAATCGAGCCTGCAGTTTAACCAAACCATCTCTGTGGGTTGGAGACTTCAATCTGGGCAATCCTCTTGTTTTATGGGGGTAATTTAAGGGTTAATAGTGTTATTATTAATAAACTTGTTGAACCTTTACTTGTGTTTGTCCATCTTGTAAATAAGAACACTCTATTCAGAGTAAACAAACGGGTCGAAAGTATCTGAGAATGAACAGGTTTATGTTGCTTTAATCAGCTCAGTAAGAAGTCTCACAACACCAGGTTTAAATCCAACCGTTTATTTAATAATAATCCCACAATTACACAGGGACAGGAATCCTTTAGTCAGCTGACAGGTTAAACATTTAATTTAAAACCCAACCCATTTTCATGCAGACAGGATGAGGAGCCGGGTGAGAAATCTGCTCACTGGGTCAGGGATAAAACAATTTAAAGGAATGGAGAATTTTTTGTGGCCATTTTTTGGGGTCTTACAAACAGGCAGAGGTGAGAACCTCCTAACCCACAAGTTAAAAGTCCTTTCAACTTTTGTTGAAGTGGGTCAACTCCAGTCCCCTCACCTTAATATCACTGACCCGTCACCCCACACCAACCCTGACCCCTCACCCCTCAACAACGTTGACCCCTCACCCCTCACCAACCCTGACCCCTCACCCCTCAACAACGTTGACCCCTCACCCCTCACCAACCCTGACCCCTCAGCATCTCTGACTCTTGACCCGTCACCAACCCCGACCCCACACCACCCATGACATCTAAGCTCTCTGATCGCTGACACCTCACCATCCCTGACCTCTCACCCCTGAACATCCCTGCCCCCTCACCAACCCGGAACCTCACCCCCATGAAGCCTGACCCCTCATCATCCCTGACTCCTCATCCTCACCATCTCTGACCCCTGACCATCCTAACCCCTCAACCGTCATCACCTCTGATCCCTCACCACCTATAGACCCTCACCTCTCACCATTCCTGAGCCCACGCTATCTGTAACCCCTCACCAATCCTGACCCCCCTCACCATCCCTCGCCACTCATCACACTGATCTCTGACCCCTCACCATCCCTGACCGCTCAATGCTCACCCACACTGACCCTTCATCCCTCACCAAGCCTGACCCCTCAGCCCTCACCATCACTGACCTTTCACCCCTCAACATCCCTGTCTCCTCACCCCTCACGGTCGCTGATACCTGACCATTCCTAAACCCTCACCAATCCCGGCCTCACCATCCCTGACCCCTAACCTCCCAGACCCCTGACTCCTCAACATCTCTGACCCCTTAGCATCTCTGACCGCTCACCATCCCTGACCGCTCACCAGACTGACCCCTCACCATCCCTGACCCCTCACCCTTCACCATCCCTGACCATCCCTAACCCTTCACCATCCCTGACCACTCATCCCTCACGGTCGCTGATACCTGACCATCCCTAAACTCCCAACGCCTCATCATCCCTGACCCCTAACCTCCCAGACCCCTGACTATCAACATCTCTGACCCCTTACCATCTCTAACTGTTCACCATCCTTGACCGCTCACCAGGCTGACCCTTCACCATCCCTGACCCCTCACCCTTCACCATCCCTGACCATCCCTAACCCTTCACCATCCCTGACCCCTCACCCTTCACCATCCCTGACCATCCCTAACCCTTCATCATCCCTGACCATCCCTAACCCTTCACCATCCCTGACCACTCATCCCTCACCATCACTGGTCCCTCATCTCTCACCATCCCTCACCATCCCTAACCCTTCCCCACTCACTAATCCTGATTCCTCACCTCTCACCAGACCTGACCCCTCACAACTCACCATCTCTGACTCCTCACCTCTCACCAATCCTGACCCCTCATTCCTCACCATTCCTGACCATTCACCCCTCACCATCCCTCCCAACTCTGACCCCTCACTCCTCACCATCCCGACTGCTCAGATCCACCAACCCTGACACCTCACCCTCCCCATCCCTGACTCTGATGCCTCACCATCCCTAATCCATCAATTCTCATCATTTCTGATCCATCTCCATTCCTGACCCCTCAGTCCTCACCAACCCTGACCCCTCAACCCTCACTAACCTTGACACCTCACTATCCCTGACCCCTCGCTGACCCTGACTGCTCATCCCTCACCATCCCTGATCCCTCACCAACACTGACCCTTCACCAATCCTGAACTTTCACCATCCCTGATCCCTCTATCCACACCCTCCCCCCTCACCATCACTTAGCCCTCAACGCTTACCATTCCTGACCCCTTGCCCCTCAACATCCCTGACCCATCACCATCCCTGGCTCCTCACTCCACACCTTTCCAGACCTCTCATCTCTCACCTTCTGTGACCCATCACACCTCACCATCTCTCTCCATCCCTGAACTCTCAACCCTCACCATCACTGCCCCCTCATCCCTCACCAACCTTGAACCCTGTTCCCTCACCATCTCTGACCTCTCAACACTCACCATTGTTGCCCCTTCATCCCTCACCATCCCTGACCCCTCACCAGTCCTGACCCCTCACCCCTCACCATTGCTGAGCCCTCAACATGTCTGACCTCTCACCTCTAACCATCCTCACCACTCACCCCTCACCAACACTGACCCCTCATCCCTTACCAGCCCTCGCCAATCCTGACCCCTCGTCATCCATCTCCTAGAACCGGCACCATCCCTGACCTCTCACCTTTCACCAAACCTGACCCCTCACATCTCACCATCCCTCACCAAACTTGATTCCCCCCCTCACCAACCCTGACCCCGACCCCTCATCATTCCTGACCCCTGACCATTCCTGACCCCTCACCCATCTCCAACACTAACCCCTCATCCCTCACCAATTCTGACTCCTCACCATCCATGAACTCTCACCCCTCACCAACCCTAATCCTTCACCCCTCATCAACCCTCACCTCTCACCCCTCACCAACCCTGACCCCTCACCACTGCTGACACCTCACCATCCCTGACCCCTCAGCATCCTTGACCGCTCATTCCTCACTATCTCTGACTGTTCAGCCCTCACTCATCACCATATCTCACCAGCCCTGACCCCTCAGCATCTCTGACTCCTGACCCCTCACTGACCCTGACTCCACACCATCCCTGAACTCTCACCCCTCAACATCCCTGACCCCTCACCAACCCTGAACTTCACCCCACATGAATCCTGACCCTTCATTATCCCTCCTTACTCCTCATCATCTCTGACCCTTACCAACCATGACCCCTCACCAACCCTGACCCCTGACCCCTCAGCATCCTAACCCCTCAAACCCTCATCATCTCTGATCACTGACCACCTATGAACCCTCACCTCTCACCATCCCTGAGCCCACACCACCCCTGACCCTTCACTCCTCACCACCCCTGACCCCTCACCCCTCAACCTTCCTGATTCCTCATCCCTCACCATCCCTGAACCCTCACCCCTCACCATCCCTGGCCCCTCACCATCCCTGATCACTCAACACTCACCAACACTGACCTTTCATCCCTCACCAAACCTCACCCCTCAGCTCTCACCGTCACCATCACTGACCTTTCAACCCTCACCAATCCCATCGCCTCACCATTCCTGACCCCTAACCTCCCTGATCCCTGACCCCTCAACATCCCTGACCCCTTATCATTTCTGACCCCTCACCAACCCTGACCCTCTCCCCTCACCAATCCTGAGCCCGCACCCCTCACTAACTCTGAAGCCACATCCCTAACCCTTCACCATCCTTGACCCTCACCCTTCAGCATCCCTGACCGCTCATTCCTCACCATCACTCGTCCCTCATCTCTCACCAACCCTGACCCCTCACCAATCCTGACCCTTTACCAATCCAGGCTCTTGGATTCATGTCACACTATCTGTAACCCCCAGGACTTGCCTGGGTTTATAAACCCTCACTGACTGGGCTGTCTGGAGACAATACACATCTCTTTAACCTGGGGCTTAACGCTCTCTCCACTCACAGTGTGAGCCGCTTTAAGACTTGAATAGCAGGTTAGGTGTAAGGATTCACATTCTAATCTGTAAACTGTCTGTGTTGATATGTGTGCTATTGCAGACCAGAACATCTCATTTCGCCTGACAAAAGCACAAACGCCGAAAGCTCGCAGATTTACTGTCAAATAAATCGGTTGGATTTAAAATTGGTGTTGCCAGACCTCTTACTGAGTTTACCTCAGTCCAACGTCGGCATCTCTACATCATTCACCCCTCACCATCTCTGACCCTCACCCTTCACCATTCCTGACCCCTCACAAACCCTGGCTCCTTCACCATCCCTCACCATCTCTGTTCTCTCACCATCTCTGACCAATCATCTGTCACCAAGTCTGACCCCTTACCCCTCACCCTTACCATCCCTGACCCCTTACAATTCCTGACCCTTACTGTTCCTGACCCCTCAGCGCTCACCAACATTGACACCTCACTCCTCACCATCCCTGACCTCTCACCCCTCACCATCCCTCACCGCTCACCAAACCTGACCTCTCATCTCTCATCATCCCTGACCCCTCACCCCTCACCATCCCTGACCCCTGACCCCTCACCAAACCTGACCCCTGACCATCCCTCACCCCTCACCCCCTCACCCTCACCAACCTGACCCCTCACCATCCCTGACCCCTCACCATTCCTGACCCCTCACCCCTCACCATCCCTGACCCCTCACCCCACCCCTCACCATCCCTGATTCCTCACAGTCCCTGTCCCCTCACCCTTTACCATCCCTCACAACTCACTCCTCACCTTCTCTGACTCCTCACCCCTCACCATCCATGACCACTCACTGTCACTGACCCCTCACCCCTCACATCCCGGACCCCTCACCATCCTTTACCGCTCACCACTCTCCACCTCTGACCTCTCAGCCCTCACCATCCCTGACGCCTCACCATCCCTCACCCCTCACCATATCTCATCCCTCACCCCTCAACCCTCACCATCCCGGACTCCTGATCCTTCATCACCCCTGAACTCTCACCATCCCTGACCCCTCACCCCTCACCAACCCTGATCCCTGACCCCTGACCTCACCATCCCTGACACCTGACCCCTCACCATCCCTGACCCCTCACCCCTCACCATCCCTGACCCCTCACCCCTCACCCCTCACCAATCCTGATCCGTCATCCCTTACTATCCCTGACCCCTGACCAACACTGACCCGTCACCCCTCATACGTCACCTCTCACCCCTCACCATCCCTCACCCCTCACCATCCCTGATGCCTCACCATCACTGATCCCTCACCCCTCACCCCTCACCATCCTGACCCCTCACCCCTCACCATTCTTGACCCCTCACCAACCCTGACCCCTCACCCTCACCAATCCTGACCCCTCACCATCCCTGACCCCTCACCAACCCTGACCCCTCACCCCTCACTAACCCTGACCCCTCACCCCTCACCATTCTTGACCCCTCACCAATCCTGACCCCTCACCATCCCTGACCCATCACCATCCCTCACAGCGCAACTCTTACCATCGCTGACACCTCACCCCTCACCATCTCTGACCCCTGACCCCTCACCATCCTTGAACCTTGACCCCTCACCACCCCTGAACCTTGACCCCTCACCACCCCTGACTCTTGGCCCATCATGATCCCTGATGCTTCAACCCTCTCCATCCCTGAGCTCACATTTCCCACAATCCCTGACCTCTCACTCCTCACCATCCCTGACCCCTCACCATTCTTTACTCCTCACCCCTCACCATCCGTGAACTGTCATCCCTAACCAATCCTGACCCCTCACCCCTCACCAACCCTGACCCCTCACCCCTCACCCCTCATCTTCCCTGACCCCTCACAATTCTTTACTCCTCAACATCCATGATCCCTGACCCCTCACCATCTCTGAACCCTCACCCCTCTGACCGCTCACCCTTCTTCATTCCTCACCATCCCTGACCCCTCACCCCTCACCAACCCTGACTCCTCATCACTCACCATCCATCACCCCTACCATTCATCATTGCTAACCCCTCACCGCTCACAAACCCTGACCCCTCAGTATCCCTGACCCCGACCCCTTACCATCCCTCACTCCTCACCAACCCTCAACTTTCACCCCCTCATGAACCCTGACCCCTCACCATCCCTGACCTCTCACCCCTCACCAATCCCTCAGCCCTCACCATCTCTGACTCCTCACCATTCCTGACCCCTCATCCCTCACCGCCCCAAACCGTCATACCTCACCATCCCTGACCCCTAACCCCTCACCATCCCTGACCCCTAACCCCTCACCATCCCTGACCCCTTAACCCTCACTATCCCTGACCCCTCACCCATCACCAACCCCGACCGCTCATTATCCAGATCCCCTGATACCTCACCATTCCAGGCACCTCACCATTCATAAACCGACCTCTCACCATTCTGACCCCTCACCATCCCTCACCAACCCTGACTGTTCAACCGTCAATATCCCTAATTGTTCACCATTCCTGACCCCTCACCTTTCACCATCCCTAACCAACCTGCCCGCTCATCCCTCACCACCCCGATCCCCTCACCATCACTGACCCACAATTTGTCACCATTCCTCACCCCTCATTTCTCACAACTCTGACCCTTCACCCTTCTCCATCCCTGACCTCTGACCCTTCATCATTCATGATTCTTCACCCCTCACCAACCCTGACCCCTCACCCCTCACCCCTCACAATCCCTGACCCCTCACCCCTCACCCCTCACAATCCCTGACCCCTCACCCAGCACCAACCTGACTCCTCACCCCTCATAATTCCTGCCCCCTCACCCCTCACCATCCCAGACTCCTGAACCCTCCTATCCCTTGACCTCTCACACTCTCCAGCTCTGCCCCTTCACCCCTCACCATCCCTGACTGCTCACCCTCACCATCCCTGACTGCTCACCCTCACCATACCTGACCCCCTCATCCAGCACCATCCCTCACCCCTCATCAACCCTGACACCTCACCATCCCTCACCCCTCACCTTCCGTGACCCCTCCCTCAACAATCCCTGAACTCTCATCCCGCACCATCTCTGACCCCTCAACCCTCACCAACCCTCATCCCTCATCATCCCTCATACTTCACCATCTCTCGACCCCCGACTAACCTTGAACCCTCAGCTATCACTATACCTAACCCCTCACCCCTCACCAATACTGACCCCTCAGCATCTCTTAACCCTGACCTCTCACCATCTCTAACCCCTGACCCCTCAGCATCTCTGACACCTCACCCCCTCTGACCCCTCACAGCTCACAATTCCTCACCAATCCTGGCCCCTCATTCCTCACCATCCCTGATCCCTCATCATCCCTGACTCCACAGACCTCACCGTCCCTCACCCCTCACCATCCCTCACCTCTCTCCATCTCTGACCCCTCCCCCTCCCATCCCTCACCTCTCTCCATCTCTGACCCCTCACCATCCCTCACCATCCCTCACCTCTCTCCATCTCTACCCTCACCATCCCTCACCTCTCTCCATCTCTGACCCCTCACCACCCCTCACCATCCCTCACCTCTCTCCATCTCTGACCCCTCACCCTCACCATCCCTCACCTCTCTCCATCTCTGACCCCTCACCCCTCACCATCCCTCACCTCACTCCATCTCTGACCCCTCACCCCTCACCATCCCTCACCTCTCTCCATCTCTGACCCCTCACCCCTCACCATCCCTCACCTCTCTCCATCTCTGACCCTTACCCCTCACCATCCCTCACCTCTCTCCATCTCTGACCCCTCACCATCCCTCACCTCTCTCCATCTCTGACCCCTCACCTCTCACCATCCCTCACCTCTCTCCATCTCTGACCCCTCACCCCGCACCATCCCTCATCCTTCATCATTCCTGACCCCTCACCATCCTTGACCACTCAGCATCCCTGACCCCACTCACTCTGGACCCCTCACCCCGCATTATCGCTGACCCCTCGTCCCGCATCATTCCTCACCTCTCCTCTATCACCATCCCTGATTCCTGACCCCTCAGCATTCCTGACCTCTCATCCCTCACCAACCCTGACCCCTCACCACACAGCATCACTGACCCTATACCCCTCACCATCCGTGAACTGTCATCCCTAACCAACCCCAACCCCTCACCCCTCACCAACCCTGAGCCCTCACCCCTCACCATTCTTTACTCCTCAACATCCATGAACCCTGACCCCTCACCATCTCTGAACCCTCACCCCTCTGACCGCTCACCCTACTTCATTCTTCATCAACCCTGACCCCTCACACCTCGCCATCACTGACCCCTCACTCACCATCCATCACCCCTACCATTCATCATCGCTAACCGCTCACCCCTCACGAACCCTGACCCCTCACCATCCCTGACCCCAACCCCTTACCATCCCTCACCCCTCACCAACCCTCAACCTTCACCCCTCATGAACCCTGACCACTCACTATCCCTGACCCTCACCCCTCAGCCTTTACTATCCCTGATAACTCACTATCCCTGACCCTCACCCCTCAGCCTTTACTATCCCTGATACCTCACTATCCCTGACCCCTCACCCCTCACCATCCCTGATACCTCACTATCCCTGACCCCTCACCCCTCACTGCTCACTATCCCTGATACCTCACTATCCCTGACCCCTCACTTCTCTCCAACATGTCCCCTCACTCCTCATCATCCAACTCCTGACCTCTCACATTACCCACCCATCCCTGACCCCTTACCATCTTTGACCCCTCACCTGTCACCCACCCTGACTTCTCACATCCCTGACCCCTCACCCTTCACCTCTCACCATCCCTGACCCATCATCCCTCACAAAACCTGACCCCTGACCCTTCATCATCTTTGACTCCTCATCCCTCACCAGTCCTGATCACTCACCTCCCCCTGTCCCTGAGCCCTGCCCCCTCAATCCCTGATCCTTCACACCTCACCATCTCTGTCCTCTCACTCCCCACCAAACCTGACCCCTCACCCCTCATCATAACTAACCCCTCATCCCTCACCATCCCTAACCCCTCCCCAACCCTCACCCCTCACCAAACCTGACACTTCACCGCTCATCATCCCTCACCCCTGACTCCTCAGCATCCCTGACCCCTGACCAATCCTAACTCAAAACTATCTCTGATTCCTGACCCCTCACTATCCCTGGGTCCTCACCCCACTGCTTCCTTGCCCCATTACCCCTTATCATCCTTAACCCCTCATCCCTCACCATCCCTAATCCTTCACCCCTCACCGTCCCTGAACGCTGACCAACCCTGATCCCTCACCGTGCCTGACTCCTCACTTCTCACCATCCCTGATCCCTCAGCATCCCTGGCCTCTCACCCCTCACCATCTCTGACCCCTCCCCATTGCTCAACAACCCTAACCCTTCACCCCTGACCCCTCACCATGACTGACCCCTTACTCTTCACCAACCCTAACCCTAATCTCCTCACCATCTCTGATCCCTCATCCTCACCATCCCTGACCCTCACCCCTCACCAAACTTGATCCCTCAACCCTCACCAGCCCTGACCCTGAACAATTCCAGTACCCTCAACATCCCTGACTCCCTCATCATCCCTGATCCCTCACTCTCAACATCCCTAACCCCTCACCCCTCAATATTCCTGACCCCTCACCATCCCTAACCCCTCACCCCTCAATATTCCTGACCCCTCACCATTCCTAACCCCTCACCCCTCAATACTCCTGACCCCTCACCCCTCACCCCTCAATAATCCTGACCCCTCACCATCCCTAATCCCTCACACCTCAATATTCCTGACACCTCACCATCTAACCCCTCTAACCCCTCAATATTCTGTTTTTTTAATATTCCTGATCTCTCACCCTCACCGTCCCTGACCCCTCACGCCTCAATATTCCTGATCCCTCACCCTCACCATTCTTAACCCCTCACCCCTCAATATTCTTGACCCCTCACTTCTCACTATCTCTGACCCCTGATCCCTCATCATTCCTTACTTCTCATCAACCCCTGATTCCCGATATTCCTGACCCCTCACCCCTCACAAACCTTGACTCCTCAACATACCTGACCTCAATCCTCAACATCCCTGACCCCTCACCATCCCTCACTCTAACCCCTCACCAACCCTGACCCCTCACCATTCCTGACCCCTTCCCATCTCTGTCCCCTCACTCTCCCCATGCCTGACCCCCTCACCCCTCACCATTCCTGACCCATCACTCATCACCATAACTGACCCCTGACCTCTCACGAATTCTGACCCCTCATCATCCCTGACACCTCATCCCTCACCATCCTGGCCCACCATTCCTGACCCCTCACCCGCCCATCTCTGACCCCAGACCAAACCTGACCCTTAAACCCCTCACCATTCCTAACCTCTCACTCCGCACTATCTCTGACCTCACACCGCTTCATCGCTCACTAACCTGACCCCTTACCCTGTACCATGTCTGACACCTCACAAACCCTGACCTCTCAGCATCTCTGACCCCTCACCCCTTACCATCCCTCAGCAAATCCTGACCCCTCACTCCCCTCCCCACCCAGAGATGATCTGACCTCACTCCCGTCCCCCACTCAGAGAATGATCTGACCTCACTTCCGTCCCCCACCCAGAGTATGATCTGACCTCACTCCAGTCCACCACCCAGAGAATGATCTGACCTCACTCCCCTCCCCCACCCAGAGAATGATCTGACCTCACTCCCCTCCCCCACCCAGAGAATGATCTGACCTCACTCCCCTCCCCCACCCAGAGAATGATCTGACCTCACTCCCATCCGCCACCCAGAGAATGATCTGCCCCCATTCCCCTCCCCCACCCAGAGAATGACCTATCCTCAATCCCCTCCCCCACCCAGAAAATGATCTGACTCACTCCCCTCCTCCACCACGAGAAGACTTGACCGCAATCCCCTCCCCCACCCAGGGAATGATCTGTCCTCACTCCCCTCCCCACCCGAAGGTGATCTGAACTCACTCCCCACCCCACCCAGAGAATGATTGACCTCACTCACCTCCCCAACCAGGACACTGATCTGTCTCACTCCCCTCCCCCCCCCAGAGGTGATTGGCCTCACTCCCCTCCCCCACCCAGAGAATGATCTGTCCTCACTCCCCTCCGCCACCCAGAGAATGATCTGCCCTCACTCTCGTCCCCCACCCAGAGAATGATTTGACCTCACTCTTCTCCCCCACCCAGGGACTGATCTGACCAAAGAATGATCTGACCTCATTCCCCACCCCAACCCAGACAACTGATCTGACCTGACAACTGTCCCCCACCCAGAGAATGATCTGTCCTGACACCCCTCCCCCACCCAGAGAATGATCTGACCTCATTCCCCTCCCCCACCCAGACACTCATCTGATCTCACTCCTGTCCCCCACCCAGAGAATGAACTCACCTCACTCCCCTCCCCCACCCAGAGACTGATCTGACCTCACTCCCCTCCCCAACACCGAGAATGATCTGACCTCACTCCCCACCCCCACCCAGAGAATGATCTGACCTCACTCCCCTCCCCCACCTGGAGAATGATCTGACCTCACTCCCCTCCCCCACCAAGAGAACGATCTGTCCTCACTCCCCTCCCTCACCATTCTCTTGGTGGGGGAGGGGAGTGTGGACAGGTCATTCTCTGGGGGACGGGAGTGAGGTCAGACCATTCTCTGGGTGTGGGAGGGGATGAGGGGGTCAGGATTGCTGAGGGATGGTAAGGGGTGAGGGGTCAGAGATGCTGAGAGGTCAGGGTTTGTGAGGTGTAAGGCATGGTACAGGGTAAGGGGTCAGGGTTAGTGAGCGATGAAGCGGTGTGAGGTCAGAGATAGTGAGGAGTGAGAGGTTAGGAATGGTGAGGGGGTGAAGGGTCAGGTTTGGTCAGGGGTCAGAGAGGGGCGGGTGAGGGGTCAGGAATGGTGGGCTCGGATGGTGAGGGATGAGGTGTCAGGGATGATGAGGGGTCAGAGTTCGTGAGAGGTCAGGGTCAGTGATGGTTGGAGGATGGGTCAGGAATGGTGAGGGGTGAGAGGGTCAGCATGGGGAGAGTGAGGGGACAGAGATGGGAAGGGGTGAGGAATGGTGAGGGGTCAGGAATGGTGAGGGGTTAGAGTGAGGGATGGTGAGGGGTCAGGGATGTTGAGGATTGAGGTCAGGTATGTTGAGGAGTCAATGTTTGTGAGGGGTGAGGGGTCAGGAATGGTGATGGTGAGGTGTCAGAGTTGATGAGAAATAAGGAATGATGAGGGATCAGGGGTCAGAGATAGTGAGAAGTGAGGGGTCGAGAATATTGAGGGGTGAGGGGTTAAGAATGGTGAGGCTGAGGGATCAGGAATATTGAGGCGTGAGGGGTCAGGGACGGTGAGGGTGAGAGATCAGGAATATTGATTATTGAGGGGTTAGAGATGGTGAGGGTGAGGTGTCAGGAATATTGAGGTGTGAGGGATTAGGGATGGTGAGGGGTCAGGATTATTGAGGGGTGAGGGGTGAGGGGTCAGGAGTATTGAGGGGTGAGGGGTTAGGAATGGTGAGGGGTCAGGAATATTGAGGGGTGAGGGGTTAGGGATGGTGAGGGGTCAGGAATATTGAGGGGTGAGGGGTTAGGGATGGTGAGGGGTCAGGAATATTGAGGGGTTAGAGATGTTGAGAGTGAGGGATCAGGAATATTGAGGGGTGAGGGGTTAGGGATGGTGAGGGGTCAGGAATATTGAGGGGTTAGGGATGTTGAGAGTGAGGGATCAGGGATGATGAGGGGGTCAGGGATGGTGAGGGGACTGGAATTGTTCAGGGTCAGGGCTGGTGAGGGTTGAGGGATCAAGTTTGGTGAGGGGTGAGGGTCAGGGATGGTGAGGATGAGGGATCAGAGATGGTGAGGAGATTAGGGTTAGGGTTGGTGAAGTGTAAGGGGTCAGTCATGGTGAGGGGTCAGGGGTGAAGGGTCAGGGTTGTTGAGCGATGGGGAGGGGTCAGAGATGGTGAGGGGTGAGAGGCCAGGGATGCTGAGGGATCAGGGATGGTGAGAAGTGAGGGGTCAGGCACTGTGAGGGATCAGGGTTGGTCAGCGTTCAGGGACGGTGAGGGGTGAAGGATTAGGGATGGTGAGGGATGAGGGGTTAAGGATGATAAGGGGTAATGGGGCAAGGAAGCTGTGGGGTGAGGACCCAGGGATAGTGAGGGGTCAGGGATCAGAGATAGTGAGGGGTTAGAATTGGTCAGGGGTCAGGGATGCTGAGGGGTCAGGGGTGAGGGATGATGAGAGGTGAAGGGTCAGGTTTGGTGAGGGGTGAGGGTTGGGGAGGGGTTAGGGATGGTGAGGGATGAGGGGTTAGTTATGATGAGGGGTGAGGGGTCAGGTTTGGTGAGGAGTGAGAGGACAGAGATGGTGAGGTGTGAAGGATCAGGGATTGAGGGGGCAGGGGTCAGGGACAGGGGGAGGTGAGTGATCAGGACTGGTGAGGGATGAGGAGTCAGAGATGACGAAGGGTCAGGGGTCAGGTTTTGTGAGGGATGATGGGTCAGGAATGGTGAGAGGTGAAGGGTGAGGGGTCAGGGATGTGAGAAGTCAGGGTGGGTGAGGGGTGAGGGGTCAAAGATGGTAAGGGGTCAGGGATGGGTGGGTAATGTGAGGGGTCAGGAGTCGGATGATGAGGAGTGAGGGGACATGTTGGAGAGAAGTGAGGGGTCAAGATAGTGAGGTATCAGGCATAGTAAAGGCTGAGGGGTGAGGGATCAGGGATAGTGAGGTATCAGGGATAGTAAAGGCTGAGGGGTGAGGGGTCAGAGATGGTGAGGTATTAGGGATAGTGAGGGGTGAGGGGTCAGGATAGTGAGGTATCAGGGATAGTGAGGGGTGAGGGGTCAGGATAGTGAGGTATCAGGGATAGTGAGGGGTGAGGGGTCACAGTTGGTGAGAGACGGTAAGGGGTGATTGGTCAGAGATGGTGAAGGGTGAGAGGTCAGGTATGGTGAGGGGTCAGGAGTCAGTGATGATGAGGGATGAGGGATTTGGGATGGTAAGGGATGAGGGGTCAGGAATGGTGGGGAATGAGGGGTCAGAAAGAGTGAGGAGTCAGAGATGGTGAGGGCTGAGGGATTGGTGAGGGGTGAGGGGTCAGGAATGGTGAGGGGTCAGGGTTCATGAGAGGTGAAGGTTGAGGGTTGGTGAGGAGTGAGGCATGGTGAGGGGTCAGGGTTCGTGAGCGGTGAGGGGTTAGCGATGATGAATGGTAGGGGTGATGGATGGTGAGTGATGAGGAGTCAGGGATGGTGAGGGGTGAGGGGTCGGGGATGGTGAGGAATGAAGAAGGGTGAGCGGTCAGAGGGGTGAGGGTTCAGAGATGGTGAGGGGTCAGGGATCATGGATGTTGAGGAGTAAGGAATGGTGAGGGGTCAGGGATGGTGAGGAGTGAGAGGTCAGGGATTATGGGAAATGTGAGCTCAAGGATGGAGAGGGTTGAAGTGTCAGGGATCATGATGGGCCAAGAGTCAGGGGTGGTGAGGGGTCAACGTTCAGGGATGGTGAGGGGTCAGGGGTCAGGGATGGTGAGGGGTGAGGGGTCAGCGATGGTGAGAGTTGTGCTGTGAGGGATAGTGATGGGTCAGGGATGGTGAGAGGTCAGGGTTGGTTAGGGGTGAGGGGCCAGGATTGGTGAGGGGTCAAGAATGGTGAGGGGTGAGGGGTCAGGGTTGGTGAGGGGTCAGGAATGGTGAAAGGTGAAGGGTCAGGGTTGGTGAGGGGTGAGGGTTCAGGATTGGTAACGGGTGAGGGGTGACGTATGAGGGGTGACGGGTCAGTATTGGTGAGAGGTGAGGGGTGAGGGGTGAGGGGTCAGGGTTGGTGAGGGGTGAGGGGTGAGGGGTGAGGGATGGTGACGGGTGAGGGGTGAGGATGTTGAGGGGTGAGGGATGGTGGGGGGTGAGGGTGACGTATGAGGGATGGGGTCAGTGTTGGTGAGGGTGAGGGGTCAGGGTTAGTGAGGGGTGAGGGGTCAGGAATGGTGAGGGGTGAGGGGTCAGGATTGGTGAGGGGTGAGGGGTCAGGGATGGTGAGGGGTGAGGGGTCATGGTTGGTGAGGGGTGAGGGGTCAGGGATAGTGAGGGGTGAGTAGTGATGGATGGTGAGTGATCAGGGATAGTGAGGTGTGAGGGATGATGAGTGGTGTGGGGTCAGGGTTGGTGGGTGGTGAGGGGTTAGGAACGCTGAAGGGTCAGGGGTCAGGAATAGTGAAGGGTCAATGGTCAGGGAGAGTGAGGGGTGAGGGGTGAGGGGTCAGGGTTGGTGAGTGGTGAGGAGTGAGGGATCATGGATGGTGAGGAGTCAACAATGGTGAGGGGTCAGTTTTTATGAGGGGTGAGGGGTCAGGAATATTGAGGATTGAGAAGTCAGGGATATTGAGGGGTCAAGGTTTGTGAGGGATGAAAGGTGAGTGTTGTTGAGTGAGGATTGAGGGATAGTGAGGGGTGAGAGTTGGTGAGGGCTGAGGGATGGCTAAGGATCAGAGATGGTGAGGGGTTAGGGATGGTGAGGTGTCAGAGTTGTGAGGGGTGAGGGTTGGTGAGGGGTGAGGGGTCAGGGATGATGAGGGATCAGGGCTAATGAGGTGTCAGAGGTGTCAGAGTTGGTGAGGGATGAGGGGTGAGGGTCAGGAATGTTGAGGGGTGAGGGTTGAGAGGTCAGAGATGGTGCAGGATGAGGGTTCACAGAAGGTGAGGGGTGAGGGATGGTGAGGTGTCAGGGTTGATGAGGGGTGAGGGATGGTGAGGAATGAGGGTTCGGGGATGATAAGGGGTGAAGGGTCAGGGTTGGTGAGGGTATGGGTTGGTGAGGGGTAAAGGGTCAGGGTTGGTGAGGGTAGGGGTTGGTGAGGGGTCAAGGATGCTGAGGGATGAGAGGTCAGGGACGGTGAGGGGTCAGAGATGTTGGGGGGTGAGGGGACAGAGCTGGAGAGTGGTGAGAGGTCAGGGGTGATGAGGGGTCAGGAGTCTGGGATGGTGAGGGGTCAGCGTTGCTAAGTGGTAGGTGGTGAGGGATGGTGAGGGCGAGGGGTCAGGAATTGTGAGGGGTGAGGAGTCAGGTTGGTACAGGGTGAGGGGTCAGGGATGGTGAGGGATCAGGGATGGTGAGGGCTGAGGGGGCAGGGATGGTGAGGGATGTGATGTCAGGTTGGTGAGGAGCGAGGATCAGGGATGGTGAGGGGTGAGGGGTCAGGGATGGTGAGGAGTGAGGGGTGAAGGGACAGGGATGGTGAGGGTATGGGTTGGTGAGGGGTAAAGGGTCAGGGTTGGTGTAGGATCAGGGTTGGTGAGGGGTCAAGGATGCTGAGGGATGAGAGGTCAGGGACGGTGAGGGGTCAGAGATGTTGGGGGGTGAGGGGACAGAGCTGGAGAGTGGTGAGAGGTCAGGGGTGATGAGGGGTCAGGAGTCTGGGATGGTGAGGGGTCAGCGTTGCTAAGTGGTAGGTGGTGAGGGATGGTGAGGGCGAGGGGTCAGGAATTGTGAGGGGTGAGGAGTCAGGTTGGTGCAGGGTGAGGGATCAGGGATGGTGAGGGATGTGATGTCAGGTTGGTGAGGAGCGAGGATCAGGGATGGTGAGGGGTGAGGGGTCAGGGATGGTGAGGAGTGAGGGGTGAAGGGACAGGGATGTTGAGGAGTGAGGGGTGAAGGGACAGGGTTGGTGAGGAGTGAGGGGTCAGGGATGGTGAGGGGTGAGGGGGCAGGGATGGTGAGGAGTGAGGGGCAGGGATAGTGAGGGATATGATGTCAGGTTGGTGAGGAGTGAGGGGTGAAGGGACAGGGATGTTGAGGAGTGAGGGGTGAGGGATGCTGATGGGTGAGGGATCAGGAATGGTGAGATGTGGGTCAGGGATAGTGAGGGGTGAGGTGTCAGAGATGGCGAGTGGTCTGAGATGGTGAGGGATGAGAGGTCAGGGGTGAAGGGTCAGGGATAGTGAGGGGTGACTGGTGAGTGATGAGGGAACTCAGTAAGAATTTAGCAACACCAATTTTAAATCCACCCGATTTATTTGATAGTAAATTTGCGAGCTTTCGACACTCTGTGTCTTTGTCAGGCAAATGCAGTGTTCTGGTCTGGAGGAGCAGCAGCAATGAGCAAGCAAGAGGGGCACGCAATTAATTCAGCTGAATGTTTCAGAATCATTCCCCACCCCCCACCCCCCACCCCCCACAACATCACATTTTCCCATCCTGATGCAGTTAGTGTTAAGAATGAAGTTTTGGACCTGGTGTCACGAGATCTGGGACAGGAGGTTCTGAGACTCAGGCTACTCTGGACTATCGTGACAGGACACCGTGTCAGTGATACTTCTCCAGCTGGTGACAGTGGGCTGCTCACATTACCAGCACAGCAGGGACACTGAGTCAACAAAATCCCTTTACCAAACTGGAGATCAAATCTGGAGTAAGGGGGGTGGGAGGGGTCAGGGATGGTGAGGGGTCAGGGATGGTGAGGGGTCAGGGATGGTGATGAGGGGGAGGATGAGGGATCAGAGGTGGTGAGGGGTGAGGGATCAGAGATGATGAGGGATGTTGAGTCAGGGATGGTAGGGGTTAGGGATGTTGAGGGGTCAGGGGTCAGGGATGGTGAGGGGTGAGGGATGAGGGATAAGGGATGATGAAGGGTGAGGGATCAGTGTTGGTCAGGGATGGTGAGGGGTGGGGGTCAGGGTGGTGAGGGGTGGGGGTCAGGGTGGTGAGGGGTAAGGAGTCAGGATTGGTGCGGGGTGAAGGGTCAGTGATGCTGAGGAGTGAGGGGGAAGGGTTCGTGAGGGATGAGGTGTCAGCGATGGTGAGGGGTCAGGATTAGTGAGGGGTGACGGGTCAGGGGTGGTGAGGGGTGAATGGTTAACAACGGTGAGGGATATGGGGTCAATGTTGGTGAGGGGTGAAGGGTCAGGGACAGTGAGCAGTCAGGGATGGTGAGGGGAGAGGGGTCAGGGATGGTCAGAGGTCAGGGATAGTGAGGGATCAGGGATGGTCAGAGGTCAGGGATAGTGAGGGGTCAGGGATGGTCAGAGGTCAGGGATAGTGAGGGGTCAGGGATGGTCAGGAGTCAGGGATGGTGAGGTATAAGAGGTTAGGGATGCTGAGGGGTCAGGCAGCAGGGATGGTCAGAGACAGCGAGGGGTCAGGGGTCACGGACGTTGAAGGATGAGGGGTCAGGGATAGTGAGGAGTCAGCGATGATGAGGGGTGAGGGGTCAGGGTTGGTGAGGAGTGAGGGGTCAGAGATGATGAGGGGTCAGAAGATCGAGGATGATGAGGAGTGACTGTTCAGGGATGGTGAGGGGTGAGGGTTGGTGAGGGGTCAGGGATGGTGAGGGGTCAGGGATGGTGAGGGGTCAGGGTTGGTGAGGGGTCAGGGATGGTGAGGGGTTAGGGTTGGTGAGGTTTAAGGTGTCAGAGATGGTGAGGGGTGAAGGATCTGGGTCGGTGAGGGTGTTACATAAACAAGGCCTCGTTTTATGGCTGATAAAATTGGATATTGTAAATGAAAGAATTGGATGTATTAAAAATCAAACCCAGTCAAACCTCAGGCAGGCCAGTCGTACAAATCATAAACCTGTCTGTGTCTGACTCATCAGCCCCCTATCAAAGCTCCTTGCCCCCTGACTGATATTTAGCAGGAGATCATTGCACCCCGTTGAAATGCACCGGCCGATTGTTAGAAACCCAGACTGGGCCAGACTTTCTGTCACCGGGAGTTCCTGCAGTGGGTTTAATCGGATAACAGGTTACATGGAAACAGCAGCGTGGAGGTGGACACCGGGGGGTGGGGGGACAGACCCTGGTGTCCTGTCAGGAAAACATCAAGAAACCCACTGGGGATGGGAACCCCGTCCCCCAGGATCTCATTGAGCAGAAGCCAGAGAAGTTTCTGGAAAGGCAAAAAGGCAGGAGGGGAAATAGAGGGACACGTTTCAGGGACCAGCAGTGAAGAGAGGATGAGCGAGGTTGACCATCTGGAAGACTGACCAGAGAGGGAAGGAAGGAAGAAGCTGCCATCGAGACTCACCTTCAACACAACAAACCAGAGAGACTCAGAGAATCGAGCCTGCAGTTTAACCAAACCATCTCTGCGGGTAGAATATCTGATTTTGGGGTATTCTCTTGTTTTATGGGGGTAATTTAAGTGTTAATTGGTTATTATTAATAAACTTGTTGAACCTTTACTTGTGTTTGTCCTTTGTCCACCTTGTAAATAAGGGAACCGGGGTAAAACATTGGAGTGAGCAAACTGGTCAAAAAAGGATCAGAGATTTTAAAATTACAACAAAATCATTCTCTGGGTGGGGGAGGGGAGTGACGTCAAAAAGGACAGGCCTGTGACACTGAATCAAAAAGGACAGAGTGAATCCAGCCAGGCCTGTGACACTGAATCAAAAAGGACAGAGTGAACCCAGCCAGGCCTGTGACACTGAATCAAAAAGGACAGAGTGAACCCAGCCAGGCCTGTGACACTGAATCAAAAAGGACAGAGTGAACTGAAACTACACATCTTTGGATCCTAAGTGCATTTAACACAGCCAATTCACCCGACCTACAATCTTGGGACACTAAGGGGATTTTAACTTGTCTAATTCTCCTCCCATCCACATCTTAGGACACTGAAGGAAATTTAACATGACCAATCCACCACTCGTACACATCTTGTGACACCACGGGACAATTTAGCATGACCAAACCACTTCTCGTACGTATCTTGGACATTAAGGTGAATTTAGCATGGCCAATTAACCAAACCTACACATTTTTAGACCTAAGGGACAATTTATCCACTCTAACCTACAGACCTTAGGACAGCAGGGGGAATTTAGCCTGGCCAATCTGCCTAATTACATAACTTGGATTATTAGGGTGCAGTTTAAGCGATTAAGCGAATTAAGGGTTATAGGGAGCAAGCGGGTAAGTGGAACTGATCAACTTCAGATCAGCCATGATCTTATTGAAGGGTCAATCCATCAAACTTACACATCTGCGAACAATAAGGGGCAATTTAGTGTCACAAATATATCTTATACATATCTTGGCACATTAAGGGGAATTGTAACATGGCCAATCCACCTCTTTATGATGCTAAAGAGCAATTTAGCCTGGCCAATCCACCATTCATAGACATCTTCGGACACTAAGGAGAATTTAGCCCAGCCTATGCACCTCTCGTACACATCTTGGCACATTAAGATGAATTTATCAAGGCCAATCCACCCAAACTACACATCTTAGCACACTATGGGGAATTTGGCATGGCCAATCCATCTCTCGTACACACTTTGGGACATGAAGGGGCGATTTAGCTTCCCAAATCCCCCTAGCCAATATGTCTTGGGGCATATTTAGAACATCGAATAGCACAGTACAGGCCCTCCAGCCCTCAATGTTGTGCCGAGCTTTGTCTGAACCCAAGATCAAGCTATCCCTCTCCCTATCATTCTGGAGTGCTCCATGTGCCTCTCCAATAACTGCTTGAAAGTTCCTAAAGTGTCCGACTCCACTATCACAGCAGGCAGTGTATTCTACACCCAACCACTCTCTGAGTAAAGAATATACCTCGGACATCCCTCCCATATCTCCCACCATGAACCTTATAGTTATGCCCCCCGCCCAGTAACAGCTACATTCACTCAAGGAAATAGTCTCTGCACGTCTATTCTATCAATCCCTCACCCTCATCATCTTATAAACCTCTATTAAGTCACCTCTCATCCTCCTCTGCTCTAAAGAGAAAAGCCTCAGTTCCCTCAACCTTTCCTCATAAGACCTACCCTCCAAACCAGGCAGCATCCTGGTCAATCTCCTCTGCACTCTCTCCAATGCTTCCACATCCTTCTTATAGAGAGGTGACCAGAACTGTACACAATATTCTAAATGTGGTCTCATCAAGGTCCGGTATAGTTACAGCATAACCCCCACGGCTCTTAAACTCAAACCCCCTGTTAATAAACACTAACACACTATAAGCTTCTTCACAGCTCTATCCACTTGAGTGACAACCTTCAGAGATCTGTGGATATGAACCCCAAGATCTCTCTGTTCCTCCACATTCCTCAGAACCCTGCCGTTGACCCTGTAATCCACATTCAGGTTTGTCCTACCAAAATGAATCCCCTCGCACTTATCAGGGTTAAACTCCATCTGACACTTTTCAGCCTAGCTCTGCATCCTATCAATGTCTCTTTGCAGCCTGCAAGAGCCCTCCACCTCATCCACTACTCCACCAATCTTGGTGTCATCAGTAAATTTACTAACCCACCCTTCAGCCCCTTCTTCCAAGTCATTGATAAAAATCACAAACAGCAGAGGAGCCAGCACTGACCCCGGTGGTGCACCGCTGGGAACTGGCCTCCAGTCTGTACATTTTCCCTCCATCTCCACCCTCTGCCTTCTATGAGACAGCCAGTTACTGATCCAATCGGCCAAATTTGGGACCTGTACCTGGGGTCAGGGTTCAGGTTTGAGCCTGTACCTGGGATCAGGGTTCAGGGTTGTGACCTGTACTCAGGGTCAGGGTTCAGGGTTGGGGCCTGTACTCAGGGTCAGGGTTCAGGGTTGGGACCTGTACTCAGGGTCAGGGTTCAGGATGAGGCCTGTACTTGGGGTCAGGTTTGGGGTTTGTTTTTGGGGTCGGGGTTTAGGGTTGGGGCCTCTTCTAGGGGTCAGGGCTCAGGGTTGGTGCTTGTACCCCGGTCAGGGTTCAGGGTTTGGGCTTGTACTCGGGGTCAGGGTTCAGGGTTGGTGCCTGTACTTGGGGTCGGGGTTCAGGGTTGGTGCCTGTACTTGGGGTCGGGGTTCAGGGTTGTTGCCTGCACTCGGGTCAGAATTCAGGCTTGGGGCCTGTACTCAGGGTCAGGGTTCAAGGTTGAGGCCTGTGTAATCGGGGTCAGGGTTCAAGGTTGGGGCCTGTACTCGGAGTCAGTTTTCAGGTTTTGGGACTGTACTCACACACTCTCTCACGTACACATAGACACACGCACACTTCCTCACACATGCATTCTTTCACACACAAATTCTCTCTCATGAACATGCTCTCTCTCACACACACTATCTCACACACATGCATTCTGTCTCTCTCACACATTCTCACCCACACGCACTCTCTCTCACAAACACATTCTCTCACACACACACACACACACACACACACACACACACACACACACACACACACACACACACACACACACACACACACACACACACACACACACACACACACACACACACACACACACACTCGGAGCCTGTACCTGAGGTCAGGATTCAGGGTTGTGGCCTGTATTCGGAGTCAGAGTTCAGAGTTTGGTGCCTGTAATCGGGGTCAGGGTTCAGGGTTGTGGCCTGTACTCACACATCCACTGTCACACCCACACACTCTCTCTCACACGTACACTCTTTCTCACATGCACTCTCTCTCTTACACATCCACTCCCTCACATGCACACTGTCTCACACACACACACACACACACACACACACACACACTGTCTCACACATACACTTTCACACAACACACACACTCCTCTCTCACTCATGTACTGAACATACACACTCTCTCTCACACACGGATTCTCTCTCAGACACACAGTTTCTCACACATGCACTCTCCTAAACAGATATTCCATCTCTCACACACACACAGGGTTGGGGCCTGTACTCGGGGTCAGGGTTCAGGGTTGTGGCCTGTACTCACACATCCACTGTCACACCCACACACTCTCTCTCACACGTACACTCTTTCTCACATGCACTCTCTCTCTTACACATCCACTCCCTCACATGCACACTGTCTCACACATACACACACACACACACATACACTGTCTCACACATACACTTTCACACAACACACACACTCCTCTCTCACTCATGTACCGTAACATACACACTCTCTCTCACACACGGATTCTCTCTCAGACACACAGTTTCTCACACATGCACTCTCCTAAACAGATATTCCATCTCTCACACACACACAGGGTTGGGGCCTGTACTCGGGGTCAGGGTTCAGGGTTGGGGCCTG
>JAGIQG010000062.1:0-57152 GCA_024679065.1 Sphyrna mokarran | reverse complement strand
GATCTGACCTCACTCCCCTTCCCCACCCAGAGAATGATCTGACCTCACTCCCCTCCCCCACCCAGAGAATGATCTGACCTCACTGCTGTCCCCCACCCAGAGAATGATCTGACCTCACTCCGCTCCCCCACCCAGAGAATCATCTGACCTCATCCCCTCACCGACCCAGAAAAATTATTGGACCCTCACGCCCCTCCCACACCGAGGGTATGATCTGACCTTCACTCCCCTCCCCCACACATAGGAATGATCTGACCTCACTCCCTCCCCCACCCACAGAATGATCTGACCTCACTCCCCTCCCCCACCCACAGGATGATCTGACCTCATTCCCCACCCCAACCCAAAGAACGATTTGACCTCACTCCCCTCCCCCACCCAGAGAATGATCTGACCTCACTCCTCTCCCCCACCCAGAGAATGTTCTGACCTCACTTCCCTCCCCCACACAGACAACGATCTGACCTCACTTCCGTCCCCCACACAGAGGATGGTCTGACCACACTCCTCTACCACCACCCCCAGAATGATCTGACCTCACACCCTTCCCCCAACCAAGAGAAATGATCTGACCACACTCCCCCCCCACACCACAGAGAATGATTGACCACACTCCCCTCCCCCACCAGAGAATGATCTGACCTCATCCCTCCACCCCCGAGATGATCTGACCTCACTCCTCTCCCCACCCCAAAGAATGATCTGACCTCACACCCTTCCCCCACCCAGAGAATGGATCTGACCTCATCCCCCCCCTCCACCCAACGCGTGATCTGACATCACTCCGCTCACCCACCCAACGAGTGATCTGACCTCACTCCCCTCCCCCACCCAATGAGTGATCTGACCTCACTCCGCTCCCCCACCCAACGAGTGATCTGACCTCACTCCCCTCACCCACCCAACTAGTGATCTGACCTCACTCCCCTCCCCCACCCAGAGAATGATCTGACCTCACTCTCCTCCCCCACTCCACCCAGAGAATGTTTATGGAAGGAGATGTAGTAGGGATGTCCGAGGTGGATTCTTAACTCAGAGAGTGGTTGGGTTGTGGAATACACTCCTTGCTATGATAGTTGAATCAGATACATTAGGTACTTTTAAACGGTTATTGGATAGGTACATGGAGCATCCCGGAATGATAGGGAATGGTGGTTTAGTTTGGAGGGTCTTTGCTTTTTATATTGGTCGGCGCAACATCGAAGGCCGAAGGGCCTGTTCTGTGCTGTAATGTTCCATGTTCTATGTTCTATGTAATGAGGGAGGTAGAATTAGGGATATTCATGTGAGGGATCCTGTAGGCCCGAGTGATCATAGTCTGGTAGAATGGATGATGCAGATGGAGGATGAGGTGGTAGCTGTGTACTATATTTGAACAGAGGGGACTATGATAGGATGAGAGAGGAATTGGTGGCTGTGGATTGGAGGAGTGAGCTGGTTGGTAGGACGGCTGAGGAACAGTGAGGGATTTTTAAAGAGATCTTTTTCTGTACTCAGTAAAAATATATTCCGATGGTGAAGAAGGACTGTAGGAGAAGGGAAAATCAGCTGTTGTTCTGAAGGGAAATTAAGGAGAGAATTAAATCAAAAGCTGAGGTGTTCAGAACGGCTAAAAGTCGTCGGTGATCAGAGGATTTGGAAAGTTTCAAACAACAGCAAAGAATGATTCAGAAGGTGATTAAAAAAGGAAAGATAGAAATGAGGCTAAACTAGCTCGAAATATCAAAAAGGACAGTAATAGTTTTTATAAATATATAAAGAATAGGAGGATGGTCAGAGATAATGTTGGACCCTTGTAGGATGAGAGGGGGAATTTAGTGACTTGCCTGGGTTTATAAACCCTCACTTACTGGGCTGTCTGGAGACAATCCACATCTCTTTAACCTGGGGCTTAACCCTCTCTCCACTCACACTGTCTGTATCTTTAAGAATTGAATAGCAGCTTCGTTGTAAAGCCTCCCATTCGAATCAGTAATCTGGAAACTGTGCTGTTCTCTGCTCTGTCTGAGAGCCAAACTCTCCATTCACCTGACCAAGGGACAAACCCCGAAAGCTTGTGAGTTTATTATCAAATCAATCGGTTGGATTTAAACCTGGTGTCAGACTCTTACTGTGTTTACCCCAGTTCAACACCCACATCTCCACACCCCAACCCCTCACCATCCCCTGACCTCTCATCCCCCACCATCCCTTACCCCTCACCAATCTTGCTCCTTCAGCATCCCTTACCCCTGACCCCTCACTGCCTCTGATCCCTCACCACCTCACCATCCCTCACCAACCCTGACCCTTTACCCCTCACCAACCCTGACCCTTCACCCCTCACCAACCCTGACCCTTCACCCCTCACCAACCCTGACATCTCACTGTTCCTGACCTTTCGCCTCTCACCATCCCTGACCCCTGACCTCTCACCATCCCTGACCCTTTACCCCTCACCAACCCTGACATACCACCATCCCTGACCTCTCACCTCTCACTATCCCTGACCCCTGACCTCTCACCATCCCTGACTCCCTCAGCAGCAACCATCTCTGACCCCTCACCAACACTGACCCTTCACCAATCTTGACCTTTCATAATCCCTGACCCCACTACCCACATCAACCCTGACCCCTCATCCCTCACCATTCCTGACCCATCACCATTCCTGACCCATCACCATTCCTGACCCATCACCATCCCTGACCCATCACCATCCCTGACCCATCACTATCCCTGACCCATCACCATCCCTGACCCATCACCATCCCTGACCCATCACCATCCCTGACCCATCACCATTCCTGACCCATCACCATTCCTGACCCATCACCAATCCTGACCCATCACTATCCCTGACCCATCACCAATCCTGACCCATCACCAATCCTGACCCATCGCCATCCCTGACCCATCGCCATCCCTGACCCATCACCAATCCTGACCCATCACCAATCCTGACCCATCACCATCCCTGACCCATCACCAATCCTGACCCATCACCATCCCTGACCCATCACCATCCCTGACCCATCACCATCCCTGACCCATCACTATCCCTGACCCATCACCATCCCTGACCCATCACCATCCCTGACTCCTCACCTCATACATTCACTGACCTCTCACCTCTCACCAATCCTGACCCCTCATCCCTCGCCATTCTTGACTACTCAATCCTCACCATCCATCTCCATTCCTGACCCCTCATCAACCCTCTCCAACCTTCAGCGCTCAAGCCTCACCATTCCTGACTCTTGACCCCTCACCAACCCTCCCGACCCCTCACTTTTCATCATTTCTGACCCCTCACCAACTCTGACCCCTCACCATCCCTGACCCCATTCACCTCACCATCCCTGAACCATCATCCCTCACCAACCCAGACCCCTCAGCCCTCACCACCTCTGACCCCTCATCATCCCTGACCCCTCATCCCTCACCATCCCTGACCCCTCATCCCTCACCGTTTCTGACCCCTCATCCCTCATCATCCCTGACTCCTCAACCCTCACCATCTGTGACCTTTCACTCCTTACCAACCCTGATCACTCACCCCTCACCTTCCCTGATCCCTCATCATCCCTAACCTCTCACCATCCCCAACCTCTCACCATCCCCTCACCATCTCTGACCCCTCACCATCTCTGATCCCTCTCCCCTCACCATCCCTGACCCCTCAACATTCTTCACCACTCACCCCTTACCAACCTTGACTCCCCACCCCTCAGCAATCCTGACACCTCACCATCCCTCACCCCCACCATCTGTGAACCCTAACGCTTCATCTATCCTGACCCCTCAATGTCCCTGACAGCTCTTGCCTCACCATCCCTGACCCCTCACCATCCCTGACCCCTCACCATCCCTGACCCCTCATCAACCCTCACCCCCAAACCTCTCCATGCCTGACACCTCACCACTCCTCACTCCTCACTAACCTTGACCCCTCACTATCCCTGACCCTTCAACACTCAGCATCCCTGACCCTCACCAACCCTGGCCCCTCAACATCCCACAGCTCACATTTCCCACCATTCCTGACCCCTGACCCCCTCATCATCCGTGACCCCTGACTCCCTCACCATCCGTGACCACTGACCCCCTCACCATCCGTGACCACTGACCCCTCACCATCTCTTAACCATTCCCCCTCTGACTGCTCACCCCTCACCATTCCTGGTCCCTCACTCCTCACAATTGTCGACCCATCAACCCGCACCAAAACTGACCTCTCACCACTCACCCTGCACCAACCCTGACCCTCACCCGGCACCAACCCTGACCCCTCACCCCTCACCCCTCACCCTGCACCAATCCTGACCCCTCACCCCTCTTCCTGCACCAACCCTGACCCCTCACCCCTCACTCTGCACCAACTCTGAACCCTCACCCTGCACCAACCCTAACTCCTCACCCTGCACCAACCCTGACCCCTGACCCCTCACCCTGCACCAACCCTGACCCCTCACCCTGCACCAACCCTGACCCCTCACTCTGCACCAACCCTGACCTCTCACCCCTTACCCTACACCAATCCTGACCCCTCACCCCTCACCTTGCACCAACCCTAACCCCTCACCCTGCACCAACCCTGACCCCTCACTCTGCACCAATCCTGACCCCTCACCCCTCACCCTGCACCAACCCTGACCCTCAACCTGCCAACAACCATGACCCCTCACTCTGCACCAACCATGCCTCTCACCCTCACCTACCCAATCCTGACCCTCACCCGACCTTGCACAACCCTAACCCCTCACCCTGCACAACGACCACTCACTCTGCACCAACCCGACCCTCACCCCTCCACTCTGCACCAACCCGACCCCTCACCCCTACTCTGCAACAAACTCGAACCCTCACCCCTCACCCTGCACCAACCCTTAACCCTCACCCCTCACCATGCACCAACCCTCTGACCCATCACCCTCACGCTGCACCAAACCCTGAACCTCACCCTAGCACCAACCCTTGACCCCTCACCATCACCTGCACCAACCCTCCCCCCTCACCCTGCACCAACATGACACCTCACCCATCCCGGGACCAAACCCTGGACCCCTCACCTGCGACCCAACCGGACCCCTCACCCCCTCACCCTGCACCAACCCTGACCCCTCACCCCTCAGCATCCCTAACCCCTCACCCTCTCCATGCCTGACCCCTTACTCCTCAACATCCCTCACCAACCCTCACCCATCATCCCTCACCCTTCACTATTCCTGACCCCACAACTCTCCCCATCCCTGACTCCTCAACAACACTCACTCTGCAACCGTCATATCCCTGACCCCTCACCATCCCTGACCCCTCACCATCCCCGACCCTTCACCTTAAATGATCTCTCACCCCTCACCATCCCTGACTCCTCACTATCTCTGACCCCTCAGCTCTCACCAATGTGTCACCTCACCCTGACCTCTGTCCAACTCTGACCTCTCACTAAACTTGAATCCTCAACCATTACTATCCTTGATCCTTCACCCTTACCAACTGTGACCACTCACCTTCTCTTACCCCTGACCCCTCACCATCCCTGAGCCCTCAGCCCTCACCATCCCTGAGCCCTCACCATCCCTGAGCCCTCACCATCCCTGACCCGTCACCCCTGACCAATCCTGACCCATCATCCCTCACCAAACCTGACTCCTCCCCCTCACCATTACTGACCCCTCACCCGTCACCATTCCTGACCCCTCAGAAACCCTAACCCCTTACCCTTCGCCACACATGACCACTCACACCCTATCATCTCCCACTTTTCACCATCTCTGATCTCTCAGCATCCCAGGTCCATCATCATTCCTGACCTCTCATTCCTCACCCCTCACCATCCCTGATCTCTCATCCCCCACTATTCTTCACCTCTCCTCCCTCACTATCCTTAACCCCAATCCTTCAGCATTTCTGACCGCTTGTCCCTCACCCATCACCATAACTCACCAACCCTGACCCCTCACCCCTCAGCAACCCTGACCCCTCACCTTCTCCATCCCTGACCCCTCACCATTCTTGACTCCTTACCCTCTCCATCACTGATCTCTGACCCCTCACCAACCCTGAGGCTCATCCCTCACCATCCCTCACACCTGAACCCTCATCACCCCCGGCCTCTCACCCCTCAACATGCCTGACCCCTCACAAACTCTGATCCCTCACCCCCCGACTCCTGATCCTCACTATCTCCGATCCCTTACTCCTTGCCATCCCTCACCAACCCTCACCCCTCATCGCTCACCATCCCTCACTCATGACCGCTCACCATCCCTGACCCCTTACCATCCCTGACCCCTCATGCTTTACAAACCCTGACACTTTGCCATTCCTGACCCCACAACCCTCAACATCCCTGACCCCTCAGCCTTCACCAACCCTGACACCTCACCCTCCCCATTCCTGACCCTGACCCCTCACCATCCCTGACCCCTCACCATCCCTGACCCCTCACCATCCCCGACCCCTCACCATCCCTGACTCCTCACCATCCCTGTCCCCTCACCATCCCTGACTCTTCACCAATCCTGACCCCTCTACCCAAACCCTCACCTCTCACCATTACTTAGCCCTCACCCCTCACCATCTCTCACCACTCACCAACTGTGACCCCTCATCCCTCTCCAAACCTGAACTCTGTCCCCTCACCATCCCTAACCCCTCACCATTCCTGACTCCTGACCCCTCACCCCTCACCATTGCTGAGCCCTCAACATGTCTGACCTCTCACCCCTCACCATCTCTCACCACTCACCTCTCACCAACCCTGACCCCTCACCCCTCACCAACACTAACCCCTCATCCCTCACTAATTCTGACTCCTCACCATTCATCAACTCTCACCCCTCACCAACCCTAATCCTTCACCTCTCACCAACCCTAATCATTCACCCCTCATCAACCCTCACCTCTCAACCCTCAGAATCGCTGACCCCTCACTATCCCTGACTGCTCAACTTGCACCATCCCTCACCCCTCCTCCCTCACCATCCCTGACCCCTCAGCATTCCTGACCTTTCATCCCTCACTATCTCTGACTTATCACCATATTTCACCTGACCCCCCACCCTCAGCATCTCTGACTCCTGACCCCTCACCATCCCTGACCCCTCACCAACTCCGACCCCACACCACCAATGACATCTAAGCTCTCTGACCTCTGACACCTCACCATCCCTGACCTCTCACCCCTGAACATCCCTGACCCCTCACCCCTCACCAACTCACCCCTTATGAATCCTGAGGAGTGGTAGACAGTGACCCCTCACCTCTCACCATCTCTCACCACTCACCCCTCACCAAACCTGACCCCTCATCTATCACCTTCCCTCGCCAATTCTGACCCTTCACCATCCATCTCCTCACCATCCTTACTAAAGTCCTCACCATGGACTTTAGTAAGGCATTCGACAAGGTGGCCCATGGAAGGCTTCTGCAGAAAATGCAGATGTATGGGATTGAGGGTGATTTAGCTAATTGGATTAGGAATTGGCTAGCAGATAGAAGACAGGGGGTGGTGGTTGATGGGAGATATTCATCGTGGAGTTCAGTTACAAGTGGTGTACCTCAGGGATCTGTTTTGGGGCCCCTGCTGTTTGTAATTTTTATAAACGATCTGGATGAGGATATTGAAGATGGATTCGTAAATTTGTGGATGACACTAAAGACAGAGGAGTGGTAGATAGTGAAGAGGGGTGTTATAGTTTGCAGAGTGACTTGGACAAGTTGCAGAGCTGGGCCGAGAGGTGGCAAATGGAGTTTAATGTGGAAAAGTGTGAGGTAATTCACTTTGGCAGGAATAACAAATGTGTAGAGTATAGGGCTAATGTAGGACTCTTAATAGTGTTGATGAACAGAGGGATCTTGGTGTATATGTGCATAGATCCCTGAAAGTTGGCAATCAAGTCGATAAGGTTGTTAAGAAGGCATATGGAGTCTTAGCTTTTATTGGTAGGGGGAATTGAATTTCGGAGCCGCAACGTCATGTTGCAACTGTACAAAACTCTAGTGCGGCCGCACTTGGAGTATTGTGTGCAGTTCTGGTCCCCACATTATAGAAAGATGTGGAGGCATTGGAGAGGGTACAGAGGAGGTTTACCAGGATGTTGCCTGGTATGGAGGGCAGGTCTTATGACGAGAGGCTGAGGGATTTGAGGTTGTTTTCGTTAGAAAGAAGGCGGCTAAGAGGAGACCTTATTGAAACATATAAGATGATTAGAGGTTTAGATAGGGTGGACAGTGATAGCCTTTTTCCCAGGATGGAGAAAGCTAGCACGAGGGGACATAGCTTTAAATTAAGGGGTGGTGGTTTTAGGACAGATGTCAGAGGTAGGTTTTTTACCCAGAGGGTGGTAAGGGTATGGAATGCCTTGCCTGCGTCAGTTGTAGATGCGCCAAGTTTGGTGGCGTTTAAGAGGTTAGTAGATAAGTTTATGGATGAAAAGAGAATGGTTTAGTTGGAGGGTCACTGCTTGTTCCTAATTGGTTGGCATAACATCGAAGGCCGAAGGGCCTGTTCTGCGCTGTAATGTTCTATGGTCTATGACCCCTCATCATCTCTGACTCCTCACCAACCCTGACCCCTGACTATCCTAACCCCTCGAACCCTCATCATCTCTGATCCCTCACCACTTAAGAGCCCTCACCTCTCACCATCCCTGAGCCCACACCATCCCTGACCCCTCACCCTCCCTGACTCCTCATCCTTCACCAATCCTAACCGCTCACCATCCCTGACCTCTCACCATCCCTGACCATTCAATGCTCACCAACACTGACCCTTCATCCCTCACCATCCCTGACCTCTCACCATCCCTGACCACTCAATGCTCACCAACACTGACCCTTCATCCCTCACCATCACTGACCTTTCATCTCTCAACATCTCTATCTCCTCACTCCTCACGATCGCAGACACCTGACCCTAAACTCTCACCAATCGCGACGCCTCATCATCCCTCACCCCTAACCTCCCTTACCCCTGACCCCTCAACATCCCTGATCCCTCACCATCCCTGATCCCTCACTAATCCTGACGCCTCATCATCCCTGACCCCTAACCTCCCTGGCCCCTAACCCCTCAACATCCCTGACCCCTTACCATCTCTGACCCCTCACCATCCCTGACCGCTCACCAGACTGACCCTTGACCCCTCACCATCCCTGACCCCTCACCCTTCACCAACCCTGATCCTCACCCCTCACTAACTCTGAAGCCACATCCCTGACCATCCCGAACCCTTCACCATCCCTGACCGCTCATTCCGCACCATCACTGGTCCCTCATCTCTCACCATCCCTGACCCCTCACCAATCCTGACCCCTCACCGCTCACTAATCCTGGTTCCTCACCTCTCACCATCGCTTAGCCCTCACCCCTCACCCCTCACCAGACCTGACCCCTCACAACTCACCATCTCTGACCTCTCACCCCGCATTATCCATGACCCCTCACTCCTCACCATCCCTGACCACTCAGATCCCACCAAACCTGACACCTCACCTCCCCATTCCTGACCCTGACACCTCATCATCCCTAACCCCTCAATTCTCATCATCTCTGATCCCTCTCCATTCCTGACCCCTCACCAACCCTGACCCCTCAATCCTTAGTAACCTTGACCCCTCACCCCTCACTATCCCTGACCCCTCACTGTCCCTAACTGCTCATCCCTCACCATCCCTGATCTCTCACCATCCCTGATCTCTCACCATCCCTGATCTCTCACCATCCCTGATCCCCTCACCAACACTGACTCTTCACCAATCCTGACCTTTCACCATCCCTGACCCCTCTATCCATCACCCTCACCCCTCACTATACCTGACCCATCACCATCCCTGACTCCTCACCCCACACCTTCCCAGACCTCTCATCTCTCACCATCTCTGACCATTCACCCCTCACCATCCCTCTCCAACTCTAACCTCTCAACTCTCACTATCCCTGATCCCTCACCCCTCAGCATCCCTGACCCCTCACCTTCTCCATCCCTAACCCCTCACCTTCTCCATCACTGATCCCTGATCTCTCATCAGCCCTGAACCCTCACCCCTCACTATCCGATTCCTCACCATCCCTGACTCCTCACCCCACACCTTCCCAACCTCTCACTTCTCACCATCTGTGACCCATCACACCCACCATCTCTGACCATTCACCCCTCAGTAAGAGGTCTGACAACACCAATTTTAAATCTAACCGATTTATTTGATAATAACCTTGCAAGCTTTCGGCCTTTGTAGCCTTCGTCAGGTGAATGAGGATTTAAAATTGATGTTGTCAGACCTCTTACTGAGTTTACCCCAGTCCAACGCCGGCATCTCTACATCATTCACCCCTCACCATCCCTCTCCAACCCTGACCTCTCAACACTCACCATCCCTGACCTCTCACCGCTTACAATCGCTGCCCCCTCATCCCTCACCAACCCTGAACCCTGTTCCCTCACCCCTCATCCCTCACCATTGCTAAGCCTCAACATGTCTGACCTCTCAACTCTCACCACTCACCCCTCACCAACCCTGACCCCTCATCCCTTACCAGCCCTCGCCAATCCTGACCCCTTACCATCCATCTCCTCGACCCAGCATCATCCCTGACCTCTCACCCCTCACCAAACCTGACCCCTCACATCTCACCATCTCTCAGCAAACTTGATTCCTCCCCTCACAACCCTGACCCCTCATCATTCCTGACCCCTGACCCCTCATCATTCCTGACCCCTGACCATTCCTGCCCCCTCACCCGTCACCAACACTAACCCCTCATCCCTCACCAATTCTGACTCCTCACCATCCATGAACTCTTATCAACCCTAATCCTTCACCCCTCACCTCTCATCATCGCTGACCCCTCACCATCCCTGACTGCTCAACCCGCATCATCCCTCATCCTTCCTCCTTCACCATCCCCTGACCCCTCAGCATCCCTGACCTCTCATCCCTCACTATCTCTGACTGCTCACCCCTCACCCATCACTATACCTCACCATCCCTGACCCCTCAGCCCTCAGCATCTCTGACTCCTGACCCCTCACTATCCGTGACCCCTCACCAACCCTGACCCCTCACCATCTCTGACATCTAACCTCCCTGACCTCTGACACCTCACCATCCCTGACCTCTCACTCCTCAACATCCCTGACCTCTCACCCCTCAACATCCCTGACCCCTCACCCCTCACCCCTCACCAACCCTGACCCTAAACCCTCAACCCTCATCATCTCTGATCCCTCACCACCTATGAACCCTCACCTCTCACCATCCCTGACCCCTCACTTGTCACCATCCCTGATCCCTCACCCCTCAACCTTCCTGACTCCTCATCCCTCTCCATACCTCACCCCCTCACCAATCCTGACACCTCACCAACCCTGGCCCCTGACCATCTCTGACCACTCATCATCCCTGTCCACTCACCACACTGATCTCTGACCTCTCACCATCCCTCACCACTCAACACTCATCAACACTGACCCCTCAGCCCTCACCATCACTGACCCCTCACCCCTCACCATCCCTGTCCCCTCACCCCTTACCATCTCTAACTCCTCACATCGCTGTTACTCCTCACCATATCAGATCACTCACCCCTCCCGTCACTCACCAATCCTGACCTCTCACCCCTCACCAACACTGACCTCTCACCCCTCACTATCACTAACCCTTCACACCTGACCATCCCTCACCCTCAATGGTTACTATCTCTGACCTCTCACCTCTCCCATCCCTGACCCCTCACCATCTCTGACCTATCATCTGTCACCAAGCCTGACGCCTTACCCCTCACCCTTACCGTCCCTGACCCCTCACCTCTTACAATTCCTGACCCTTACAGTTGCTAACCCTTCAGCCCTCACCAACATTGACACCTCACCCCTCACCATCCCTGACCTCTCACCCCTCATCATCCCTGACCTCTCACCAAACCTGACCCCTCTTCTCTCACCATCCCTGACCCCTCACCATCCCTCACCCTTCACCATCCCTGACCCCTCACCTCTCACCATCTCTCACCACTCATCCCTCACCATTCCTCCCAACTCTGATTCCACATTCCTCACCATCCCTGACCCCTCACCTCTCACCCTCTGTGACCCATCGCACCTCACCATCTCTGCCCCTTCACCATCCCTGACCTCTCACCCCACATTATCCATGACCCCTCACTCCTCACCAGCCCTGACCCCTCATCCCTCACCAACCCTGACCCCTCACCAACTCTGACCCCTCATCCTCACCAACCCTGACCTCTCAACATTCCTATGTGACCCTCAACTTGTTTGACCCTTTTACCCCTCACCATCCCTCACCATTTCTGACCCCTCACCCTTCACCAACCCTGAACCCTCACCCCTCGCACCTCACCATTCCCTGACCCCTGACCCCTCACCATCCCCTGACTTCTCAAAACTCAGAATCCGTGACCGCTCACCCCTCACCATCTCTGATCCCAGACCTCTCCTGATCCCACACCATCCCTGACCCCTCATCCCTCACCATACCTGACCCTCAGTACACAACAACCCTGACCCCTCACCATCCTTGTCCTCTCACCCCTCACCAACCCTGACCCTCAGCCTCCCCACTATCCCTGACCACTCAGCCCTCACCACCCCTGACTCCTCCCCTCACACCTCAACAGCCCTCATCGTCCCTCAGCCCTCACCACCCCCATCCCTCACACTCAACATCCCTCACCAATCCTGACCCCTCACCCGTCACCATTTCTCATCCTTCACTCTTCACCAAACCTGACCCGTCACCTCTCACCAACCCTGACCCCTCAGCCATCATCATCCCTGACCCCTGACCCTTCACCATTCATGACTCCTCACCACTCATCATCGCTAACCCCTCACCCCTCATGAACCCTGACCTTTCGCCTTCACAAATTTTGTTGCCTCACCATCCCTGAACCCTCACCATTCCTGACCGCTCACATCTCACCATTCCTGACCCCTTACCACTCAACATTCCTTAGCCCTCAACATCCCTGATCCTTCACCATCACTGACCCCTCACCTCTCACCATCCCCTGATCCTTCACCATCACTGACCACTCACCTCTCACCATCCCTGACCCCTGACCCCTCACCCCTCACCATCCCTGATCCCTCATCATCCCTGACCCCTCACCATCCCCTGACCCCTCACCATCCCCTGACCCCTCACCATCCTTGAGCCCCTCACCATCTCTGACACCTCACCCCTCACCAACCCTGACTGCTCAACATCTCTGACCCCTGACCCTCACCCTCATGAACCCTGACCCTTACCATGCCTGACCCCTCACTCCTCACAATCCCTCACCAACCCTGACCCCTCATCCCTCATCCCTCACCATCCCTGACCCCTGAGCCCTCACCATTCCTGATCCCTGACCCCTCAGCTTCATCATCTCTGATCCCTCACCATTCCTGGACCCTCACCCCTCACCATTCCTATCTCTTCACCCCTCACCAACCCAGACCCATCACCCCTCACCATTCCTGGACCCTCACCCCTCACCATCTCTGACCCTCACCCTCAACTCTCACCATCCCTGATCCCACACATCCTGACCATCCCTACCTCCTCACCCTCACCATCCCTCTCCAATCCTGACCCCTCACCCCTCAACACTCCTCACCCCTCACCCCTCAACACTCCTGACCCCTCACCCCTCAACACTCCTGACCCCTCACCCCCTAATATTTGGATCCCCCGAATGTTTGTTGGTTGGAGATTTTCACGTGTTATAGTTCTGAACACAGTTAGGAATCCGAATAATCGATACATGGATTTCTCTCCCACAGTGTGACATTCTGTACAATTCTACATTATAAAAGATAACATTTCTTTAGCAAAATATAACAATAACTTGACTTTCCCCATTTAACAAGCAGTTTTTTCATTGACCCCCTTAATTTCCTATATTAATATTTTCTCATTACATATAATTGTGATTTAATCCAGTGTAATTTTAACTTTTTCTTTAATTCAAATAATATTTCATACATTTATGGAAATGGCATTTGAAAAGTTTGACTTCTAGTCACATTTTCCGTTTGTAGAAATAACTATTTCCTGCAGCTACTATCAAATCAGTAAAGTTCTCTGAATTATAAGGATCTGTTTGAACTATTAGACCCTGTTTACATTACCACAAACCCAATATTTACAATTATCCTTGGAGTCAAACACCCCCCAGAGGGATAACTGAGTGTAATTCCATTCACTGCAAACTCAACTCAAGAGATGAGTTTAAATTTGTTAATGTTCTGCAATTTGTTTCTCTGTTATTGTAGTCACGGTAATCTTTAGCCTTTATCTGTTAAACCAAGAATTGAAAGTAAATTTTTGAGCAAAGGCTGAGCTGAACACAAAGGTTCACTTCAATCACATGTCAAGTTTTAAAGCTGATTAAATTGGATATGTTAAATTAAAGAACTGGGCAGATTAAAAATCAAACCCAGTCAAACCTGGGGCAGGTCAATTGTACAAATAAACAAACCTGTCTGACCCATCAATCACCCAGCAAAGGTCATTGCCCCCTGACTGATATTTAGCAGGAGATCATTGCACCCTGTTGAAATGCACCGGCCGATTGTTAGAAACCCAGATTGGGCCAGACTTTCTGTCACCGGGAGTTCCTGCAGTGGGTTTAATCTGATAACAGGTTACATGTAAGCAGCAGTGTGGAGATGGACACTGGGGTGGCAGGGGGGCGGGCGGGCGGGGGGGGCTGGTGTCCTGTCAGGCAAACATCAAGAAACCCACTGGGTATTGGAACCCCATCCCCCAGGATCTCATTGACCAGAAGCCAGAGAAGTTCCTGGAAAGGCAAACAGGCAGTGTAGGGGGGGGAGGAATACAGGGACACATTTCAGAGACCAGCAGTGAAGAGAAGATGAGGGAGGTTGACCATCTGGAAGACTGACCAGAGAGGGAAGGAAGGAAGAAGCTGCCATCGAGACTCACCTTCGACACAACAAACCAGAGAGACTCAGAGAAACGAGCCTACAGTTTAACCAAACCATCTTTGTGGGTTGGAGACTTCAATCTGGGCGATCCTCTTGTTTTATGGGGGTAATTTAAGGGTTAATAGTGTTATTATTAATAAACTCGTTGAACTTTTATTTATGTTTGTCCATCTTGTAAATAAGGACACTCTATTCAGAGTAAACAAACGGGTCGAAAGTATCTGAGAATGAACAGGTTTATGTTGCTTTAATCAGCTCAGTAAGAAGTCTCACAAAACCAGGTTTAAATCCAACCCGTTTATTTGATAATAATCCTACAATTACACAGGGACAGGAATCCTTTAGTCAGCTGACAGGTTAAACATTTAATTTAAAACCCAACCCATTTTCATGCAGACAGGATGAGGAGCCGGGTGAGAAATCTCCTCACTGGGTCAGGGATAAAACAATTTAAAGGAATGGAGAATTTTTTGTGGCCATTTTTTGGGGTCTTACAAACAGGCAGAGGTGAGAACCTCCTAACACACAAGTTAAAAGTCCTTTCAACTTTTGTTGAAGTGGGTCAACTCCAGTCCCCTCACCTTAATATCACTGACCTGTCACCCCAGACCAACCCTGACCACTTACCCCTCAACAACCCTGACCTCTCACCCCTCACCAACCCTGACCCCTCAGCATCTCTGACTCTTGACCCATCACCAACCCTGACCCCACACCACCCATGACATCTAAGCTCTCTGATCGCTGACACCTCACCATCCCTGACCTCTCACCCCTGAACATCCCTGACCTTTCACCAACCCGGAACCTCACCCCCATGAAGCCTGACCCCTCATCATCCCTGACTCCTCATCCTCACCATCTCTGACCCCTGACCATCCTAACCCCTCAACCGTCATCACCTCTGATCCCTCACCACCTATGGACCCTCACCTCTCACCATTCCTGAGCCCACGCTATCCGTGACCCCTCACCAATCCTGACCCCCTCACCATCCCTCACCACTCATCACACTGATCTCTGACCCCTCACTATCCCTGACCGCTGAATGCTCACCCACACTGACCCTTCATCCCTCACCAAGCCTGACCCCTCAGCCCTCACCATCACAGACCTTTCACCCCTCAACATCCCTGCCCCCTCACCCCTCACGGTCGCTGACACCTGACCATTCCTAAACCCTCACCAATCCCGGCCTCACCATCCCTGACCCCTAACCTCCCAGACCCCTAACTCCTCAACATCTCTGACCCCTTAGCATCTCTGACCGCTCACCATCCCTGACCCCTCACCAGACTGACCCCTCACCATCCCTGACTCCTCACCCTTCACCATCCCTGACCATCCCTAACCCTTCACCATCCCTGACCCCTCACCCTTCACCATCCCTGACCATCCCTAACCCTTCATCATCCCTGACCCATCACCCTTCACCATCCCTGACCATCCCTAACCCTTCATCATCCCTGACCCCTCACCCTTCACCATCCCTGACCATCCCTAACCCTTCACCATCCCTGACCACTCATCCCTCACCATCACTTGTCCCTCATCTCTCACCATTCCTGACCATCCCTAACCCTTCACCACTCACTAATCCTGATTCCTCACCTCTCACCAGACCTGACCCCTCACAACTCACCATCTCTGACTCCTCACCTCTCACCAACCCTGACCCCTCATTCCTCACCATTCCTGACCATTCACCCCTCACCATCCCTCCCAACTCTGACCCCTCACTCCTCCCCATCCCGACTGCTCAGATCCCACCAACCCTGACACCTCACCCTCCCCATCCCTGACCCTGATGCCTCACCATCCCTAATCCATCAATTCTGATCATCTCTGATCCATCTCCATTCCTGACCCCTCAGTCCTCACCAACCCTGACCCCTCAACCCTCACTAACCTTGACACCTCACTATCCCTGACCCCTCGCTGACCCTGACTGCTCATCCCTCACCATCCCTGATCCCTCACCAACACTGACCCTTCACCAATCCTGAACTTTCACCATCCCTGATCCCTCTATCCACACCCTCACCCCTCACCATCACTTAGCCCTCAATGCTTACCATTCCTGACCCCTTGCCCCTCAACATCCCTGATCCCTCACCATCCCTGACCCCTCACCATCCCTGACCCCTCACCAGTCCTGACCCCTCACCCCTCACCATTGCTGAGCCCTCAACATGTCTGACCTCTCACCTCTCACCATCCTCACCACTCACCCCTCACCAACACTGACCCCTCATCCCTTACCAGCCCTCGCCAATCCTGATCCCTCACCATCCATCTCCTAGAACCGGCACCATCCCTGACCTCTCACCTTTCACCAAACCTGACCCCTCACATCTCACCATCCCTCACCAAACTTGATTCCTCCCCTCACCAACCCTGACCCCGACCCCTCATCATTCCTGACCCCTGACCATTCCTGACCCCTCACCCGTCTCCAACACTAACCCTTCATCCCTCACCAATTCTGACTCCTCACCATCCATGAACTCTCACCCCTCACCAACCCTAATCCTTCATCCCTCATCAACCCTCAACTCTCACCCCTCACCAACCCTGACCCCTCACCATTGCTGACACCTCACCATCCCTGACTGCTCAACCCGCACCATCCCTGACCCCTCAGCATCCTTGACCGCTCATTCCTCACTATCTCTGACTGCTCAGCCCTCACTCATCACCATACCTCACCAACCCTGACCCCTCAGCATCTCTGACTCCTGACCCCTCACTGACCCTGACTCCACACCATCCCTGACCTCTCACCCCTCAACATCCCTGACCCCTCACCAACCCTGAACTTCACCCCACATGAATCCTGACCCTTCATTATCCCTCCTTACTCCTCACCATCTCTGACCCTTACCAACCCTGACCCCTCACCAACCCTGACCCCTGACCCCTCAGCATCCTAATCCCTCAAACCCTCATCATCTCTGATCACTGACCACCTATGAACCCTCACCTCTCACCATCCCTGAGCCCACACCACCCCTGACCCTTCACTCCTCACCACCCCTGACCCCTCACCCCTCAACCTTCCTGATTCCTCATCCTTTACCATCCCTGAACCCTCACCCCTCACCATCCCTGACCCCTCACCATCCCTGACCCTCACTCCTCACCAATCCTAACCATTCATCCCTCACCATTCCTGACCCCTCAACCCTCATCATACCTAACCCCTCACCAACCCTGACCCTCTCCCCTCACCAATCCTGAGCCCACACCCCTCACTAACTCTGAAGCCACATCCCTAACCCTTCACCATCCTTGACCCTCACCCTTCAGCATCCCTGACCGCTCATTCCTCACCATCACTCATCCCTCATCTCTTACCAACCCTGACCCCTCACCAATCCTGACCCTTTACCAATCCTGGCTCTTGGATTCATGTCACACTATCTGTAACCCCCAGGACTTGCCTGGGTTTATAAACCCTCACTTACTGGGCTGTCTGGAGACAATTCACATCTCTTTAACCTGGGGCTTAACGCTCTCTCCACTCACAGTGTGAGCCGCTTTAAGACTTGAATAGCAGGTTAGGTGTAAGGATTCACATTCTAATCTGTAAACTGTCTGTGTTGATATGTGTGCTATTGCAGACCAGAACATCTCATTTCGCCTGACAAAGGCACAAACGCCGAAAGCTCGCAGATTTACTGTCAAATAAATCGGTTGGATTTAAAATTGGTGTTGCCAGACCTCTTACTGAGTTTACCTCAGTCCAACGTCGGCATCTCTACATCATTCACCCCTCACAATCTCTGACCCTCACCCTTCACCATTACTGACCCCTCACAAACCTTGGCTCCTTCACCATCCCTCACCATCTCTGTTCTCTCACCATCTCTGACCAATCATCTGTCACCAAGTCTGACCCCTTACCCCTCACCCTTACCATCCCTGACCCCTTACAATTCCTGACCCTTACTGTTCCTGACCCCTCAGCCCTCACCAACATTGACACCTCACTCTTCACCATCCCTGACCTCTCACCCCTCACCATCCCTCAACGCTCACCATCCCTGACCCCCTGACCCCTCACCATCCCTGACCCCTGACCCCTCACCAAACCTGACCCCTGACCCCTCACCAAACACCCCTGACCATCCCTCACCCCTCACCAAACCTGACCCCTCATCATCCCTGACCCCTCACCATCCATGACTCCTCACCATCCCTGACCCCTCACCCCTCACCAAACCTGACCCCTCACCATCCTGGACCCCTCACCATCCCTGACCCCTCACCATTCCTGACCCCTCACCCCTCACCATCCCTGACCCCTCACCCCACCCCTCACCATCCCTGATTCCTCACAGTCCCTGTCCCCTCACCCTTTACCATCCCTCACAACTCACTCCTCACCTTCTCTGACTCCTCACCCCTCACCATCCATGACCACTCACTGTCACTGACCCCTCACCCCTCACATCCCGGACCCCTCACCATCCTTTACCGCTCACCACTCTCCACCTCTGACCTCTCAGCCCTCACCATCCCTGACGCCTCACCATCCCTCACCCCTCACCATATCTCATCCCTCACCCCTCAACCCTCACCATCCCGGACTCCTGATCCTTCATCACCCCTGAACTCTCACCATCCCTGACCCCTCACCCCTCACCAACCCTGATCCCTGACCCCTGACCCCTCACCATCCCTGACACCGACCCCTCACCATCCCTGACCCCTCACCCCTCACCATCCCTGACCCCTCACCCCTCACCCCTCACCAATCCTGATCCGTCATCCCTTACTATCCCTGACCCCTGACCAACACTGACCCATCACCCCTCATACGTCACCTCTCACCCTCACCATCCCTCACCCCTCACCATCCCTGACGCCTCACCATCACTGATCCCTCACCCTCACCCTCACCAATCCTGACCCCTCACCCCTCACCATTCTTGGACCCTCACCACCCTGACCCCTCACCCTCACCAATCCTGACCCCTCACCATCCCTGACCCCTCACCAACCCTGACCCCTCACCCCTCACTAACCCTGACCCCTCACCCCTCACCATTCTTGACCCCTCACCAATCCTGACCCCTCACCATCCCTGACCCATCACCATCCCTCACAGCGCAACTCTTACCATCGCTGACACCTCACCCCTCACCATCCTTGAACCTTGACCCCTCACCACCCCTGAACCTTGACCCCTCACCACCCCTGACTCTTGGCCCATCATGATCCCTGATGCTTCAACCCTCTCCATCCCTGAGCTCACATTTCCCACAATCCCTGACCTCTCACTCCTCACCATCCCTGACCCCTCACCATTCTTTACTCCTCACCCCTCACCATCCGTGAACTGTCATCCCTAACCAATCCTGACCCCTCACCCCTCACCAACCCTGACCCCTCACCCCTCACCCCTCATCTTCCCTGACCCCTCACAATTCTTTACTCCTCAACATCCATGATCCCTGACCCCTCACCATCTCTGAACCCTCACCCCTCTGACCGCTCACCCTTCTTCATTCCTCACCATCCCTGACCCCTCACCCCTCACCAACCCTGACTCCTCATCACTCACCATCCATCACCCCTACCATTCATCATTGCTAACCCCTCACCGCTCACAAACCCTGACCCCTCAGTATCCCTGACCCCGACCCCTTACCATCCCTCACTCCTCACCAACCCTCAACTTTCACCCCCTCATGAACCCTGACCCCTCACCATCCCTGACCTCTCACCCCTCACCAATCCCTCAGCCCTCACCATCTCTGACTCCTCACCATTCCTGACCCCTCATCCCTCACCGCCCCAAACCGTCATACCTCACCATCCCTGACCCCTAACCCCTCACCATCCCTGACCCCTAACCCCTCACCATCCCTGACCCCTTAACCCTCACTATCCCTGACCCCTCACCCATCACCAACCCCGACCGCTCATTATCCAGATCCCCTGATACCTCACCATTCCAGGCACCTCACCATTCATAAACCGACCTCTCACCATTCTGACCCCTCACCATCCCTCACCAACCCTGACTGTTCAACCGTCAATATCCCTAATTGTTCACCATTCCTGACCCCTCACCTTTCACCATCCCTAACCAACCTGCCCGCTCATCCCTCACCACCCCGATCCCCTCACCATCACTGACCCACAATTTGTCACCATTCCTCACCCCTCATTTCTCACAACTCTGACCCCTCACCCTTCTCCATCCCTGACCTCTGACCCTTCATCATTCATGATTCTTCACCCCTCACCAACCCTGACCCCTCACCCCTCACCCCTCACAATCCCTGACCCCTCACCCCTCACCCCTCACAATCCCTGACCCCTCACCCAGCACCAACCTGACTCCTCACCCCTCATAATTCCTGCCCCCTCACCCCTCACCATCCCAGACTCCTGAACCCTCCTATCCCTTGACCTCTCACACTCTCCAGCTCTGCCCCTTCACCCCTCACCATCCCTGACTGCTCACCCTCACCATCCCTGACTGCTCACCCTCACCATACCTGACCCCCTCATCCAGCACCATCCCTCACCCCTCATCAACCCTGACACCTCACCATCCCTCACCCCTCACCTTCCGTGACCCCTCCCTCAACAATCCCTGAACTCTCATCCCGCACCATCTCTGACCCCTCAACCCTCACCAACCCTCATCCCTCATCATCCCTCATACTTCACCATCTCTCGACCCCCGACTAACCTTGAACCCTCAGCTATCACTATACCTAACCCCTCACCCCTCACCAATACTGACCCCTCAGCATCTCTTAACCCTGACCTCTCACCATCTCTAACCCCTGACCCCTCAGCATCTCTGACACCTCACCCCCTCTGACCCCTCACAGCTCACAATTCCTCACCAATCCTGGCCCCTCATTCCTCACCATCCCTGATCCCTCATCATCCCTGACTCCACAGACCTCACCGTCCCTCACCCCTCACCATCCCTCACCTCTCTCCATCTCTGACCCCTCACCCCTCACCATCCCTCACCTCTCTCCATCTCTGACCCCTCACCATCCCTCACCATCCCTCACCTCTCTCCATCTCTGACCCCTCACCATCCCTCACCTCTCTCCATCTCTGACCCCTCACCCTCACCATCCCTCACCTCTCTCCATCTCTGACCCCTCACCCCTCACCATCCCTCACCTCACTCCATCTCTGACCCCTCACCCCTCACCATCCCTCACCTCTCTCCATCTCTGACCCCTCACCCCACCATCCCTCACCTCTCTCCATCTCTGACCCCTCACCCCTCACCATCCCTCACCTCTCTCCATCTCTGACCCCTCACCATCCCTCACCTCTCTCCATCTCTGACCCCTCACCTCTCACCATCCCTCACCTCTCTCCATCTCTGACCCCTCACCCCGCACCATCCCTCATCCTTCATCATTCCTGACCCCTCACCATCCTTGACCACTCAGCATCCCTGACCCCACTCACTCTGGACCCCTCACCCCGCATTATCGCTGACCCCTCGTCCCGCATCATTCCTCACCTCTCCTCTATCACCATCCCTGATTCCTGACCCCTCAGCATTCCTGACCTCTCATCCCTCACCAACCCTGACCCCTCACCACACAGCATCACTGACCCTATACCCCTCACCATCCGTGAACTGTCATCCCTAACCAACCCCAACCCCTCACCCCTCACCAACCCTGAGCCCTCACCCCTCACCATTCTTTACTCCTCAACATCCATGAACCCTGACCCCTCACCATCTCTGAACCCTCACCCCTCTGACCGCTCACCCTACTTCATTCTTCATCAACCCTGACCCCTCACACCTCGCCATCACTGACCCCTCACTCACCATCCATCACCCCTACCATTCATCATCGCTAACCGCTCACCCCTCACGAACCCTGACCCCTCACCATCCCTGACCCCAACCCCTTACCATCCCTCACCCCTCACCAACCCTCAACCTTCACCCCTCATGAACCCTGACCACTCACTATCCCTGACCCTCACCCCTCAGCCTTTACTATCCCTGATAACTCACTATCCCTGACCCTCACCCCTCAGCCTTTACTATCCCTGATACCTCACTATCCCTGACCCCTCACCCCTCACCATCCCTGATACCTCACTATCCCTGACCCCTCACCCCTCACTGCTCACTATCCCTGATACCTCACTATCCCTGACCCCTCACTTCTCTCCAACATGTCCCCTCACTCCTCATCATCCAACTCCTGACCTCTCACATTACCCACCCATCCCTGACCCCTTACCATCTTTGACCCCTCACCTGTCACCCACCCTGACTTCTCACATCCCTGACCCCTCACCCTTCACCTCTCACCATCCCTGACCCATCATCCCTCACAAAACCTGACCCCTGACCCTTCATCATCTTTGACTCCTCATCCCTCACCAGTCCTGATCACTCACCTCCCCCTGTCCCTGAGCCCTGCCCCCTCAATCCCTGATCCTTCACACCTCACCATCTCTGTCCTCTCACTCCCCACCAAACCTGACCCCTCACCCCTCATCATAACTAACCCCTCATCCCTCACCATCCCTAACCCCTCCCCAACCCTCACCCCTCACCAAACCTGACACTTCACCGCTCATCATCCCTCACCCCTGACTCCTCAGCATCCCTGACCCCTGACCAATCCTAACTCAAAACTATCTCTGATTCCTGACCCCTCACTATCCCTGGGTCCTCACCCCACTGCTTCCTTGCCCCATTACCCCTTATCATCCTTAACCCCTCATCCCTCACCATCCCTAATCCTTCACCCCTCACCGTCCCTGAACGCTGACCAACCCTGATCCCTCACCGTGCCTGACTCCTCACTTCTCACCATCCCTGATCCCTCAGCATCCCTGGCCTCTCACCCCTCACCATCTCTGACCCCTCCCCATTGCTCAACAACCCTAACCCTTCACCCCTGACCCCTCACCATGACTGACCCCTTACTCTTCACCAACCCTAACCCTAATCTCCTCACCATCTCTGATCCCTCATCCTCACCATCCCTGACCCTCACCCCTCACCAAACTTGATCCCTCAACCCTCACCAGCCCTGACCCTGAACAATTCCAGTACCCTCAACATCCCTGACTCCCTCATCATCCCTGATCCCTCACTCTCAACATCCCTAACCCCTCACCCCTCAATATTCCTGACCCCTCACCATCCCTAACCCCTCACCCCTCAATATTCCTGACCCCTCACCATTCCTAACCCCTCACCCCTCAATACTCCTGACCCCTCACCCCTCACCCCTCAATAATCCTGACCCCTCACCATCCCTAATCCCTCACACCTCAATATTCCTGACACCTCACCCTCACCATCTCTAACCCCTCAATAATCAATATTCCTGATCTCTCACCCTCACCGTCCCTGACCCCTCACGCCTCAATATTCCTGATCCCTCACCCTCACCATTCTTAACCCCTCACCCCTCAATATTCTCGACCCCTCACTTCTCACTATCTCTGACCCCTGATCCCTCATCATTCCTTACTTCTCATCAACTCTGACACCTCACCATCCCCATTCCTGACCCCTCACCCCTCACAAACCTTGACTCCTCAACATACCTGACCTCAATCCTCAACATCCCTGACCCCTCACCATCCCTCACTCTAACCCCTCACCAACCCTGACCCCTCACCATTCCTGACCCCTTCCCATCTCTGTCCCCTCACTCTCCCCATGCCTGACCCCCTCACCCCTCACCATTCCTGACCCATCACTCATCACCATAACTGACCCCTGACCTCTCACGAATTCTGACCCCTCATCATCCCTGACACCTCATCCCTCACCATCCTGGCCCACCATTCCTGACCCCTCACCCGCCCATCTCTGACCCCTGACCAAACCTGACCCTTAAACCCCTCACCATTCCTAACCTCTCACTCCGCACTATCTCTGACCTCACACCGCTTCATCGCTCACTAACCTGACCCCTTACCCTGTACCATGTCTGACACCTCACAAACCCTGACCTCTCAGCATCTCTGACCCCTCACCCCTTACCATCCCTCAGCAAATCCTGACCCCTCACTCCCCTCCCCCACCCAGAGAATGATCTGACCTCACTCCCCTCCCCCACCAGAGAATGATCTGACCTCATCCCCCTCCCCACCCAGAGAATGATCTGACCTCACTCCCCTCCCCCACCCAGAGAATGATCTGACCTCACTCCCCTCCCCACCCAGAGATGATCTGACCTCACTCCCCTCCCCCACCCAGAGAATGATCTGACCTCACTCCCCTCCCCCACCCAGAGAATGATCTGACCTCACTCCCCTCCCCCACCCAGAGAATGATCTGACCTCACTCCCCTCCCCACCCAGAGAATGATCTGACCTCACTCCCCTCCCCCACCCAGAGAATGATCTGACCTCACTCCCCTCCCCCACCCAGGGAATGATCTGTCCTCACTCCCCTCCCCCACCCGGAGAATGATCTGACCTCACTCCCCACCCCCACCCAGAGAATGATTTGACCTCACTCCCCTCCCCCACCCAGAGAATGATCTGTCCTCACTCCCCTCCCCCACCCAGAGGTTGATCTGGCTCACTCCCAATCCCCACCCAGAGAATGAGCTGACCTCACTCCCCTCCCCCACCCAGAGAATGATCTGTCCTCACTCCCCTCCGCCACCCAGAGACTGATCTGCCCTCACTCTCGTCCCCCACCCAGAGAATGATTTGACCTCACTCTTCTCCCCCACCCAGGGACTGATCTGACCAAAGAATGATCTGACCTCATTCCCCACCCCAACCCAGACACTGATCTGACCTGACAACTGTCCCCCACCCAGAGAATGATCTGTCCTGACACCCCTCCCCCACCCAGAGAATGATCTGACCTCATTCCCCTCCCCCACCCAGACACTCATCTGATCTCACTCCTGTCCCCCACCCAGACAATGATCTGACCTCACTCCTGTCCCCCACCCAGAGAATGAACTCACCTCACTCCCCTCCCCCACCCAGAGACTGATCTGACCTCACTCCCCTCCCCAACACCGAGAATGATCTGACCTCACTCCCCACCCCCACCCAGAGAATGATCTGACCTCACTCCCCTCCCCCACCCGGAGAATGATCTGACCTCACTCCCCTCCCCCACCAAGAGAATGGTGAGGGAGGGGAGTGAGGACAGATCGTTCTCTTGGTGGGGGAGGGGAGTGTGGACAGGTCATTCTCTGGGGGAGGGGAGTGAGGTCAGACCATTCTCTGGGTGTGGGAGGGGATGAGGGGGTCAGGATTGCTGAGGGATGGTAAGGGGTGAGGGGTCAGAGATGCTGAGAGGTCAGGGTTTGTGAGGTGTAAGGCATGGTACAGGGTAAGGGGTCAGGGTTAGTGAGCGATGAAGCGGTGTGAGGTCAGAGATAGTGAGGAGTGAGAGGTTAGGAATGGTGAGGGGGTGAAGGGTCAGGTTTGGTCAGGGGTCAGAGAGGGGCGGGTGAGGGGTCAGGAATGGTGGGCTCGGATGGTGAGGGATGAGGTGTCAGGGATGATGAGGGGTCAGAGTTCGTGAGAGGTCAGGGGTCAGTGATGGTGGTGAGTGATGGGTCAGGAATGGTGAGGGGTGAGAGGGTCAGGCATGGGGAGAGTGAGGGGACAGAGATGGGAAGGGGTGAGGAATGGTGAGGGGTCAGGAATGGTGAGGGGTTAGAGTGAGGGATGGTGAGGGGTCAGGGATGTTGAGGATTGAGGTCAGGTATGTTGAGGAGTCAATGTTTGTGAGGGGTGAGGGGTCAGGAATGGTGATGGTGAGGTGTCAGAGTTGATGAGAAATAAGGAATGATGAGGGATCAGGGGTCAGAGATAGTGAGAAGTGAGGGGTCGAGAATATTGAGGGGTGAGGGGTTAAGAATGGTGAGGGTGAGGGATCAGGAATATTGAGGCGTGAGGGGTCAGGGACGGTGAGGGTGAGAGATCAGGAATATTGATTATTGAGGGGTTAGAGATGGTGAGGGTGAGGTGTCAGGAATATTGAGGTGTGAGGGATTAGGGATGGTGAGGGGTCAGGATTATTGAGGGGTGAGGGGTGAGGGGTCAGGAGTATTGAGGGGTGAGGGGTTAGGAATGGTGAGGGGTCAGGAATATTGAGGGGTGAGGGGTTAGGGATGGTGAGGGGTCAGGAATATTGAGGGGTGAGGGGTTAGGGATGGTGAGGGGTCAGGAATATTGAGGGGTTAGAGATGTTGAGAGTGAGGGATCAGGAATATTGAGGGGTGAGGGGTTAGGGATGGTGAGGGGTCAGGAATATTGAGGGGTTAGGGATGGTGAGGGTGAGGGATCAGGGATGATGAGGGGGTCAGGGATGGTGAGGGGACTGGAATTGTTCAGGGTCAGGGCTGGTGAGGGTTGAGGGATCAAGTTTGGTGAGGGGTGAGGGTCAGGGATGGTGAGGATGAGGGATCAGAGATGGTGAGGAGATTAGGGTTAGGGTTGGTGAAGTGTAAGGGGTCAGTCATGGTGAGGGGTCAGGGGTGAAGGGTCAGGGTTGTTGAGCGATGGGGAGGGGTCAGAGATGGTGAGGGGTGAGAGGCCAGGGATGCTGAGGGATCAGGGATGGTGAGAAGTGAGGGGTCAGGCACGGTGAGGGATCAGGGTTGGTCAGCGTTCAGGGACGGTGAGGGGTGAAGGATTAGGGATGGTGAGGGATGAGGGGTTAAGGATGATAAGGGGTAATGGGGCAAGGAAGCTGTGGGGTGAGGACCCAGGGATAGTGAGGGGTCAGGGATCAGAGATAGTGAGGGGTTAGAATTGGTCAGGGGTCAGGGTTGCTGAGGGGTCAGGGGTGAGGGATGATGAGAGGTGAAGGGTCAGGTTTGGTGAGGGGTGAGGGTTGGGGAGGGGTTAGGGATGGTGAGGGATGAGGGGTTAGTTATGATGAGGGGTGAGGGGTCAGGTTTGGTGAGGAGTGAGAGGACAGAGATGGTGAGGTGTGAAGGATCAGGGATTGAGGGGGCAGGGGTCAGGGACAGGGGGAGGTGAGTGATCAGGACTGGTGAGGGATGAGGAGTCAGAGATGATGAAGGGTCAGGGGTCAGGTTTTGTGAGGGATGATGGGTCAGGGATGGTGAGAGGTGAAGGGTGAGGGGTCAGGGATGTGAGAAGTCAGGGTGGGTGAGGGGTGAGGGGTCAAAGATGGTAAGGGGTCAGGGATGGGTGGGTAATGTGAGGGGTCAGGAGTCGGATGATGAGGAGTGAGGGGACATGTTGGAGAGAAGTGAGGGGTCAAGATAGTGAGGTATCAGGCATAGTAAAGGCTGAGGGGTGAGGGATCAGGGATAGTGAGGTATCAGGGATAGTAAAGGCTGAGGGGTGAGGGGTCAGAGATGGTGAGGTATTAGGGATAGTGAGGGGTGAGGGGTCAGGATAGTGAGGTATCAGGGATAGTGAGGGGTGAGGGGTCAGGATAGTGAGGTATCAGGGATAGTGAGGGGTGAGGGGTCACAGTTGGTGAGAGACGGTAAGGGGTGATTGGTCAGAGATGGTGAAGGGTGAGAGGTCAGGTATGGTGAGGGGTCAGGAGTCAGTGATGATGAGGGATGAGGGATTTGGGATGGTAAGGGATGAGGGGTCAGGAATGGTGGGGAATGAGGGGTCAGAAAGAGTGAGGAGTCAGAGATGGTGAGGGCTGAGGGATTGGTGAGGGGTGAGGGGTCAGGAATGGTGAGGGGTCAGGGTTCATGAGAGGTGAAGGTTGAGGGTTGGTGAGGAGTGAGGCATGGTGAGGGGTCAGGGTTCGTGAGCGGTGAGGGGTTAGCGATGATGAATGGTAGGGGTGATGGATGGTGAGTGATGAGGAGTCAGGGATGGTGAGGGGTGAGGGGTCGGGGATGGTGAGGAATGAAGAAGGGTGAGCGGTCAGAGGGGTGAGGGTTCAGAGATGGTGAGGGGTCAGGGATCATGGATGTTGAGGAGTAAGGAATGGTGAGGGGTCAGGGATGGTGAGGAGTGAGAGGTCAGGGATTATGGGAAATGTGAGCTCAAGGATGGAGAGGGTTGAAGTGTCAGGGATCATGATGGGCCAAGAGTCAGGGGTGGTGAGGGGTCAACGTTCAGGGATGGTGAGGGGTCAGGGGTCAGGGATGGTGAGGGGTGAGGGGTCAGCGATGGTGAGAGTTGTGCTGTGAGGGATAGTGATGGGTCAGGGATGGTGAGAGGTCAGGGTTGGTTAGGGGTGAGGGGCCAGGATTGGTGAGGGGTCAAGAATGGTGAGGGGTGAGGGGTCAGGGTTGGTGAGGGGTCAGGAATGGTGAAAGGTGAAGGGTCAGGGTTGGTGAGGGGTGAGGGTTCAGGATTGGTAACGGGTGAGGGGTGACGTATGAGGGGTGACGGGTCAGTATTGGTGAGAGGTGAGGGGTGAGGGGTGAGGGGTCAGGGTTGGTGAGGGGTGAGGGGTGAGGGGTCAGGGATGGTGACGGGTGAGGGGTGAGGGATGTTGAGGGGTGAGGGATGGTGGGGGTGAGGGGTGACGTATGAGGGATGACGGGTCAGTGTTGGTGAGGGTGAGGGGTCAGGGATAGTGAGGGGTGAGGGATCAGGATTGGTGAGGGGTGAGGGGTCAGGATTGGTGAGGGGTGAGGGGTCAGGGATGGTGAGGGGTGAGGGGTCATGGTTGGTGAGGGGTGAGGGGTCAGGGATAGTGAGGGGTGAGTAGTGATGGATGGTGAGTGATCAGGGATAGTGAGGTGTGAGGGATGATGAGTGGTGTGGGGTCAGGGTTGGTGGGTGGTGAGGGGTTAGGAACGCTGAAGGGTCAGGGGTCAGGAATAGTGAAGGGTCAATGGTCAGGGAGAGTGAGGGGTGAGGGGTGAGGGGTCAGGGTTGGTGAGTGGTGAGGAGTGAGGGATCATGGATGGTGAGGAGTCAACAATGGTGAGGGGTCAGTTTTTATGAGGGGTGAGGGGTCAGGAATATTGAGGATTGAGAAGTCAGGGATATTGAGGGGTCAAGGTTTGTGAGGGATGAAAGGTGAGTGTTGTTGAGTGAGGATTGAGGGATAGTGAGGGGTGAGAGTTGGTGAGGGCTGAGGGATGGCTAAGGATCAGAGATGGTGAGGGGTTAGGGATGGTGAGGTGTCAGAGTTGTGAGGGGTGAGGGTTGGTGAGGGGTGAGGGGTCAGGGATGATGAGGGATCAGGGCTAATGAGGTGTCAGAGGTGTCAGAGTTGGTGAGGGATGAGGGGTGAGGGTCAGGAATGTTGAGGGGTGAGGGTTGAGAGGTCAGAGATGGTGCAGGATGAGGGTTCACAGAAGGTGAGGGGTGAGGGATGGTGAGGTGTCAGGGTTGATGAGGGGTGAGGGATGGTGAGGAATGAGGGTTCGGGGATGATAAGGGGTGAAGGGTCAGGGTTGGTGAGGGTATGGGTTGGTGAGGGGTAAAGGGTCAGGGTTGGTGAGGGTAGGGGTTGGTGAGGGGTCAAGGATGCTGAGGGATGAGAGGTCAGGGACGGTGAGGGGTCAGAGATGTTGGGGGGTGAGGGGACAGAGCTGGAGAGTGGTGAGAGGTCAGGGGTGATGAGGGGTCAGGAGTCTGGGATGGTGAGGGGTCAGCGTTGCTAAGTGGTAGGTGGTGAGGGATGGTGAGGGCGAGGGGTCAGGAATTGTGAGGGGTGAGGAGTCAGGTTGGTACAGGGTGAGGGGTCAGGGATGGTGAGGGATCAGGGATGGTGAGGGCTGAGGGGGCAGGGATGGTGAGGGATGTGATGTCAGGTTGGTGAGGAGCGAGGATCAGGGATGGTGAGGGGTGAGGGGTCAGGGATGGTGAGGAGTGAGGGGTGAAGGGACAGGGATGGTGAGGGTATGGGTTGGTGAGGGGTAAAGGGTCAGGGTTGGTGTAGGATCAGGGTTGGTGAGGGGTCAAGGATGCTGAGGGATGAGAGGTCAGGGACGGTGAGGGGTCAGAGATGTTGGGGGGTGAGGGGACAGAGCTGGAGAGTGGTGAGAGGTCAGGGGTGATGAGGGGTCAGGAGTCTGGGATGGTGAGGGGTCAGCGTTGCTAAGTGGTAGGTGGTGAGGGATGGTGAGGGCGAGGGGTCAGGAATTGTGAGGGGTGAGGAGTCAGGTTGGTGCAGGGTGAGGGATCAGGGATGGTGAGGGATGTGATGTCAGGTTGGTGAGGAGCGAGGATCAGGGATGGTGAGGGGTGAGGGGTCAGGGATGGTGAGGAGTGAGGGGTGAAGGGACAGGGATGTTGAGGAGTGAGGGGTGAAGGGACAGGGTTGGTGAGGAGTGAGGGGTCAGGGATGGTGAGGGGTGAGGGGGCAGGGATGGTGAGGAGTGAGGGGCAGGGATAGTGAGGGATATGATGTCAGGTTGGTGAGGAGTGAGGGGTGAAGGGACAGGGATGTTGAGGAGTGAGGGGTGAGGGATGCTGATGGGTGAGGGATCAGGAATGGTGAGATGTGGGTCAGGGATAGTGAGGGGTGAGGTGTCAGAGATGGCGAGTGGTCTGAGATGGTGAGGGATGAGAGGTCAGGGGTGAAGGGTCAGGGATAGTGAGGGGTGACTGGTGAGTGATGAGGGAACTCAGTAAGAATTTAGCAACACCAATTTTAAATCCACCCGATTTATTTGATAGTAAATTTGTGAGCTTTCGACACTCTGTGTCTTTGTCAGGCAAATGCAGTGTTCTGGTCTGGAGGAGCAGCAGCAATGAGCAAGCAAGAGGGGCACGCAATTAATTCAGCTGAATGTTTCAGAATCATTCCCCACCCCCCACCCCCCACCCCCCACAACATCACATTTTCCCATCCTGATGCAGTTAGTGTTAAGAATGAAGTTTTGGACCTGGTGTCACGAGATCTGGGACAGGAGGTTCTGAGACTCAGGCTACTCTGGACTATCAGTCACAGGACACCGTGTCAGTGATACTTCTCCAGCTGGTGACAGTGGGCTGCTCACATTACCAGCACAGCAGGGACACTGAGTCAACAAAATCCCTTTACCAAACTGGAGATCAAATCTGGAGTAAGGGGGGGGTGGGAGGGGTCAGGGATGGTGAGGGGTCAGGGATGGTGAGGGGTCAGGGATGGTGATGAGGGGGAGGATGAGGGATCAGAGGTGGTGAGGGGTGAGGGATCAGAGATGATGAGGGATGTTGAGTCAGGGATGGTAGGGGTTAGGGATGTTGAGGGGTCAGGGGTCAGGGATGGTGAGGGGTGAGGGATGAGGGATAAGGGATGATGAAGGGTGAGGGATCAGTGTTGGTCAGGGATGGTGAGGGGTGGGGGTCAGGGTGGTGAGGGGTGGGGGTCAGGGTGGTGAGGGGTAAGGAGTCAGGATTGGTGCGGGGTGAAGGGTCAGTGATGCTGAGGAGTGAGGGGGAAGGGTTCGTGAGGGATGAGGTGTCAGCGATGGTGAGGGGTCAGGATTAGTGAGGGGTGACGGGTCAGGGGTGGTGAGGGGTGAATGGTTAACAACGGTGAGGGATATGGGGTCAATGTTGGTGAGGGGTGAAGGGTCAGGGACAGTGAGCAGTCAGGGATGGTGAGGGGAGAGGGGTCAGGGATGGTCAGAGGTCAGGGATAGTGAGGGATCAGGGATGGTCAGAGGTCAGGGATAGTGAGGGGTCAGGGATGGTCAGAGGTCAGGGATAGTGAGGGGTCAGGGATGGTCAGGAGTCAGGGATGCTGAGGGATAAGAGGTCAGGGATGCTGAGGGGTCAGGCGGCAGGGATGGTCAGAGACAGCGAGGGGTCAGGGGTCACGGATGTTGAAGGATGAGGGGTCAGGGATAGTGAGGAGTCAGGGATGATGAGGGGTGAGGGGTCAGGGTTGGTGAGGAGTGAGGGGTCAGAGATGATGAGGGGTCAGAAGATCGAGGATGATGAGGAGTGACTGTTCAGGGATGGTGAGGGGTGAGGGTTGGTGAGGGGTCAGGGTTGGTGAGGTTTAAGGTGTCAGAGATGGTGAGGGGTGAAGGATCTGGGTTGGTGAGGGGTCAGGGATGGTGAGGGGTCAGGGATGGTGAGGGGTCAGTGATGGTGAGGGGTCAGGGATGGTGAGGGGTCAGGGTTGGTGAGGTGGGTTGATAAGGGGTGAGGGGCCGGGAATAGTGAGAGGTCAGGGGTATGGATAGTGGAAGTTTTGTTGAGGAGTGAGGGGTGAGAGATGGTCAGGGGTCAGGGATGGTGAGGGGTCAGGGATGGTGAGGGGTCAGGGTTGGTGAGGTTTAAGGTGTCAGAGATGGTGAGGGGTGAAGGATCTGGGTTGGTGAGGGTGTTACATAAACAAGGCCTCGTTTTATGGCTGATAAAATTGGATATTGTAAATGAAAGAATTGGATGTATTAAAAATCCAACCCAGTCAAACCTCAGGCAGGCCAGTCGTACAAATCATAAACCTGTCTGTGTCTGACTCATCAGCCCCCTATCAAAGCTCATTGCCCCCTGACTGATATTTAGCAGGAGATCATTGCACCCCGTTGAAATGCACCGGCCGATTGTTAGAAACCCAGACTGGGCCAGACTTTCTGTAACCGGGAGTTCCTGCAGTGGGTTTAATCTGATAACAGGTTACATGGAAACAGCAGCGTGGAGGTGGACACCGGGGGGTGGGGGGACAGACCCTGGTGTCCTGTCAGGCAAACATCAAGAAACCCACTGGGGATGGGAACCCCGTCCCCCAGGATCTCATTGAGAAGAAGCCAGAGAAGTTTCTGGAAAGGCAAACAGGCAGGAGGGGAAATAGAGGGACACATTTCAGAGACCAGCAGTGAAGAGAGGATGAGGGAGGTTGACCATCTGGAAGACTGACCAGAGAGGGAAGGAAGGAAGAAGCTGCCATCGAGACTCACCTTAGACACAACAAACCAGAGAGACTCAGAGAATCGAGCCTGCAGTTTAACCAAACCATCTCTGCGGGTAGAATATCTGATTTTGGGGTATTCTCTTGTTTTATGGGGATAATTTAAGGGTTAATTGGTTATTATTAATAAACTTGTTGAACCTTTACTTGTGTTTGTCCTTTGTCCACCTTGTAAATAAGGGAACCGGGGTAAAACATTGGAGTGAGCAAACTGGTCGAAAAAGGATCAGAGATTTTAAAATTACAACAAAATCATTCTCTGGGTGGGGGAGGGGAGTGAGGTCAGATCATTCTCTGGGTGGGGGAGGGGAGTGACGTCAAAAAGGACAGGCCTGTGACACTGAATCAAAAAGGACAGAGTGAATCCAGCCAGGCCTGTGACACTGAATCAAAAAGGACGGAGTGAATCCAGCCAGGCCTGTGACACTGAATCAAAAAGGACAGAGTGAACCCAGCCAGGCCTGTGACACTGAATCAAAAAGGACAGAGTGACCCCAGCCAGGCCTGTGACACTGAATCAAAAAGGACAGAGTGAACCCAGCCAGGCCTGTGACACTGAATCAAAAAGGACAGAGTGAACTGAAACTACACATCTTTGGATCCTAAGTGCATTTAACACAGCCAATTCACCCGACCTACAATCTTGGGACACTAAGGGGATTTTAACTTGTCTAATTCTCCTCCCATCCACATCTTAGGACACTGAAGGAAATTTAACATGACCAATCCACCACTCGTACACATCTTGTGACACCACGGGACAATTTAGCATGACCAAACCACTTCTCGTACGTATCTTGGACATTAAGGTGAATTTAGCATGGCCAATTAACCAAACCTACACATTTTTAGACCTAAGGGACAATTTATCCACTCTAACCTACAGACCTTAGGACAGCAGGGGGAATTTAGCCTGGCCAATCTGCCTAATTACATAACTTGGATTATTAGGGTGCAGTTTAAGCGATTAAGCGAATTAAGGGTTATAGGGAGCAAGCGGGTAAGTGGAACTGATCCACTTCAGATCAGCCATGATCTTATTGAAGGGTCAATCCATCAAACTTACACATCTGCGAACAATAAGGGGCAATTTAGTCACCAATATATCTTATACATATCTTGGCACATTAAGGGGAATTGTAACATGGCCAATCCACCTCTTTATGATGCTAAAGAGCAATTTAGCCTGGCCAATCCACCATTCATAGACATCTTCGGACACTAAGGAGAATTTAGCCCGGCCTATGCACCTCTCGTACACATCTTGGCACATTAAGATGAATTTATCAAGGCCAATCCACCCAAACTACACATCTTAGCACACTATGGGGAATTTGGCATGGCCAATCCATCTCTCGTACCCACTTTGGGACATGAAGGGGCGATTTAGCTTCCCAAATCCCCCTAGCCAATATGTCTTGGGGCATATTTAGAACATCGAATAGCACAGTACAGGCTCTTCGGCCCTCAATGTTGTGCCGAGCTTTGTCTGAACCCAAGATCAAGCTATCCCTCTCCCTATCATTCTGGAGTGCTCCATGTGCCTCTCCAATAACTGCTTGAAAGTTTCTAAAGTGTCCGACTCCACTATCACAGCAGGCAGTGTATTCTACACCCAACCACTCTCTGAGTAAAGAATATACCTCGGACATCCCTCCCATATCTCCCACCATGAACCTTATAGTTATGCCCCCCACCCAGTAACAGCTACATTCACTCAAGGAAATAGTCTCTGCACGTCTATTCTATCAATCCCTCACCCTCATCATCTTATAAACCTCTATTAAGTCACCTCTCATCCTCCTCTGCTCTAAAGAGAAAAGCCTCAGTTCCCTCAACCTTTCCTCATAAGACCTACCCTCCAAACCAGGCAGCATCCTGGTCAATCTCCTCTGCACTCTCTCCAATGCTTCCACATCCTTCTTATAGAGAGGTGACCAGAACTGTACACAATATTCTAAATGTGGTCTCATCAAGGTCCGGTATAGTTACAGCATAACCCCCACGGCTCTTAAACTCAAACCCCCTGTTAATAAACACTAACACACTATAAGCTTCTTCACAGCTCTATCCACTTGAGTGACAACCTTCAGAGATCTGTGGATATGAACCCCAAGATCTCTCTGTTCCTCCACATTCCTCAGAACCCTGCCGTTGACCCTGAAATCCACATTCAGGTTTGTCCTACCAAAATGAATCCCCTCGCACTTATCAGGGTTAAACTCCATCTGCCACTTTCCTGCCCAGCTCTGCATCCTATCAATGTCTCTTTGCAGCCTGCAAGAGCCCTCCACCTCATCCACGCCTCCACCAATCTTGGTGTCATCAGTAAATTTACTAACCCATCCTTCAGCCCCCTCTTCCAAGTCATTGATAAAACTCACAAACAGCAGAGGAGCCAGCACTGACCCCGGTGGTGCACCGCTGGGAACTGGCCTCCAGTCTGTACATTTTCCCTCCATCTCCACCCTCTGCCTTCTATGAGACAGCCAGTTACTGATCCAATCGGCCAAATTTGGGACCTGGGGTCAGGGTTCAGGTTTGAGCCTGTACCTGGGATCAGGGTTCAGGGTTGTGACCTGTACTCAGGGTCAGGGTTCAGGGTTGGGGCCTGTACTCAGGGTCAGGGTTCAGGGTTGGGACCTGTACTCAGGGTCAGGGTTCAGGATGAGGCCTGTACTTGGGGTCAGGTTTGGGGTTTGTTTTTGGGGTCGGGGTTTAGGGTTGGGGCCTCTTCTAGGGGTCAGGGCTCAGGGTTGGTGCTTGTACCCCGGTCAGGGTTCAGGGTTTGGGCTTGTACTCGGGGTCAGGGTTCAGGGTTGGTGCCTGTACTTGGGGTCGGGGTTCAGGGTTGGTGCCTGTACTTGGGGTCGGGGTTCAGGGTTGTTGCCTGCACTCGGGTCAGAATTCAGGCTTGGGGCCTGTACTCAGGGTCAGGGTTCAAGGTTGAGGCCTGTGTAATCGGGGTCAGGGTTCAAGGTTGGGGCCTGTACTCGGAGTCAGTTTTCAGGTTTTGGGACTGTACTCACACACTCTCTCACGTACACATAGACACACGCACACTTCCTCACACATGCATTCTTTCACACACAAATTCTCTCTCATGAACATGCTCTCTCTCACACACACTATCTCACACACATGCATTCTGTCTCTCTCACACATTCTCACCCACACACACTCTCACAAACACATTCTCTCGCACACACACACACACACACACACACACACACACACTCGGAGCCTGTACCTGAGGTCAGGATTCAGGGTTGTGGCCTGTATTCGGAGTCAGAGTTCAGAGTTTGGTGCCTGTAATCGGGGTCAGGGTTCAGGGTTGTGGCCTGTACTCACACATCCACTGTCACACACACACACTCTCTCTCACACGTACACTCTTTCTCACATGCACTCTCTCTCTTACACATGCACTCCCTCACATGCACACTGTCTCACACATACACACACACACACACACACACTGTCTCACACATACACTTTCACACAACACACACACTCCTCTCTCACTCATGTACTGTAACATACACACTCTCTCTCACACACGGATTCTCTCTCAGACACACAGTTTCTCACACATGCACTCTCCTAAACAGATATTCCATCTCTCACACACACACAGGGTTGGGGCCTGTACTCGGGGTCAGGGTTCAGGGTTGGGGCCTGTACTCGGGGTCAGGGTTCAGGGTTGGGGCCTGTACTCGGGTCAGGGTTCAGGGTTGGGGCCTGTACTCGGGGTCAGGGTTCAGGGTTGGGGGCCTGTATTCGGGGTCAGGGTTCAGGGTTGGGGCCTGTACTCGGGGTCAGCGTTCAGGGTTGGGGCCTGTACTCGGGGTCAGGGTTCAGGGTTGAGGGTTGGAGCCTGTACTCGGGGTCAGGGTTCAGGGTTTGGGGCCTGTATTCGGGGTCAGGGTTCAGGGTTTGGGGCTTGTATTCGGGGTCAGGGTTCAGGGTTTGGGACCCATACTCGGGGTCAGGGTTCAGGGTTTGGGGCCTGTATTCGGGGTCAGGGTTCAGGGTTTGGGGCCTGTACTCAGGGTCAGGGTTCAGGGTTTGGGGCCTGTATTCGGGGTCAGGGTTCAGGGTTGGGGCGTGTAATCGGGGTCAGGGTTCAGGGTTTGGGGCCTGTACTCGGGGTCAGGGTTCAGAGTTTGGGGCCTGTGCTCGGGGTCAGGGTTCAGAGTTTGGGGCCTGTACTCGGGGTCAGGGTTCAGGGTTTTGGGGCCTGTACTCGGGGTCAGGATTCAGAGTTTGCCTCCAGTAAATGGGGTCAGGGTTTAGGGTTGGGGCCTGTTTTCCACCTCTCACACCTTCTCTCAAATAATCTTTCTCTCTCACACACACTTTTTCACACATTCTCGCACACAGTCTCACACACTCTCTCTCACATTCTTACATACTCTTTCTTTCACATTTTATCTCTCTCTCTCACACACACACACACACTCTCTCTCTCTCACACTCTCTCTCTCTCTCTCACACACACACACTCTCTCTCACACACACACACACACTCTCTCTCTCACCACACTCTCTCTCTCTCTCCACACACACACACACACACTCTCTCTCTCACACACACACACACACTCTCTCTCTCTCCACACACACTCTCTCTCTCTCACACACACACACACACACTCTCTCTCACACACACACACTCTCTCTCACACACACACACTCTCTCTCACACACACACACACACACTCTCTCTCACACACACACACACACACTCTCTCCTCACACACACACACACACACTCTCTCCTCACACACACACACTCTCTCCTCACACACACACACACTCTCTCACACACACACACACACACACACTCTCTCTCCTCACACACACACACTCTCTCTCACACACACACACTCTCTCTCACACACACACACACTCTCTCTCACAACACACACTCTCTCTCTCACACACACACACACACACACACACTCACACTCTCTCACACACACACTCTCTCTCTCTCCACACACACTCTCTCTCACACACACAACACTCTCTCTCCTCTCACACACACACATCTCTCTCTCTCTTCACACACACACACACACACACATCTCTCTCTCACACACACTCTCTCTCACACACACACTCTCTCTCTCTCTCACACACTCTCTCTCTCTCTCTCACACACACACTCTCTCTCTCTCACACAACCGGGTGCTCCGGTTTCCTTCCACAGTCCAAAGATGTGCTGGTTAGGTTGATTGGCCGTCCTGAGAAATTGTCCCTTAGTGTCCAGGGATGCGTAGTTCAGAGGCATTAGTATGTACGGATATAGGGATAGGGCCTGGGTGGGATAGTGTTTGGTGTAGCTTCGATGGGCTGAAAGGCCTCTTTCTGCACTGTAGGGTTCTATGATTCTCACATTTCGGGGCCTGTGCTCGGGGTCAGGGTTCAATTTTTGAGGCCTCTTGTCAGGGTCAGTATTCAGGTTTGTTTGCACACACACTCTCTGTCTCTCACACGCACTCTCTCTCCCTCTCACCATCCCAGACCCATTATCATCCCTGAGCCCTCACTCCTCACCATCGCTGACCCCTCACCATCCCTGATCTCTCATCCACCACCATTCCTCACCTCTCCTCCCTCACTATCCTTGACCCCGACCCTTCAGCATCCCTGAACTCTCACCCATCACCATAACTCACCAACCCTGATCCCTCACCCCTCAGCATCCCTGACCCCTCACCTTCTCCATCCCTGATCCCTGATCCCTCATCAGCCCTGAACCCTCACCCCTCACTATCCGATTCCTCACCCCACACCTTCCCAGACCTCTCACCTCTCACCATCTGTGACCCATCACACCTCACCATCTCTGATCATTCACTCCTCACCATCCCTCTCCATCCCTGACCCCTCACCCCTCACCATCGTTGCCCCCTCATCTCTCACCAACCCTGAACTCTGTCCCCTCACCATCCCTGACCCCTCACCCCTCACCATTGCTGGTCCTTAACATGTCTGACCTCTCACTATCTCTCACCACTCACCCCTCACCAACCCTGACTCCTTACCATTCGTGACTCCTCAGCATTCCTGACCCCTTACCTGTTACAAACACTAACCCCTCATCCCTCACCAATTCTGACTCCTCACCATCCATGAACTCTCACCCCTCACCAACCCTAATCCTTCACCCCTCATCAACCCTCACCTCTCACCCTTCACCAGCCCTGACCCTTCATCAACCCTGACCCCTCACCAACCCTGACCCCTCACCAACCCTGACTGCTCATCCCACATCATCCCTCCTCCCTCACCATCCCTGACGTCTGACTCCTCAGCATCCCTGACCTCTCATCCCTCACTATTTCTGACTACTCACCCCTCACCATCACCATACCTCACCCCTCAGCATCTCTGACTCCTGACCCCTCACCATCCCCAACCCCTCACCGACCCTGACCCCTCACCATTCCTGACCTCTGACACCTCACTATCCCTGCCGTGTCACCCCTCACCATCTCTCACCGATCATCTGTCACCAAGCCTGACCCCTTACCCCCCCCTCACCCTTACCATCCCTGACCCTTCACCTCTTACGATTCCGGACCCTTACTGTTCCTGACCCCTCAGCCCTCACCATAGAACATACATTACAGCGCAGAACAGGCCCTTCGGCCTTCGATGTTGCGCCGACCAATTAGGAAAAGCAGTGACCCTCCAAACTAAACCATTCCCTTCTCTTCCATAAACTTATCAACTAACCTCTTAAACGCCACCAAACTTGGCGCATCTACAACTGCCGCAGGCAGGGCATTCCATACCCTTACCACCCTCTGGGTAAAGAACCTACCTCTGATATCCATCCTATAACTATCACCCCTTAATTTAAAGCTGTGTCCCCTCGTGCTAGCTTTCTCCATCCTAGGAAAAAGGCTATCACTGTCCACCCTATCTAAACCTCTAATCATCTTATATGTTTCGATAAGGTCTCCTCTTAGCCGCCTCCTTTCTAACGAAAACAACCTCAAATCCCTCAGCCTCTCCTCATAAGACCTGCCCTCCATACCAGGCAACATCCTGGTAAACCTCCTCTGTACCCTCTCCAATGCCTCCACATCTTTCTTATAATGTGGGGACCAGAACTGCACACAATACTCCAAGTGCGGCCGCACTAGAGTTTTGTACAGTTGCAACATGACGTTGCGGCTCCGAAATTCAATCCCCCTACCAATAAAAGCTAAGACTCCGTATGCCTTCTAACAACCTTATCGACTTGACTGCCTACTTTCAGGGATCTATGCACAAATACACCAAGATCCCTCTGTTCATCAACACTATTAAGAATCCTACCATTAGCCCTATACTCTACACATTTATTATTCCTGCCAAAGTGCATTACCTCACACTTTTCCACATTAAACTCCATTTGCCACCTCTCGGCCCAGCTCTGCAACTTGTCCAAGTCTCTCTGCAAACTATAACACCCCTCTTCACTATCTACCACTCCACCGACTTTAGTGTCATCCGCAAACTTACTAATCCATCCTTCAATACCCTCATCCAGATCATTTATAAAAATTACAAACAGCAGGGGCCCCAAAACAGACCCCTGAGGTACACCACTTGTAACCGAACTCCACGATGAATATCTCCCATCAACCACCACCCTCTGTCTTCTATCTGCTAGCCAATTCCTAATCCAATTAGCTAAATCACCCTCTATCCCATACATCTGCATTTTCTGCAGAAGCCTTCCATGGGACACCTTATCGAACGCCTTACTAAAGTCCATATATACCACATCAACCGCCTTACCCCCATCCACCTCTTTGGTCACTTTTTCAAAAAACTCAATAAGGTTAGTAAGGCACGACCTACCCTTCACAAAACCATGCTGACTATCCCCAATCAATTCATTTCTCTCTAAATAACTATAAATCCTATCCCTAATAATTCTCTCCAATACTTTGCCCACAACAGAAGTAAGACTCACTGGCCTATAATTCCCTGGAAAGTCTCTCTTCCCCTTCTTGAACAATGGGACCACATTCGCTATCCTCCAGTCTTCCGAACTATACCCGTAACCAACGACGACCTGAAGATCAGAGCCAGAGGCTCTGCAATCGCCTCTCTCGCCTCCCAGAGAATCCTAGGGTAAATCCCGTCCGGCCCAGGGGACTTATCTAACTTCAAACCCTCAAGAATATCTAGCACATCCTCCCTATCTACTTCAATACTTTCCAGTTTGCAACCCTGTACCTCAGTGTTCTCCACAACTACATTTACATCTCCCTGCGTGAATACCGAAGAGAAATATTTATTCAGTGCCTCTCCAATCTCTTCAGGCTCCACGCACAACTTCCCACTGCTGTCTATGACTGGCCCTAATCTTGCCCTAACCAATCTTCTATTCTTAACATATCTAAAGAAAGCTTTAGGATTCTCCTTAATCCTATCAGCCAAAGTCTTCTCGTGTCCCCTCTTAGCTCTCCTCAACTCACTCTTTAGCTCCCTCCTGGCTAATCTATAGCTATCCATTGCACTAACCGAGCCTTCAAGCCTCATCCTGACATAAGCCTCCTTTTTCCTTTTAACCAGCGAATTAACTTTTTTCGTACACCAAGGTTCCCTTACTCGACCATTTCCTCCTTGCCTGACAGGGACATACTTATCAAGGACTCGCAGCAGCTGCTCCTTGAATAAGCTCCACATTCCAGATGTTCCCAGTCCCTGTAGTTTCCTAGTCCAATCTATGCACCCTAATTCTCTCCTGATGGCCTCATAATTACCCTTCCCCCAGCTATAACTACTGCCCCCAGCTTCATGCCTATCCCTATCCATCACTAAGGTGAACGTAACCGAATTGTGGTCACTATCACCAAAATGTTCACCAACTTCCAAGCCTAACACCTGGTCTGGCTCATTGCCCAGCACCAAATCCAATGTAGCCTCACCTCTAGTTGGCCTATCTACATACTGAGTCAAAAAACCTTCCTGCACACTTTGTACAAAAACTGACCCCTCTAACGAGCTAGAGCTATAGCTATTCCAATCAATATTAGTAAAGTTAAAGTCCCCCATAACAATTACCCTATTACTTTCACTCGACTTTGCAATCCTTTCCTCTACCTCTCTAGAACTTTTAGGAGGTCTATAAAAGACTCCCAACAGGGTGACCTCTCCTCTGCTGTTTCTAATCTCAGTGGCAACTTAACATTGCCAATCCACCTAAATTACATATTTATGATACTAAGGGCAATTTAGCATTGCCAATCCACCTATCGTACACATCTTGGGACACCAAGGGGTAATTTAGCCTGGCCTACACATGTCTAGTACATATATTGGCACATTAAGTGGCAATTGTGCATTGCCAATCCAATACACTTATACATTTGGGACACTAAGGAGCACATTAGCATGACCAAACCATCTCTCCTACATTTCTTGCAACACAAATGGGAATTTAGCGTGGCCAATCCACTTCTTGCACACATCTTGGGACACTAAGGTAATTTACGCACATCTTCTTCACATCATGGCCAATCCACCTAACCTATACATCTTGGGACAGTCAGGGATAATTTAGCCTCGCCAATACACCTAACTTGCACATTTTGGGACGCAAAGGTGCAATTTAGCATCACCTACATAAAGTAAACTTCTTGGGAGAGAGGGGCAGTTTAGCATGGCCAATCCACTTCTCATACATATCTTGGAACATTATGGGGCAATTTAGTATGACCACCCCACCATTCCTACACATCTTGGGACACTAAAGGACAATTTAATATGGCCAATCCACCAGTCATACACATCTTAGGATACTAAGGGGATTTTAGCCTGGCCAAAACACCTAACCTACACATCTTTGGACACTAAGGGGCAATTCAGCATGGCCAATTAATGGAACCTATACATCTTTAGGGGGATATATACATCTAAGAGGCATTTAGCATAGCCAATCCTCCTAACCTTACCCCCCCCCCTGTCAATTAGGAGTGTCCCCCCTGTCAATTAGGAGTGTCCCCCCCTGTCAATTAGGAGTGTCCCCCCCTGTCAATTAGGAGTGTCCCCCCCTGTCAATTAGGAGTGTCCCCCCCCGTCAATTAGGAGTGTCCCCCCCTCGTCAGTCCCTGTCAATTAGGAGTCCCCCCCCCCGTCAATTAGGAGTGTCCCCCCCTGTCAATTAGGAGTGTCCCCCCCTGTCAATTAGGAGTGTCCCCCCCTTTCTGCAATTAGGATGTCCCCCCCCCTCAATTAGGAGTGTCCCCCCCTGTCAATTAGGAGTGTCCCCCCCCTGTCAATTAGGAGTGTCCCCCCCCGTCAAATTAGGAGTGTCCCCCCCCCCCCCCTGTCAATTAGGAGTGTCCCCCCCCTGTCAATTGGAGTGTCCCCCCCCCTGTCAATTAGGAGTGTCCCCCCCCCTGTCAATTAGGAGTGTCCCCCCCTGTCAATTAGGAGTGCCCCCCCCTGTCAATTAGGAGTGTCCCCCCTGTCAATTAGGAGTGTCCCCCCCCCCCCCAGGACCCCCGTCAATTAGGAGTGTCCCCCCCTGTCAATTAGGAGTGCCCCCCCCCCTGTCAATTAGGAGTGTCCCCCCCTGTCAATTAGGAGTGTCCCCCCCCTGTCAATTAGGAGTGTCCCCCCCCTGTCAATTAGGAGTGCCCCCCCCCTGTCAATTAGGAGTGTCCCCCCCCCCCTGTCAATTAGGAGTGCCCCCCCCCCCCCTGTCAATTAGGAGTGTCCCCCCCCCTGTCAATTAGGAGTGTCCCACCCCCCCTGTCAATTAGGAGTGTCCCCCCCTGTCAATTAGGAGTGTCCCCCCCTGTCAATTAGGAGTGCCCCCCCTGTCAATTAGGAGTGTCCCCCCCTGTCAATTAGGAGTGTCCCCCCCTGTCAATTAGGAGTGCCCCCCCCCTGTCAATTAGGAGTGTCCCCCCTGTCAATTAGGAGTGTCCCCCCCCTGTCAATTAGGAGTGTCCCCCCCCTGTCAATTAGGAGTGCCTCCCCCCCCCCTGTCAATTAGAGTGTCCCCCCCTGTCAATTAGGAGTGTCCCCCCCTGTCAATTAGGAGTGCCCCCCCCCTGTCAATTAGGAGTGCCCCCCCCTGTAATTAGGAGTGTCCCCCTGTCAATTAGGAGTGTCCCCCCCCTGTCAATTAGGAGTGTCCCCCCTGTCAATTAGGAGTGTCCCCCCCCTGTCAATTAGGAGTGTCCCCCCCCTGTCAATTAGGAGTGTCCCCCCCCTGTCAATTAGGAGTGTCCCCCCCTGTCAATTAGGGTTCCCCCCCTGTCAATTAGGAGTGTCCCCCCCCGTCAATTAGGAGTGTCCCCCCCCTGTCAATTAGGAGTGTCCCCCCCCTGTCAATTAGGAGTGTCCCCCCCCTGTCAATTAGGAGTGTCCCCCCCTTGTCAATTAGGAGTGTCCCCCCCTGTCAATTAGGAGTGTCCCCCCCTGTCAATTAGGAGTGTCCCCCCCCGTCAATTAGGAGTGTCCCCCCCCTGTCAATTAGGAGTGTCCCCCCTGTCAATTAGGAGTGTCCCCCCTGTCAATTAGGAGTGCCCCCCTTGTCAATTAGGAGTGCTCCCCCTTGTCAATTAGGAGTGCCCCCCTTGTCAATTAGGAGTGTCCCCCCTTGTCAATTAGGAGGGTCCCTTGTCAATTAGGAACCCTTCCTATCAATTCCCTATCAATTAGGAGTGTCCCTGTAAATTAGATCGTCAAACCATCTCTTGTACACAACTTGGAGCAGTAAGGAACAATTTAGCATGGCTAATCCACATATCCTAGCACTATGTGGAATTTGTCATGGCCAATCGATCCAATCTATACATCTTGGGACATTAAGGATCAGTTTGGCATGGCCAATCCACCTAACCTACAAATCTTGCGACATTAAGTGGCAACTTAGCACTGCCAATTCCTCTAACTGGTACACTTGGGACACTCTGGGGCAATTTAGCATGGCCATACAACCTACAGATCTTAGCACAAATGAATTTGGCATGGCCAATTGACCTAATCTACACATCGTGGGACATTAAGGGGCAATTTAGCCTGGCCTATGCACGTCTCGTTCACATTTTGGCACACTAAGATGAATTAAGAAAGGCAAATCCATCTAACCTACACATCTTGCAACCCTAAGTGGCAATTTAGCACTGCCAATCCATCTAACGACATATCTTGGGACAATTAGGGGCAATATCGGATTGGCCAATCCACTTACTTTACACACTGTGGGACACTACGGGGCAATTTAGCATAGCCAGTCCATCTCATTTTGGGACGCTAAAGTGCAATTTAGCATCGCCAATCTACCTAAAGTACACTTCTTGGGACAGAGGGGTGGTTTAGCACGGCCAATCCACTTCTCACAGACATCGTGGAACACTAATGGGAAATTTAGAATGACCAATCCACCACTCGTACACATCTTGAGACACTTAAGGGCAATAAGTGGCCAATACACCTAACTTGCACATTTTGTTACACTAAGATGCAATTCAGCATCGCCAATCCACCTAAAGTACACTTCTTGGGACAGAGAGGCCCCAGAGACCAATCCACTTCTCACACACACCTTCAAACATTAAGGGTCAATTTAGCATGGCCAATCCACTACTTGTACACATCTTTGGACACTAAGGGCAATTTAACAGATCTAATTCTCCTCTCATCCACATCTTGGGACGCTAAAGGAAATTTGGCTTGGTCAACCTATATCTTGCACACATCTTGGGACACTGAGGGGAATTTAGCATGACTAAACCACACCTCAGACACATCTTGTGTCACTAAGGGCTAATTTACCATTCCCAATCTACCTCTCGTACACATCTAAGGGAACTTGGCATAGCCAATCTATGTCTCATACACAGCTTGGGATGCTAAGGGGAATTTTGAATGCTCAATCCACATCTTGTACACATCTTGGGACACTAAGAGGTGATTTAGCTCTACAATCCCCCTAACCTATACGTCTTCAAACACTAAGGGGCAATCCAGTTAACCGACACATCTTCAAACGCTAAGGCCAATCCAATTAACCTACATATCTTCGGACACTAAGTGAGAATTTCGCCTGGCCTATGCATCTCTCGTACACATCTTGGCACACTGAGATGAATTTAGCATGGTCAATCTACCTAACCTACATGTTGGGGACAGTGAGGGGCAATTGAGTATGACCAATCTACCTCATCTAAACATCACGGGACACTAAGGGGCAATTTAGCCAATCCACCCCTCACCATCTCTAATTCCTCACCATCCCAACCCCTCACCCCTCACCATCCCTGACACCTTACCCCTCACCATCTCTAACCCTTCATCATACCAACCTCTCACACCCCACCAATCCTGACCCCTCATCCCTCACCAACCCTGACCGCTCAACGTCCCTACCCGTTATCCTCAGCTTCTTTGACCCTTTCAACCTTCACCACCCCTCACGAACCCTGAAACCTCACCATCCCTGATCCCACACCTGGTCTGACCCCTCACCATCCTTGTCCTCTCACCCCTCACCAACCCTGACCCCAGCCTCTTCACTATCCCTGATCACTGAGCCTTCAAATGAAGACCACAGGGTCGAAAGCTTGTGAGTTTATTATCAAATAGATCAGTTGGATTTAAACCTGGTGTCAGACTTCTTACCGCACTCAGCCCTCACCATCCCTGACCCCTCACCATCACCACCCCTCACACCTCAACATCCCTGACCCCTCACCATCACCACCCCTCACACCTCAACATCCCTGACCCCTCACCATCACCACCCCTCACACCTCAACATCCCTGACCCCTCACCATCACCACCCCTCACACCTCAACATCCCTCACCAAGCCACCCCTCACCATCTCTGACCTCTCACCCATCACCATCTCTCACCCTTCACTCTTCACCAACCCTGACCGCTGACCCCTCACCCCTCATCATCCCTGACCCCTGACCCTTCATCATCGCTAACCCCTCACCCCTCATGAACCCTGACCCCTCACTTCTCACAAATTCTGTTGCTTCCACATCCCTAACCCTTCACCATCGCTGACTCTTCACCCCCTCACCATGCTTGACCCCTAACCCCTGACAAACACTGACCCCTCACCATCTCTGACCCTCTCCCTCACCCATCACCAACTCTGACCCCTCACGAATCCTGTCCCCTCACACCTACGAATCCTGAGCCCTCAGCCCTCACCATCCCTCATCCCTCAACAGCCCTGACCCCTCACGATCTCTCACCGCTTACCCCTCACCCCTAACCCCTCACCACCCCTGACTGCTCACATCTCACCATTCCTGACCCCTTACCACTCACCATTCCTCAGCCCTCACCATCCCTGACCCCTCACCCCTCACCATCCCTGACACCTCACCACTCACTATCTCTGACACCTCACCATTTCTGACCCCTCATTCCTCACCATGTCTGAACACTCACCTCTCTCCATCACCATACTTCACCAACCCTGACCCCTCACCCGTCAACATCTCTGACCCCTGAACCCTCAACATCCCTGATACCTCACCATCTCTGACACCTCACTATCCCTGACACCTCACCCCTCACCTACCCTGACGGCTCAACATCTGACCCCTCACCCCTAACCATCTCTGACCTCTGACCCTCACCCTCATGAACCCTGACCCTTACCATCCCTGACCTCTCACTCCTCACAATCCCTCACCAACCCTGACCCCTCATCCCTCACCCCTCACCATCCCTGACCCCTGACTATCCCTGACCCTTCAGCCTCACCATCTCTGATCCCTCACCAACCCTGACACCTCACCCCTCACCATTCCTATCTCTTCACTCCTCACCAAACCAGACCCGTCACCCCTCACCCTTCACCATCCCTGGACCCTCACCACTCACCCCTCACCATTCCTATCTCTTCACTCCTCACCAAACCAGACCTGTCACCCCTCACCCTTCACCATCCCTGGACCCTCACTACTCACCCCTCACCATTCCAACCCTCACCCCTCACCATCCCTATCACCGCACCATCTCTGACCCCTCATCCTCATCTCTAGTCATCCCTGATATCAGACCCCTCACCATCCCTGCCTCCTCACCCCTCACCATCCCTCTCCAATCCTGAATCCTCACCCCTCAACACTCCTCACCATCACTCACCATCCCTGACCCCTGGCACTTCATCATCCCTCACTCCTCACAAACCCTGAACCCTCACCATCCCTGACCCCCTAACCAACCACAACCACTTACCCCTCATATCCCTGACCCCTCACCAACTCTGACCCCTCACCCCGACTAACCTTGACCTCTCACCCCTCACTATCCCTGACTCTTCATTTTCCCTGACCGCTCATCCCTCACCAACACTGACCCTGCACCATCACTGATCCCTCTACCCACACCAACACTGACCCCTCACCCCTCACCCCTCAACATTCCTGACACCTCAACCTTCACCATAGCTGACCTATCTACACAATGAACCCTGACCCCTCACCATCTCTGATCCCACAACCAACACCTTCCCTGACCCCTCATCCCTCACCATCTGTTACCCGTCAGCATCCCTCAGTCTTCATCACCCCTCACAACCTGAACCCTCACCCCCTCACCATTCCCGAACCATCATCTGTCACCTGTGACCCCTCACCCCTCACCAAGCCTGATCCCTCACCCCTCACCAAGCCTGATCCCTCACCCCTCACTATCCATGACCCCTCACCCCTCAGCCAACATGACCCACACCCCTCTCCAACCCAGATTCTTCACCCCTCACCATCTCTGATACCTTAACCCTCACCATCTCTGACCCTTCACTCCTCACCATTCCTGACCATTCACCGCTCACCATCTCTGACCCGTCACCCTCACTAATCCTGACCCCTCACCATCACTGACACCTCACCCCTCACAAACCCTTCCCCCTTATCCCTTAGCATCACTGACCATTCACCCTTTACCAACCCTGACCCCCACACCTCACCATCCCTGATCCCTGACCCCTGACCAACACTGATCCCTCACCCTTCACCATCCCTTACCCCTCATCATTTACCATCTCTGAACTCTGACCCCTCACTATCCCTGACCCCTGACCATCCCTGACCCCTGACCATCCCTGACCCCTGACCATCCCTGACCCCTGACCCCTCACCATCCCTGACCCCTCACCATTCCTGACTCCTGACCCCTCACCATCCCTGATCCCTGACCCCTCACCATCCCTGACCCCTGACCCCTCACCCCTCACCATCCCTGACCCCTCACCATCCCTGACCCCTGACTCTTCACCATCCCTGTCCTCTCACCATCTCTGACCCCTGACCCCTCACCCCTCACCATCCCTGACCCTTCAGCATTCCTGACCACTCAACATCCACCAACCCTGACCCCACGCCACTCATCATCCCTCACACCTCACTATCCCTGACCACTCACCATCCATCACCACTCACCCCTCACTATCCCTGACTCCTCGCAATCCCTGACCCCTGATGTGCTAGCATCCTTCACACCTCACCAACCCTGACTCCTCACCCCTCACCCCTCATCATCCCTGACCCCTCATCACTCACCATCTGTGACCCTATAACCCCTACTATCCCTGACCCCTGACCCAGCCTATTCCTCACCCCTCACCATTCCTGACCCTTGATCCCTCATCAACGCTGACCCTTCACCCATCACCATTCCTGACCCTTCACCCATCACCATTCCTGACCCTTCATCCATCACCATTCCTGACCCTTCATCCATCACCATTCCTAACCCTTCACCCATCACCATCCCTGACCCTTCACCCATCACCATTCCTGACCGCTGACCAACCTTGACACCTCACATCTCACCATTCCTACCCACTCACCCCTCAATAACCCTCACCCTTCACCAACCCTGATGCCTCACCCCTCACCATTCCTGATCCCTGACCACTCACCCCTCACCATCCCTGTCCCCTGACAAATCCATTTGACCATCTCTGAGTCCTCACCCATACCTTCCCTGACCCCTTACCGCTCACCATCCCTGACCCTCACCCTCAACCTTTATTATCCCTGACCACTGTCCAGCCCTGACCCCTCACCCCTCACCATTCCTGACCACTCACCCCGACCATCCCTCACACCTGACCAACCCTATCCCTCACCCCTCACCATCCCTGACCACTCCCCCTCACAAAGCCTGACCCCTCAGCATCGCTGACTTCTCAGCCCTGACCATCTCTGACCCCTCACCCCTCACTCCCTGATGCCTGACCCCTCACCTCTCATCCCTCACCATCCCTGACCACTGACCCCTCATCCCTCACCATCCCTGACCCCTGATCCCTCACCATGGCTTACCCGTCACCCTTCACCAACTCTAACACCTCACCCCTCACCCACCTGACTCCTCACCCTCACTATCCCTGACCCTGACCCCTCACTATCCCTGACCCCTCACCATCCCTGTCCCCTCACTCTCCCCATGGCTGAAGGCCTCAACCCTCACCATCGCTGACCCCTGACCTCTCACCTTCCTGCCAACTGATCCCTCACCATTCCTGACCATTTACCCTCACCATCCTGACCCCTCACCATCCCTGACCCCTCACCATCCCTGACCCCTCACCATCCTGACCCCTCACCATCCCTGACCCCTCACCATCCCTGACCCCTCACCCTCACCATTTCTGACCCCTGACCAAACATGATTCCTCACCCCACACCAACCCTGACACCTCACCATACACGACCCCTCACCCCTGCCCATCCCTGACCCCTCACCCCTACCATGAGGGGTTTTCACCTGACCAAGGGACAAACCCCGAAAGCTTGTGAGTTTATTATCAAATCAATTGGTTGGATTTAAACCTGGTGTCAGACTCTTACTGTGTTTACCCCAGTTCAACACCCGCATCTCCACATCCTGACCCCTCACCATTCCTCACCATCCCTCACCCCTCACCATCCCTCACATACCTGACCCCTCATCATCCCTGACTCCTCACCCCTCACCCTGCACCAACTCTGACTCCTCACGCCTCACCCTACATCATCCCTGACCCCTCACCCTGTATCAACCTTGACCCCTCACCATCACCCCTCACTCTGCATCAACTCTGACCCCTCACCCCGCACCCTGCACCCTGCACCCTGACCTGTCACCCCTCACTCTGCACCAACCCTGACCCCTCACCCCTCACCACCCACCCTGCACCAACTCTGACACCTCAATCCTCAGTATCATTAACCCCTCACCCTCTCCATGCCTGACCCCTTACTCCTCAACATCCCTCACCATCCCTCACCCATCATCCCTCACCCTTCACTATTCCAGACCCCATAACACTCACTATCCCTGACCCCTCACTATCCCTGACTCCTCACCTTAAATGACCCCTGACCTCTCAGCCCTCACCCCTCACCATCCCTGACCCCTCAGTTCTCACCAATGTGTCACCTCACCCCTCACCATCCCTGACCTCTCACCATCCCTGACCTCTCACTAAACTCGAATCCTCACCCATCACTATCCCAGACCCTTCACCCTTACCAACTGTGAGCACACACCTTCTTTTAACCCTGACCCGTCACTAATCCTGACCCCTCATCCCTCAACAGCTCTGACACTTCACCATCCCCGAGCCCTCAGCCCTCACCATCCCTCACCCCTGACCCCTCACCATCACTGATCCCTCATCCCTCACCAAACCTGACTCCTCGCCCCTCACCAACCCTGACCCCTCACCGTTGCTGACCCCTCATCCCACAACATCCCTCACCCCTCCTCCCTCACCATCCCTGACCTCTGACCCCTCAGCATCTCTGACACCTCATCCCTCACTCATCACCATACCTGACCCCTCACCCCTCAGCATCTCTGACTCCTGACCCCTCACCATCCCTGACCCCTCACTTACCCTAGCTCCACACCATCCCTGACCCCTCACTGACCCTGACTCCACACCATCCCTGACATCTAACCTCCCTGACCTCTGACATCTCACCATCCCTGACCCCTCATCCCTCACCAACCCTGAACCTCACCCCTCATGAACCCTGACCCCTCATTATCTCTGACTCCTCATCCCTCACTATCTCTGACTACTCATCCCTCACTCATCACCATACCTCACGATCCCTAACCCCTCACCCTCAGCATCTCTGACTCCTGACCCCTCACCGACCCTGACCCCTCACCCCTCACCAATCCTGACCCATGACCCCTCATCACCCTAACCCCTCAAACCCTCATCATCTCTGATTCCTCACCACCTATGAACCCTCACCTCTCACCATCCCTGAGCCCTCATCATCCCTGACCCCTCACCCTGTCACCATCCCTTACCCCTCACCCCTCACCATCTCTCACTACTCATTCCTTGCCAACGCTGACGCCTCATCCATCACCTTCCCTCACCAATTCTGACCCTCCACCATCCATCTCCTTGACCTGGCATCATCCATGACCCCTTACCCCTCAAATCCCTGACCCCTCATGAACCCTGTCCCTCACCCCTCATGATCCCTCACCATCCCTGACTCCTGACCCCTCACCATGCTAGGCCCAACTACTCTCACCACGCCTCACACCTCACCAACCCTGAGCCCTCACCCCTCACCATCCCTGACACCTTATCCCTCACCATCCCTAACCCCTCAACCCTCAGCATCCCTGACCTCTCATTGTGCATTATCCATGACCCTTCACTCCTCACTAACCCTTACCCTCACCCCTCACCAACTCTGACCGCTCAACATCCCTACCTGTGACCCTCAGCTTCTTTGACCCTTTCAACCCTCACCATCCATTATAATGTCTGACCTCTCACCCCTCACCACCCTGAACCCTCACCCCTCACCGTCCCCTCACCCCTCATCACTCAGAATCCCTGACCGCTCACCTCTCACCATCTCTGATCCCATACCTGGCCTGACCCCTCACCATCCCTGACCCCTCACCACTCCCACCCCTCACACCTCAACATCTCTCACCATCCCTGACCCCTCACACCTCAACATCCCTCATCCCTCACCACCCCCATCCCTCACACCTCAACATCCCTCACCCCTCACCACCCCCATCCCTCACACCTCAACATCCCTCACCATCCCTGACCCCTTACACCTCAACATCCCTCATCCCTCACCACCCCCATCCCTCACACCTCAACATCCCTCACCAACCCTGACCCCTCACCCGTCACCATCTCTCATCCTTCACTCTTCACCAAACCTGACCCCTCACCTCTCACCAACCTGACCCCTCACCCCTCACCAACCCTGACCCCTCAGCCATCATCATCCCTGACCCCTGACCCTTTACCATCCGTGACTCCTCACCACTCATCATCGCTAACCCCTCACCCCTCATGAATCCTGACCCCTCACCTGTCACAAATTTTGTTGCCTCAACCTCCCTGAGCCCTCACCATTCCTGACTGCTGACCGCTCACCATCCCTGACCTCTCACATCTCATCACCCCGACCCCTCAGCCCTCACCACCCCTGACCCCTCACCGTGTCTGAACACTCACCTCTCTCCATCACCATACTTCACCAACCCTGACTCCTCACCCCTCACCATCTCTGACCCCTGACCCCTCATCATCCTTGACCTCTCACCATCCTTGAACTCCTTACCCCTCACCATCCCTGACACCTCACCATCTCTTATGCCTCACTATCCCTTACACGTCACCCCTCACCCACATTAACCGCTCAACATCTGACCCCTCACCCCTAACCATCTCTGACCCCTGACCCTTATCTGACCCCTCACTCCTCACAATCCCTCACCAGCGCTGACCCCTCATCCCTCACCCCTCACCATCCCTGATCCCTTAGCCCTCAACATTCCTGAACCCTGACCCCTCACTATTCCTGAACCCTGACCCCTCACCATTCCCAAACCGTCATCCCTCACCAAGCCTGACCCTCACCTCTCACCAAGCCTCATCCCTCACCACCCTTGTTCCTCACCCCTCAGCAAACATGACCCACACCCCTCACTACCCAGATCCTTCACCCTTCACCATCTCTGACACCTTAACCCTCACCAATCCTGACCCCTCAGCCCTCACCATTCCTGGCCACTGAACATCCCTGACCCTTCATTTCTCACCTACCCTGACCCCTAACCCATTACTATCCCTCATCCCTCAGTCCTGACCATCCCTCATCTTCACCATTCCTCACCTTCCCTGACCCCTCACATGCCTCACACTTTACCGACCCTGACCTCTCATCCCTCACCTTCCCTGACACCTCACCCCTCACCATCCGTGACCCCTCACACCTCATCATTCCTCACCTTCCCTGACCCCTCACCCCTCACCATCTGTGACCCCTCACCACTCATCATCGCTAACCCCTCACCCTTCACAAACCCTGACTCCACACCAACCCTGATCTCTTATCCTCACCATCCCTGACTCCTCACCATCTCTGACCTCAACTAACCCTGACGCCTTACATCTGACCATTCCTGACCATTCAACCATCACCATCCCTCATCACTCACCACCCCTGACCCCTCATCCTTTATCACCATTGACCCCTCACCCCTCACCAGCCCTGACCCCTCACCATCCCTGACCCCTCAACCCTCACCGTTCCTGATCCTTCAACACTCACCATCCCTGAACCCTGACCAACTCTGACCCTCACCCCTCACCCCTTATCATCCTTGACCAATCCTGATCCTTCACCCCTCACCATCCTTGATCCCTCAACTCTTACCATCTCTGACCCTTAACCTCTCGATGTAGAGATGCCGGCGTTGGACTGGGGTAAACTCAGTAAGAGGTTTGACAACACCAATTTTAAATCCAACTGATTTATTTGATAGTAAACTTGCAAACTTTCGGCCTTTGTGCCTTCATCAGGTGAATGATTTCAACTGTACAAAACTCTGGTGCGGCCGCACTTGCAGTATTGCGTACAGTTCTGGTCGCCGCATTATAAGAAAGATGTGGAAGCATTGGAAAGGGTGCAGAGGAGGTTTACCAGGCTGTTGCCTGGTATGGTGGGAAGGCCTTATGAGGAAAGGCTGAGGGACCTGAGGTTATTTTCATTAGAGAGAAGAAGGTTACGCAGTGACCTAATTGAGGCGTATAAGATGATCAAAGGACTGGATAGGGTGGATAGTGAGAGCCATTTTCCTCGGATGGTGATGACCAACACGAACATAGAACATAGAACATTACAGTACAGTACAGGCCCTTCAGCCCTCGATGTTGCGCCGGCCACAACTGCTGCAGGCAGGACATTCCACGCTCTCACCACCCTCTGTGTGAAGAACCTGCCTCTGACATCCATCCTATAACTACCACCTCTTAATTTAAAGTTATGTCCCCTCGTGTTGGTCATCACCATCCGAGGAAAAAGGCTCTCACTATCCACCCTATCCGATCCCCTTTACACAGAGGGTGGTGAGAGCGTGGAATGTCCTGCCTGCAGCAGTTGTGGACTCGCCTACTTTGGGGGCATTCAAATGTTCGGTGGATAGGCATATGGATGATATTGGAATAGTTTAGGTTAGAGGGTCCACTGGCCGGCGCAACATCGAGGGCCGAAGGGCCTGTACTGCGCTGTAATGTTCTATGTTCTATGTTCGTGTTGGTCATCACCATCCGAGGAAAAAGGCTCTCACTATCCACCCTATCCAGTCCTTTGATCATCTTATACGCCTCAATTAGGTCACCGCGTAACCTTCTTCTCTCTAATGAGGTAGAAGTCACCATATTTTATTTTTTATATGTTTATTTTTGATCTTTGATGAATTTGTTGATGTTTTTCAATCTTGAGATTATTGTTGGATTTGCTGTTTCTTTTTAATTGTTGAGGTTGTTGAATTGTTGGTGTTTTGTAATTCTCAGGTTCTTGGATTTGTTGGTGTTGTTTTGCTGTGGTAGTTGTTGTTGGGTTTGTTGGTGTTGTTTTGCTGTGGTAGTTGTTGTTGGGTTTGTTGGTGTTGTTTTGCTGTGGTAGTTGTTGTTGGATTTGTTGGTGTTGTTTTGCTGAGGTAGTTGTTGTTGGTTTTGTTGGTGTTGTTTTGCTGTGGTAGTTGTTGTTGGATTTGTTGGTGTTGTTTTGCTGTGTAGTTCTTGTGGATTTGTTGGTGTTTTTTTTTGTTTGCTGTGGTAGTTGTTGTTGTATTTGTTGTGTTGTTTTGGCTGTGGCAGTTGTTGTTGGGTTTTGTTGTGTTGTTTGCTGTGGTAGTTGTTGTTGGACTTTGTTGGTGTGTGTTTTGGCTGTGGTAGTTGTTGTTGGATTTGTTGGTGGGTTGTTTTGCTGTGGTAGTTGTTTGTTGGATTTTTGTTGGTGTTGTTTTGCTTGTGGTTGTTTTTGGGTTTGTTGGGTGTTTTTTTGCTGGGTAGTTGTTGTTGAGGTTGTTGAATTGTTGGTGTTTTGTAATTCTCAG